>JAHMML010000048.1:17700-203808 GCA_020341155.1 Eciton burchellii
CTAGCCATATTTACCATCTCGAAATCGCTCGGAGGGAATTTATTCTTCCGGCTCGGATTCTTTCTGCACCTGTCTCGCGGTTCGCACTTTGTCGCTCTCGTCTTCTCATCTCTCTAGAGAGAATCTCCACCCTCTACATTTCTCTCTTGACCGCGATACTTATGGCGCTGGATTTAATCACGATTTAAGAGCGCACGTCGTTCCGCCGAGTCATCGAAGGCGATGACGGCGATGCCGAACAGGTACCTTCCTTCATCGGGCATGTTTTTCTTTCTATAAAAATCTGAAAACAGCCGTGGAGTTCGTCGAGTTCTTCTTGTTTCGATCGCCGGCCTTCTTGGGATCATTAATTACCGGTGCATCAGGTGTTCATCGATGATTGACGCGCTCTTAAAACGACATCCATGTAAAATAATTAATTCGCCCTTCTGGATGAGATTTCGCCGAGCATCAGCTCTTCTCTGCTGCTCTCAGAGATCGCGACGAAGTCTCAAAATCATTTGAAACCTGTTAAACACTGCTCGATGAAGACAGAGAGAGTTGCAATTCTTCTGCGTTTCTCCACACACGTAAGAATCATTGCTCTGTCAAGGAGATGTCATTTGAAGCCTGATGGCTTTTATCGATTAGCATATCTCTCTCTCTCTCTCTCTCTCTCTCTCTCTCTCTCTCTCTCTCTCTCTCTCTCTCTCTCTCCTCAGCTTCACCGATCGCCGCGCGCGATATCCTTTGGTGTCCGCGTTTCATCTAATTACTAGTCTAACTAACATCTAATAACTAGTCTTTCATCTAACTACTAAAAGTAATTTCTATCAATTTCCAATGTGTACGCGCAAGCGGGATTCTCGTATAAGCGACGCCGAGAGAGATCTTAAGAAGAGATGCGAGATTGCGACGATGACTCGTCGAGCGGAAGACAATAATGTCGCGGGAAATCGGCGCGGTCGGACGATCCGTAGCGGAAGTTTCTTTATTGTAGCCCGAGAGACTGCGAAGCTGCTGTATAAAATATCGAGGATCTCGATGAGGGATTCTCATCAGGCAAGAAGGAGAGACAGACAGAGAGAGAGAAAGGGCGGTCGGTTCGCGCTGCAATTGACGTAGTCGGCCGGACGTGCAGCTTGTTAGAGCGGAAAGAAGCGAGTTGCGCGCCCGTCCTCCCGATAATCCTTAATGGCGAGATACGGTCCGCGAGAGGAAGTTGGCTCCTTTCCGGGCGGGTCGCCTCGAAAGGCAAGCCCGGGCAAATTAACGGTGAATGATAATCGCGAAATGGACGGGCCCGATCTCGTCCCGAGCAAAAGAATCTCGGGAGGACGGGGCGGGGAGGAGCGGGCGCTCGCTTTCTATTAAGATCCCTTATTAAAATTATTAATGAATCGCGACTGCTCTCTCGCGACGGTGGCTAATCAACGCGAGCGAGAGGAGGAGGAGAAAGGAGAGGAGTAGTCTCGTCTCGGGAGACATTTTGCGGCTGAGGTGGGAATAAAGCAACGTCGGCTCGCTCGCTCGGGGGAATCAAAGCGCGGTGACGCCGAGCAGAAACGTAAATGCGCGCGAGCGGGTAGCGAGGGGTGAAGCGTACCCTCGCGAGGATTCCCGCCGCGACGGCGATCGTTTCCGTTGCGAAGAGAGGACTCGGACTGAAAGCGCGCGTTCGCTGTTTCATTAGCGTTCCTTCGATCGCAGGAAAAGAGGGAATCGCTTGCACCCGCGCGCTTCGGCGCTTTGATCTCGAACGTCCAAGTCCGAGGATGACAGTCACTGCTTCTTACGACACGTTACGCCTTTCGTTGATGTAATCGTGATTACCTCCGAGACCCCTTCGTCTCGAAGAGCACGATCTCGCTCATGTATCATTGCCAGGGAACAAGATACAAGGCAACAATTTCGAGTTCGAGGGATCTAAATGTTGAAACGCGTTCCCGGCTTCCGCCTAATCTTTACGCTGCCGACTCTTAACGAGCCGGCTCTCTTTCGACCGCCCTATAATCGACCGTGAAATTACAGGGCTTATGGGAGTACGGTAAAACATATGTCTTTTTTCCGGAGGAACAGATGGACGAAAGGCTGTGTTTTTCAGCCCATCTGAATTTCCCTGCAATACTCGCGGTACTCGACTCGCGCTTTATCGCTTTACCAGTACTCGGTAGATTAAACCTCGTAAAAATTAAACAGGCGCGCGCGTGTGCCTTCGTGCCAATTTGGCGTAAGCGCTAGCAAACAAACGTAACCAGGAGAATCAAGTCGGAGTAAGATCGCGAAAAAACGAAAACGTGTAAAAGATGATTCAGATTGGAATCAACTCGGCTTCAAATCGCGATTAATAACTCTGCACGCTCCACAGAATCCACTTCCGCTCTTTCTCAGACTTTTCGTCGAATTTGTTTCGCCGACTTGTTAACGAACAGTCCTCAGCAACAGTCCGATCGTTCAACACCGAAGCCCGCGTCTTCAGGGTCAACGCAGCCCTCCTAATTTCACGCTCGATCTTCCGGAGATCCGAAGATGCCGTAGATCATCCTCGCGAAGGAGGCCGCTAATCGAGTCCGCGCGGTTCGTCTTTAACGTCGCGGGAAGAGAGAGAGAGAGAGAGAGAGCAACGTACGGCACTGGTAACGCATGCGTGCTCGCCGCGGGAGATCGCCTTAATGCCTCGCTCGGGTTACTACCCACTCGCCATAAGACACCGCGATTATTCGGCCGCCATAACTCTTTCCTCCGACCTGTCCGCCATGTAATTACCGACTTTCGATGGAGGGTCCCGAAAAGAGCGAAGTAGCTCCGAGCAACGGTCGTGTGAAAAACAAACACGCGCCGGAGAGGTGACGATCATAAGCCTGTCTCCTTCTCTCTTCCCTTTTCCTAGAAATTTTAACGGATTAATCGGGGGATGCTCGCGGCCGCCGCGAAATGCTGAAAGTTCGCGTCGCAACAATTACCGAAGGACTCCTCGAGGGTCGAGATTCGTTAGGGGAGGCTGCGGAGTTGACCTCCGCATCAATAGAGGATCAGCGACAGCTCGGATCTGGAAGAGAGGAATTTTTAGTGTCAAGAGAATGAGCCGGGTAAAGCTGTGCTCGCGTCAAACGGAGGATTTATCGGCCGAGAGATTATAATACGGGGAGAAAGATTTCGTGGAATCGGCGGGCCGCGCAGCTCCTAAATAACGACAGATTCGTCGAACGGAAAGGGAGTGGACGGATGTGTACGTGGCAATTTCGTGAGATCAATCATCATTCATTGGCTTTTTGCTCCGCCGCGCAGCGTGCGCGATGCTATCATCTCGTAATTAATAGCGGTAGCTACGACGTCACGCGATCGATGCAGATTTACGGATCTAATCGCGACGGATCGATCCCGCCGCTGCGTCCTCTTGAATAATCCTCTCGAATAATCTCCCGATAATTCACTTTTGCGGAACACAGTCGCGCGTGGCGATTTTATCCGACAGGCTGCGAGGGAAGATCGATCTATCGGCCGCGCGGGCTGGACCGACGATCGGCGTCGCCGATTCTTACCTCCTCCGCCCCGTCGCGCGCGTCTGCTCAATCCTAAACTGCTCTTTTTCCCGCCGATCCGGCAAACCTTTTGCTTTCCGCCGCGCCGCGAGATTTGCGAGATGACGTATCGAGGTCGCCTGAGCCGGCGGATGAGACGGCGATGATAAATGGAGTCCCCCCTTCGCGGTAATTCGACTGTATTATGCGTCCGTTTAGCCCCGCGCGACCCCCGGCTCTCTCCTCCACCCTTCTCGCACGCGCGTACAGGCGTGCAGACGGCTATTGCCACCTGTAGGGTGACTCCGTTCGCCGCTTATTCCCGCCGGCGCTCGATTTATCACGAGACTCTTGTCTCCTTTCTCCCCCCYCCCCYCCCCCCMYCCCCTCGTTCCGTCCCGCCCCGTCATGCCCCGCGCCCACTCCGTCCGCCTTGTCAGTCAGCCCCCGCGATTCAACTTTTATCTCTCCCGCGGAGACCGTTTGCACCTTTGACCCCGACGTCGTCGGCGTCGCACGCATCGCGGACGTTTCGTCAGCGAAAGCAGCGATTCGCGATCACGCGACGATGACGACGCGATGCTGTTGCGATGGCAGATGGCTTTAAACTGCGAGTGAAGCCAGGTTTCTCTCGATGCGAAATTGACGACAGATCGAAGGAATGGCCAGAGCGAGCGATGATTAGGAAACAAAGGTTCCGGACTTGTGAAAATTCCATCAAGATTCTCGTTCGATCGCTGATTACCCTTGCGCATTGTTGCATGATGTTAATTACGGCCGTATTAGATGAATCCGATTAGCCGAGCACGTATCGGCTTTAGAAGCCGATTGAATTTGAAGGGCAGTAAACTGCGGAACATTGAACGACCTGGTGCATCGAGCAAGAAATTCTCCGAATTGAATATCCTTTCCATCAGCGAGAACAAAGATATTCGTCAGGTGTCCCCATTACCGATCTGAAGCTAGGAGAATCGAGATTAATAAGAAATTCCGTTTGCAAGAAATATCGATGAGGTCGTTTTCATGATCGACGCGCGTTTCCTCTCCGCGAAGATCGTAAATCGATCTCGAGAGCCGATTCGGCGATTTCAGATTAAAATCCCTCCTCTTTCCTTTCCTCTCCCGCGTAAAGGATCGAGAAAGTGAGCCCGCGGGCGCGGGAACACACCCGAGTTTTTCGGGTACACGCGCGTGCAGGTCTGCAGAGGCTGTCAGCGCGTGATTCGTGGGAGCTCCGCGGTTGGTTCCTCGCGGAAGAGTTCGGAAGTCGATCCGGACGAAATCACTTTCCCGCTCGTGTTTCGGCTACGAAACTCGCGGCCGCGAATAACGCCCGCGTCGGGAACGACAGGAGAAATATTGCGCGCGGCGTTAAGCCAAATCGCGCGCTAAGTTTGCAGGAGAGACGGGACGAGGACGGGCGAGGGCGGGTATCCCGCCGTTTTGACGGAATCAGGTCGCGCTCGTCCAAACTTGAAATATCGCTTGCTCGTCTCCCTTCTGAGGGAGAGAGAGAGAGAGAGAGAGAGAAAGTGCTGCTCCGCGAGTTCTTCGCTTTGCTCGCTCGAACGCGGAAACCGACGTGGCGAACGGCGGAACTTGCGGATCGAACTGCTTCAATTTGCTTCACGCGGGGGAAGTCGCGATGATGATTAACGAAATGTAGTACACGTTCGATTAATTCAGGAATTCCTTCACGATGCGCTCCTGATCCGGAAATCTTCATTCATAAAATACCACCGGAAGGATTGTCATATTTCCCTGGATTCCGTTTGTCGGGTGAGTTAAGGTCGTTTAAGCGATGAGCGCCACGCGCTGAAGATCAAGCGATTAATCAAAGTAACGAGAACAGCACGAGTAATTAATGACAATCGTCACCTTCGTGGCGACGACCCAAGCAGTGCTAGACACGAGCTCGATTTCGAGCTCGAAACAACCTGATGAGATTATTGTTCGCATTATCGTCACGTGTCTGTCGCATGTTGACTACGCTGAACGACACGTGCATGTGTCGCACGTGTACGTGTGCGTTTCGATAATATTCTTCCGAGTATAAAATTCTAACGCAAACGCTGTTGCAACGCAAACATGGAAAGAGCCCTTCTATCTACCGCGTTTCGAAACAATCAGCGATGAAGCTCTCTCACCGAACAATCGATGTAAATCAAGTTCTTCTATCGATGGGCTGGACTTTAATCGAGAAGCGATAGTAAACGCGTCGCGTCTGATGTGCCGGCGCAGGTGCGCCGATCTTATCGCTCCATTTTTCGAGAGTCGGATTGTCGATTGTTTCGAGATGCCGTCGAGCCTCTCGAAAGTGTCCGCTTGTCTTCTCCGCCGGTACATACGCGGGGGGAGGCGGCGGGTCACCCGAACCCGCAATCAGAGGGCGAACTCACGGCAGAGAGCCGCGCCCGATGGGAGGGCGGGGCAAGGCCGGTACGAAAATGCAATTGAATACGAGATTGCAGGCCTCTCAAAATTCATGACGATTTATGCGTATTGTGTTGCGCCTCTCGCCGGCGCGGTGGGCGTGCGGGCGCGCGACTGCCCGCTATATATTAATTACACCGTACGTCCTCGGAGAGATCGCGCCGCGATACCTCCCCCTTCCTCCACCTCGGCTTGGATCCCACCGTTCCTCTTTCCTGCATCTCGCCTCCTTCTCGCTCTAATCCGCAGGCCCGCCGAGCTGCTCGAGATGAGGATCCTCGCATTGCTTCGCATTGCTGCCTTGCGTCTCTTCGTCCTGGGAGTCATCGTGCACGATGACGTAACGGGCAGTTCAAGAGGCAAGAGGCAGTTCGCTGTTCAGCTTGAGAGGCTGCGAAGCCTCGCGAGAGGGTGCACGCGAAACGCGGATACACGCGGCATGGCGCGCGACTGTCGCGGCGAGAACGCCATCGAAGTGATCTCCGAGAAGAGAGAGGGAGAAAGAGAGAGAAAGAGAAAGAGAGAGAGAGAGAGAGAGGATCCCTGGAGCCATAGAGATTACCATTCAATGGATGATCCATCGGGCCCCGGGCTCTTTAGTAAATCACATCGCGCAGCGACACGCCTCGCACGCAACCACGCATACGCGTAACGTGCCGTGTTGCACACGCACGTGTGCACATGCACACGTATACGCGCGAGGGTATCTCACCGGATCGTGGGGAGGGAAGGAGAAGGCCTTTCGATTGAAATTATGCCCGCCGAAAGTCGGTTCCCGTTTTCGGCGCGCTGATCAAACAGTTGGCTCGGATGTCAGCGATGTCGGCGCGAATGACGAAGAAGAGGACGGCGGAGGGATGTAAAAATCTCGCTTTAGCAGATTCTTTGCGATCCGTAGATCGCAGGGTATCTCGCGCGAGGATTCGTCGAATAAAAAATTACGCAGCTGATGACATAGCGTCGCGGCGGTGTTGCGCCTTGCGCGTTTCCCCATGCGGAAGACGTCGCCGATGACAGCTCTCTCAACAGATTGATTTCCGGGGAAGGATTCTGTCGGCGCGCGCCTTTAAATTTTTGCCTGCGCCCGCTCGCGATTTATGCACGCGTCGATTACGCTCAAAGTTTGCCCAGCGACGCGTCTCCGTCGCGCGCGGGAGATCAGTTTGTTGCGCTCGAAATTCGATGTGTCAAAGTACCGCCATAGCGCGAGCGCGAGCGCGAAAACCAAACAGGATGAGCATCGGGAAATATAATACATCGGGAAACAGATCGAGTCCGGGATGTCTTTTCGTTACGTTTTCGTTGTAAATATCGTCGTTTCGTCGAGCCGGAGTCGAGCTCCTCTCGCTCGTTTCCGCCCACCGGAGTATCCGCCGCCGCGCGCGATAATCAGAAATTCCAATTAAAAGATGCCTCGAGATTGCGCGATGAAAGAGCGAAGGGGGAAAAGTGGAACTCGCGGGGCAGCGGTTTGATTTAATGATTTTTGTGGGCGTGGATCGTCGGAATCTTGAAATCTCCTCGAGCGAGCGTCTCGTTCTCGGACGGCGCGAAGGCGTGTCAAAGCACGAGCTCGATAATAATTAATAATCCCGATCGTCGACAGCCTCCGGGCTCGTCCCGCTATCGAGAGCGCCCTGTAAAGCAAATACGATGTATCATCGTTTTAAATGAGAGGCGCGGGGAGATGCCGCATCGCTGCTCTCGGAAGCGGCACCCACGTGGAAAACTGCTGGCCGACGAGTCGTCGATCGCGGATTCATTCACGCACGTGACAATCGCACGTGGCATCCTCCCTCCCCCCCCCTCTCTCTCTCTCTCTCTCTCTCTCTCGATAGCGTAGCGTTGACTTGCTCGCGTCCTGAATTTTCACGTGGTCCCGCCCGACCCCTGATCCGTGCGTCATTTCTCCCGAATCTCGCGCGTGACTCGCAGAGCGAAAATTAACACGGATAGTTCCGGCGAGATTCAGTCCGCGGCGGCCTCGGCGCGGACAATGACGCCGGAACAAAGCCCGATCAGGATGAATATCCGTCATTATACGCCGGCCGGCAGGACGAGAGCATGGCCTCCGTTCCGTGGCGAACACAGATATCAGCAGCCAGCAGCGTTAACCCGAACCGCGACATACTCGTTCCCTATAAGGAATACGGCGTCCCATGCGTCCCAACAAGAGACCCTATCGCCCGTGCCGATCAGTCATTAGCCCTTTACGTCGCGGGCTGGCAGGTCCGCTCGCAGGTCCGATCGCTGCTACCGATTCGGGGATGATTCAGTGATCTCGAGCGGACGCGGGTCTCTTGCGTACGTTGCTTCGCCTCGATCGACGCCTCGAAAATGATTCGAAGAGTTAAAGTTCGTCGTTGGGAAGCGAAGATCGAAGGGCTCCTGTAGCCATTCCGCGGGAACTCGGTTTGTTTTTCCTTCAAGAAAGGGATCTTCAGGGATCTCGATGGAACCGTACAACGGCGCTTTCCTTGTATCGACGTGTCGGGAATCGATGTGCACTTTTATTTAAGGAGACGTTTGGACGTCGCCAACTAATCGGTTGACCGCGCGGAGATCGTATTCGGTCCTTTTCCCTTCGCCCTTCCGATACTCTCGTCCGCCCGAGCCTCGCTTCGGTGAGAAATGAGTGTCGGAACACATCGGAGGTGTAGGTCCGCGCCGATGAGAGATACTGGCCGGTAATGGTTTATTTAAATCAGTCGAGCGGTCGTTCCGCCGCGGAGAACCTTGTTAGATCGGCGTTCGTCGTTTGATAGCGAGATCCCACTCGGTTAATTGACGATTTCGGGAGATGGGACCGATACGCCGCGCGATGCTCATTGGTCCGTTGCCAAGCGGGACGAGGCCGCGGGAAAAACACGAAGGCACGACGTAGGGCGAAAGGTGCGCCATCGATCTCGGAGGGATCGATGTCCGCCGATCGGATTTCGGTAGCTATCGAGCATTTCTTACGTCATTGCGAGAAGGAGCTCGCTCACGATGCACAGTTCCGTAGTTTCTCTCGCCGGGCCGACTCCGTGCAAAGAAAATTCCTCCTCTCACCGATCCGTTCTCTTTTATTTCACTCAACGGTCAGGCAGTTAGTAAAAAATTTCTTACCTTTATTGTCCGGGGATGATCGAGGCTCATTTCTCTCTCTGTTCTACTACTTTGACCTCGTAGATCTCATCTACGACGTGGTCGAAGTACGAAATCTGCACCAGCATGCAGATAAATTTCTGCGACGCGAAATTATAATTTCGAGAGACAAACGAAGCCACGCGAAATGAACGCAGAACAAGCCAGCAGCAACAGCAAGCGCGACTCTGTTCGGCATTTACCCCGGACGACGTGGCCGCAGCATCACGGCGAGGAGAAAGCGAACTGACAAGATGGCGCCTGCGATTTTGATTTACGCGCGACAACGGCGGAGCCTGCGTGGGCACCGATGATAAACCGCGAGATAAGTGCACGTGGGTGCATCGCAGAGTCGAAGCGTCTCGCTTCGACCATTCATCAAGCGCGGAAACGAGGCGGGATCACGGTAGAATCACGGGGTGGGGGATGCGGTCTTGTTTAGAGGGGGACGCGCGGTAATGATACGATTGCCGGATTCGCGAATCGCCGAGCGAAAACTGACCCTTTGAGTCGACGATTCGGCGGATTGAAATTTTCGAAAATTCGCGAATCGCCAAGCAAAAATCTGTACTGCCGAGCGCACTAAATGAGTTGGCGAATCGTCAGATAGGAATTTTCGGAAATTCGCGAATCGCGGAATGAGAATCTACACTGTCGAGCGCTCTGATCGAGTTGGCGAATCGTCGGATTGGAATTTTCAGAAATTCGCCAATCGCCGAGCGAGAACCTACATCGAGCGTAATATTACTTCAGCTCTTCTTCGTGACTTCGCGTGATGGCTGAATACTTAATACCCGTGGCGAAATATATATATATCGCGTTTATGTGTCACGTAAAAGTGATGGAAGTAGCGGCGATGCCTGGCCGTTTCGATATCGTTGTTAGGACAGAACTTTGGATGAACATTCCACGTGACCAGTTCGACGACATTTCTCCCTCGTGGCTGCGAGATGTCGAACAACCGTTTCGCCCTTTTTTGCTAGACGTTCCGTAAGGTCAACTCGACGCTTTCTTTCCTTTCGTGTTTGTTCTTGTCCCAGTCTGGTTTTTTACGTTTCGACGAAACGCGAGGAATCTACTCGCGAATTTTTGCGGATTTATTTGAAGAAAGAGAATTCGAAAACTGCGTAAATTGTTTGCGATACTGAGATATTCATTTATAATCCTTTCCACAAATACACGCACACACACACACACACGTGTCTATCCATTTTTTTCATTCATTCAGCGATATTCCCGTAAAAGTATCTACAGAAATGTACAAAATCGAAAGCTCCAAGTCGCTCAAAGTTAAAAATCGTATCATTGCGGTATCGATCTCTCACCGAGATGAAACGCAGCCACGTGGCCGTGCGATTGTTTCTTACGGATGTTCCGCGGTGAAGAATGCGTGGAATAACTGAGGCATGAATCGCGAAACGAGGTGGTAATCTCGTTCATTAGCGGATAGCAGACGCTGGCTTGCTGCGATTCGCATTCCTATCCGCATTCTTCGAGCTCGAAGGACTTGAGATACAGCACACAACAGATACTACTGCGATCAATGTCATCTCGACGGGCAATAATCGCGAGATTAATGTCGCATCGAGTTCCGTCTCACGTAATGTAAAAGAAACACGGCATGGCGCACGTCACCCTCCATGCATCGCTGCTTCAAGTCGTTATTGAAGTTTCGGAAACATTTCGGACAACGATCGTAAATCCGGATCGAGGCCATCCCGTCGTAAATTTCCACGCTGGGAAAAATAAAACGTAACGACCGCAAAGTGATCGGTTCCGATCGGCCGGATTCAAACGTACGTCGGGTAGAAAATCAGAACTCCGTTCTTCCGCCGATTCTTCGGCGATCGGAGAAGCGCGCAAGAAGTTGAGAACGACGACACCGTAAAAGCGATACGTTGTCTCTCGATGAAGATCCGAAAAAAATTCACGAAGAAATGTAACCGTTCGGCGACGCGCTTCCGTGCCGGCCAAGTTTTTACGGCGGATTCCCGCCGGCCTGTCGACGCAAAGCGCGCGGACTTCTCGCGACTAACCGACTTGCCCGATTCTCCGTCGTGTCCCAATCAAAAGTTCCCGTCGCTTCCGCGTCCCGGAATCCCGACTTCCGTCATCCGCGAATCACACGCCGCCCTTATTTTCCGCCCGCGTGCACCCTCGCGAAAGGATTGAATCCTTCGGCTCGAGAGACTCGCGACAGCGTCGGAAATTAGTAAGGATCGCCGGCGAATTCGAGATGCTTCTGGAAGTGAACGCGATAAAATTGTGTCTTAGATTTAATCAAACTCCCCGACGAGAAGCGGAGAACCGTTAAGATGCCGAGATGTTAGCTTACCCGCGCGGTTTGTCAAATTAGGCTCGGCTGTCTAGAATAATTGGTTCACAGTAATTACATTAATATCAGGTATCAATTAAAGGATGTTAAAATCATTTCGTTCCAAGACGTACTACAAAATTAACGAAACAAGTTACTCAGTGGTGTTCGGAAATAAACAAGCGACAAAATCCTCCGGAAGCTTGCCGGATTAATTATACTGGATAATCATACCGACGTCAGGAATTAATCAAGAAACGTCAGGACAATTAATTCGAACATATTAAACCTGAGGAATGAAGACAGTGCTCGAGCGGCGCCTAACGAGGCAAGAGTCCTTCTCTCCGTCATGATAATTACCTTCCATTCTTGGAAATCTATAACAATGCTACCAATGATATCAAAAAGCACTTGAAAGGAAAAGAGCGATAGCCGACCGCGGGAAACGCACGCCCGCGTTTCGGAGTCTCCCGAATTAACCTTCTCTCGTCTCGCTTCGCGGGATTCATCCATGCTCGCCGCATGGGGCGTCGAAAGTGAAACGCGGGACGTCTGCGGACTCGTAGCGGCAAGCCGGCGAGCGCATTAGAATAACGGGTGCAGGCCGTGCTGCGCCGCTAATTACGTTTCCCGCCGCCTAGTTTGTATTAATGCGGGCGTTAGCATTCCGCCGCGGCTGTCCGGCGTTACGTCGCGTCGTGTCTCAGGCCGACGCGCGTTACGTGCGTCGCGACGTCCAGGCACGCGGCCGCCGTGTTCCAACCCCGCAACCTCGACGGGCACTCCGCGCCCGGGGGATGCAGACGCGCCAGGTGGTCCTAACTGCGGCCAGGTATCCGGCTGGTACTCGCTAGCCGTCATCCGGCTGCAAAATCAGCGCGCGCGCGCACGCGCGCCGTGCTCGTTGCCGGCCTCGTGCCTTATTCACGCGAATTAATGCCCCGTCTCGCGATTAATCTCGCGGCCGGCGAATCAGCATCAGCGAATCGGAGAATGAGCATCGGCACGCGAACGAGCGAGTCGGTGGAGTTCAGTTCATCTTTCAGAGAGAGAGAGAGAGAGAGAGAGAGAGAGAGAGAAAGAAGATTACACATTTGCGGGTAACGAGCAACGTGTGGCGAGATGGATAAGAATTCTTGAGAGATGTGTTCTCCCGTTATCCGAGAGGAACGACTTTGTCGTTCGTGTTCATTCCAGGATCCAAATATGGATCCAATGGAGATTATGATGGAAATGACGGGTTTTCGACGCCTCAGATTGAAAACAAGAAACAAGAAAGAACACTTTATTCTTCTCTACTGGGATGTGCCTCGCAATGTGCCTCGCAAGACTAGCTCTCTGATCTCGCTGACTCGTGACTGGCAGTTCACGGTTGTTCAGTCGTGGTCTTCACTCGTCGCTCGTCTCGACACGACTCAGGCGCCCTTCGATTCTTCAAAGGCGACTCTCCCGCGCGTGGCGCACTTTAAGTACGTTTCACGTCGTTGCACGAAAACAAATCCCGAAACACGTGTATCGGTCAACCGCCGCATATTTCTATCTAATCCGGATTAACTACGTCATCCTGTAAGCCCTTGAGTGTCAACGGTTTTTCCTTCCGCGGTTGCGCTCTTCTCGACGCGACACGCACACATACGCACATACAAACAACGCTTAAACCGACTTGTAGGCTTTTGATGCGCATTGACATAAACAATGTCAAGGTCTTTTTCCTTCTATCCTACACTGTTATTTGTTTTTGTGATTTTCGTTCGTATGCTCGAGACACTCGATTGTCGTTCGCCGCGTGAACGGCGTACATTATGGATCGCCCCGCTGCAATTTCGATGCTTCCGCCGGTTTTATCGGCCCACGGTTTTAGTCGTCCGCTTTACGCGACGCGAGACGACAGCAATATTTAATGATCCCGAGGCAAGGGAGAAACAAGAAACGAGCAATGGGGGGATAAAACAGGACGCCGAAGCTATTACACGCGCAGCTTGGTCCGTTTAAACGGGAGTAATTTTCGTGAAAGCGCCAAACGTACCCCGACACGTGCGATCGGGAGTTCCTCCGATCCCGATAAACTATTAGTCTCGATATCGTGGAGCGGAAGCGATTTTCGATAATGGCGAGTGATGCTGTTAGCGAACAACCGGCTGGATCATCTTGCGCTCGTTTCGTCCAAGAGACAAAGCGCGGATCGCGTCGCGTTAATCAGCAATCATCGATATCCGCGTTCGATTGTTGATGCCAGCGATCGACGCGGGTCTCTGCTATTGTTTACTGCGATGGCGCATGGCGCGTAACGCACTTATCGTCGATTTATTATCCAATATTTGCCACGGGGAGCGTATCCGGGGGCCTCGGTTGCATCAAATGGCGTAAACGATACGAAATTGCGAATGCGCGTGCCGGTAATCGACGATATTCCGAAATAGATTGGAAAATGCGGCGGGTAATTTTACTTGATTCTACCGGATCGGGTAATTCATTAAATTTATCTTCTCGTCCAAGATAAACGTCACTGATGGAAAAACCTTCGCCGCTTAATCGCGTTGCAGTGACGAGCAGTGCGCGTGCTTGCGCACACATCGACAAGTTAAAATTACTGCTTACCGCCCCGGCAAATCGAATATATCCCGCGAATTCGCGAGCGGAGAAGCGCTGCCTTGAGGACCGCCTCAAAGGCAGCGAAAACGCGCGGCGCGCGCGACTGCAGCTACTATGCAGATGCAAATTAGCAGTAAATTGACGATACAGCGGTAGATTGGAAACTATAATCGTGCTACGTGCGGCGGCCCTATCTCCGCTGCATAACCTGACACGCAACCTTCGCCACGATCGTATATCGCCTTTAACGTCTGCCGCTTCCCGCGCGATCGCGCCGGACGATGCGGTGGCTGTTTCACGCTTCGCGAGAGTATTTTTGACCAATTCGCGAACTTCGCTTTTCGGTCGAACTCGCGACGAAGCCAGCGGGGAAAGGTGTTCGCGATATCCAAATCGCAAATAACTGGGGGCGAGTGAGAATCGCAAATCAGGATCGAATCGCGAGTAAGAAGAGCTCGCTCGCGTACGCGTGTGTGCATGATGGATCTCCATATTATTAGTTTAACGGATATACCCGAAGTCCTTATTGATTGTCGGAATGCATAATCTCTGATTCCAGTCACGAATATAATTCAGTCGCGCGGTACGTCATAATAATCCCCTCCGTGTTTGCTGTCAGAGTAATAACGCGCGGGATATACAGATAGATAAATTTATGGCAATGCGGAGATAAACATCGAGTTCTGCATCGCGAAGAAGCAAAACGTTCCAGCGAAGCGTTCCGTTCCTTACTCGCGTTATATCTCACCGGTGCTACTCGTGACCTTTGCGCATTATCGCGATGAGGAACAATCATTCGTCCGTTTCTAATGACATTTTTTAATTCTCATCGCGAAGCACAGGAGGGAAAAGTTCCTTTCACGCCGGTGTATTAGTCTCGGCACGGCTACATGGAGATTTCATTAATTACAACGTCGAGTAAATCATACTTTGGACAAATAAGTAAAAATGCAAGAGCGGCCCGGCTCCCCGAGACGGAGAAAGAGAGAAAGAGAGAAAATAGAAACAAACGACAGGAAGGAAGAGCGCCTTTTCAAGCAAGCGTTGTGAATTAGTTTCCATTTGCTAATTATACGCGAAGTCGCACGATGGCAGGAAGAAGCACGACGGAAATAATTATGTTTAATCTCGCAAAAATTAAAAACTCCGAGCCAGCCGAGAGAGAGAGAGAGAGAGAGAGAGAGAGAGAGAGAGAGAGGCCTTGCCTTTCCTCTCTACGACAGAGGACTTACCATTCATTATCGGTTGACCGGTTCTCTTCTCTTCGCTCTATGCATCTCGCTGGCGCGATCTCGTCACTCGTGAAAATTTTCTACGCGACATGTACCGAGTGCATTATTTGATTCAACGTCGCACCGAGTAGATGCAGTCGCCACGCAATGATCAAAATAATCGTTCAATGAACGCCGCATTTCGGAATTACTGTCGGAGTTGCCGACGCGAGGCGAATTCACGCGCATACGTGAACAACGTCGTAAATAAGTCTCGCATCTCATCAGCATTAAATGCTCCTCCGTCCATCCTTTCGGGACGCAACGGGAGCGTCTGCCAAGTCGAGCTTTAAAAGAGCTACGGGCGAGCGGCCCGAGAGATACGCTGAAGAGATACGCGAAAGAAAACCGCCGGAGATCTTCGCGGCGCTTTCCCGCCGTTTTATCTCTTCGGCGGATACGCTCCGGACGTTGCCGCTGGCCTTCTCCCCTCCGCCCCGCCGCATCCTCGCAGGGAAAAAAAAAGGAAGAGCCAGCGCGCGCTGTCTCGTGTTCTGCTCGCGAGCTTGTGGCAAGTTCGGGCGGGAATGTGCGCGCGTATTTCCCGCTCGCGCTCGCTTTTAACGAGCAAACTTTCGGCAAATAAATTTCGCGAATCAGCACGGACGCATTTCGTCCGAAGGGGGCGCTGTTTAGTCGGCGTTGTTTAGCTACGCGAATGCCGAGGAATCTCGATCCGCCGCAACTGGGAACGAGTTGCAGGTTACGCACTTCCGGGATGAATTCCGGGAACCGTTTCGCGCGCGTCCCGCGCGCTAAAAAGGCGAATTTCCCGGAAACGAGTCAAGGTGTAGATCGCAGACGAAACGCGGTTTCGGCGCGAATCCTGAAGCGTGCAAATACGACGCGTTTCGCGTGTAATTTGAGCCTAATGCGTCCATCTTCCGCCTTCCGCCGTGTTCCTGTCGCCGTGTTTCCGATGCCGCAGATGGCGATCGGATCGCGATAATCGAGCGAGTCCCGAACTGACTTAATCTTATCGTTCGTCGTGGCTTCGTACGGATTGAACGATAAGCGCAAAAGTGCACTCGGAGCGGTACAAATAACCGTCCTTGCAAGTTCGTTGCGGTGTTCGTAACGGCTAATTTCTAACCTTTGCGGCCGAAACGTTCGTAAATTCAGAGGCGGATCGGCTCCATTTTTCCTTTGCAACTTTGCGATTTCCGATGAACGTTTCAAGAAGATCGAGATAGAGAGAGAGAGAGAAAGAGAGAAGGGAGAGAGATATTGCGAGCTTTTATGCACTATTTAGACGTTTCTCGATACGATACAGTACTGCACGCGCGGCATTCGCTCGCGACTCGCCGAAGAATAAATTCAGGAAATATCGAGTATGATACTCGGGATGAGGGGGGGGCGGAGAGAGGGAGTGCGGAAAGGGAAGCGAAATGAAGTATCTCCTTCTTACAGATATTTCGTGGCCGGATACTTCGACTCCCCCGCGCTCGGTCCGCTGGCGCGCGAGATTCATCGCGGCGCGGGAGTTCCCCGGAAACGGGAAATGAAAAATCTCGCGGGGACTGTGTTTCGCGATCACGCCCCCCAGAAAGCCCCGCGCCGACTGTCGATTCCAAAGACGGCGCGACTTCGTTCGATTTGCTTCTCGTATAATTGAAGCGTGCCAAACAGCATTATCGTTGATGCAACATTATAGAATCGCTGATGCGGATGAAGTCGAGGACACGCCGAAGCGAGGTCCAATCTGCAAGAAGGGAGATTTCAGGAAATCATGCTGTTATTATGAGCGGAGGGGAACATTCCAAGGAGCATTTCTAACCTCGCCGTTCTAAGCAAGAATCGCGAACGAAATCTTGATATAGAAGGAACACTCATTTCATGAAAACCGGATCGTTCTTCTTTCCTGTCTATTTTCATCTTAATAATCAGGGCTTTTCAAACTCAGAAAACGCAACGATCGACGTGATGTCATTCGCCGCAGAGATGGGCGCAGAGATTTCGAGAATCGAAGGCTGCATGGCTGCAAGGCTGCAACTTCGCATCGTTCGTTGCGACGTTTAATCGCGACGAGCTTTCGACGCTTGATCGTGACGAGCTTTCGCAGTATCGCGATCATACTTGATGTAGCGACTTTTTAGATCTCGACGGATATTCGACACCTACGAAAAGTTCGGATCCGAAGCAACGTCGCGGTGAAATTCGCGAGGCGTCGCGCGATAACGAACGCGGCCAACTTCATGAATCTTCGCACGAATGCCGCATAATTGCGAGCGTATTTATAAATTAACGCCTGTGGCCTGATCAATCCGCTTATGCAGTTAAAAGAAACGCGAAAGGAATACTGAGAAGCACCGAGATGCGCTCTGTGCTGATACGCGATGATCGACAATGAACAATTGAACATCTGAATAATTGAAATAACATGGCGGCGCGGTGCCGTGCAATATCCGCGATCGATTTCACGATTATCTAGGAACAAATTAGCACGATCGTACTTACCGATGGATGCTTTCTTGCCACGTTCGTCGCTCGATTTAGCATCTCCAACGCAGACTCGCACAAGTTTCACTTTAAACGAAGAAAATCGCGCGCGAAACGCGGAACGACGCATCGCGCGTCCGATCTTGCTGCGACGTTCCGCGACCTGAACTAAGCAACTAATGAGTTGCGTCATAACAACTCTGTAATATCTCGGCTTTGTTTAAATTTTTTCAGAGATGAGATCTCGATCTAACGTTGGATTATGGCCGACTTTTGCACATCTGTACACCGAATTTCACGGGTTCCCTACGAGTGCATGAATATATGAAATAATGATCGTTTATCGATCATCCGTTCTCATGCGACAAATGTGAAAAATGCAAAAGTGCAGAGGCCGTGTTATCTGATATCGTAGTCGGCATCGTAGTCGGCACGGTATTTCGCGATGAATATTGCAGTAGTGAATAATACAGCGGAAAATATATCAGTTATGTGCAGATACAAGTTGCATCGCTCGAACATCGTAAATTTATTGTTACAGTGCTGGCGGATTAATGTTTCATGTCAGTCACCCGCTGAGTCGACAAAGTGCAGCTGGATTCGCAATGCGCGGACGAAAGCGATATAACCGAAGTAGTAAAAATAATTTTCGAGAACATCCAGGTGTTTCTAAATTGATGCTTTACGATACTTTACACACGAAATACATCAGAACGCGAGAGTACGCGCGATAGAAACTCAGAGCGCAAAATTTAAAATCTATGATGCGCGTAGTGTATCTCGCGTATGACAGCTCATTATTTCGTATTATCGCATGCACCTGACCAATCAGATAACTGCAGCTTGCGCTCGCGACCAATTGCAGCTAAGAAGCGGAAATACGATAATATACAAACGATATCGACGCCTTGATGTGTACTTCACCTCGTAGCGGAGTAACGCAATCGGCGCGCAAAAAGAAAGAGCACGATAATTGTCCGCGCGATCAATTTTATTCCGCGTATCGACTCTCGTTCGCGATAAAACCATTCGATTTTACGTTGTGTTACGTTATGTTCATCTCTTCTCTCGTTATCGTTCGCGCGCGCAGTGTTCGCGTGTGATTCCGAGCGATCGAATGCGAGTAACCTCAAATTCCTCGACAAAGTTACGTGTAGCGCGTGCAAGAGGCGGGAATGTCGCATAAATTAATCAGTGCTCGTGTCACGTGTTCTTTATCAGTATCCGCGAGTGAGGGAACGCAAGTGCAGCAACGATGAAAGCAACAACGAGATCTCCGCCGGCTGATTGGTAAATTTATCTATTACATCGATTTTACATCCAATCGCGACGCGTTTCTAATTCCCCATACATCCTCGCAGGATTATCCCTCTCATCGATTTCCAGTTTGCGATGCTGCACCTTATTACCGGTGAGTTCTGTACTATCATTCGTATCGCTATCTTCGCGATCGATCAATCAATGATCGATCACCGCGTGTTGCATTATTGCGAGAACCATTTACTGATAAGCGTGCATCGAAGAAGACGAGTTGAGGAGAGATGAGCCGCGGATTGAAGATAAGTAAATTCTGCGACGCAAAGTTCTCGATCCTGCATCGTTCAAGGTCGCGTCGCTTCTCCCGGCTGGAGACTGCACGAAGCCCGCGAATCGCAGGAGGACACTCGATTCCGATTCCGATTAGCGGAAAAAAAAGAGAACAACAACACGCGGGCCGGGTATTTACAAGTGAATCCGAAGTAATCTTCGGAATGTCGATTTCAATGTTCCAAACTGCATATTTCCAAAAGCGGGCGATTGCCCGAACGCGAAAATACATTTAATCTCAAAGTTTAATCTCGTCATAAACACTGCGTCATAATTATACTATAATCATTACATTTCTGTGTCTAAATGTCTAATACCGTTGCTATTTAATGCAACGATAATTCATTTTGAAATGAAATAACAATAATGATGATTGACTAGCTTCTACACGAGCTTCTTCTCTTCCCCTGATATTATTCGCCGTTGCAGAATTATCATCGCGCCCGATGCGTGCACCCCTTAATACCGAGAAGAATGAGACTTTGAGAGAGAGAGAGGCGACGACTTTAGTGCGCCGGCAGAATATCGAGCTCGACCCCGCTCGACTTTAATTTCTCCCGCGTGCGCGTGCGCACATACACACACAGACTTCCGTCGATAGTCTTCATCCACGTCATTTCCGCTCGCCTGCTGTCGGCGAAAGTTCACTTGTCTTTCGTTAATTCCGCGACGACGCGCAGTACAAGCAGCTTAAAAACTAATAAGTAACCCTCGTCTGACACGTCCTGTTATTTCGTTGCACGTTTCTTTCTCCATTCTGGCGCCAGCGTTTTCTCTTGCCACCGAAACGGCTCCTTTGTCCTCGTATACAGCGGGACAAAGTGATTCAGCAGCTTATCTCGAAAAATGTAGATAGAGAAAATACGTTTGTAACATTGTGCAATGTAATCGAAGCTTTCTCTTTCGACCGAATATATATTCCTCTCTTTCGAGAATTAATTAACGAATTGTCAGCCTTTCAGATTTCTATTGTTCATTTCACTGCAAATTTATGCGGATATAGACTTATGAAAACGCGGGGAATGACAACGACGAGAGAATGAAATTTGAATCGAGCGACTGGATGGGGGAAGGGATAGTTTCAGTTTCAACGATTTCGCGTTCGTTTCGTTTCATCAGGTGTCGTTTCTTTTTCTTTGAGCGCATTGTATATGCGCATCTATATATAAATTCGCGATCGCGAGGGAGCATCTAATCGCTAGAGATGCGTCTTCTCTCAGCTCACGAGCGAAATATGACCAAGTATGGTCAATATGGTTAGCCGCGAGAAAACGCGACTGATTCTTGCGACGTGGTCTTTCCATCTAATCGAGAAGATCCACTTCGGTTTTTGAAGTCTGCAAGAATCTCTCTCTCGGAAAACGCGCCCGACTAGCACCGCATTACATCTCGTCTGTTTACAAATTTCGTAATTTCATTGCTACGTGTCCGACATGCCGGATGGATGCAATATTTGGCACGAGGATGATGCAGGCTCAAGAGCATGCAATGTGTTTGCGGAATTTATTATAAACTATTGCATCGGGATATCGCGACTGTTCGGATTTCTGCCGCATATTGAGACAAACTTAGGGATTGGGTCCAAAAGTCCGACCTGGCAGAACACAATATTGTGAAGCATCCTTGAGATTGGAACCAAGACGGAGAAATAAATAAAGAGAGATAACAGCTAGAATGCGAATGTGTCCAGCAACAAGCGGTAACATGAATCGGAAAACAAAGGATGTATCGAACGCTGCCTATTTTTGTTTTATATTTACAGTTTTACATATTTACAGATCGTTGCGATTGAGCAGCTCGTCCGTTGCTGGAAGCTCAGTAGAAGACAGTTATTGAATATTGTTTGGTCGTGCCGTGTATCGTGCCGCGAAAAGAGCGACATGAGTGTGACGCGAGTTTTACGCCCATCTATTTTAATAATTGCGTACATATATATATGTCCATATGCATTTGTTGCGCGCGGGAATATAAATAATCTGGTAATAATCTGGTAATGCGAGACGATTCGATGGTAATGATCCGCGAAATGTGTTTTACTTCTATCACGATTCGCGTAATGAGTTCCAATCACTATTATAGTAACAAAACAGACAATGGAGAAAACAAATGTGTATAAAACCACCCCAAGTGGCAGACCAGGCATCAATCTGGAAAATTCATCCTCTTCGGAGGCTGGCCTCAGGGATTCTGAGTGAGGCCAATTATTGTTTGATAAGGATTCATCTTCAGGTATTATGCTATGAGACCAATTGCACCGTCAAGTGAAAAGGATAATGCTTATATTGATAGCTTAAATAATCCGCAACAACAAGGAAAACGAATCAACCATAAACTTTATGTTCAACAAACTTTATCAAAGGACTTCTTCCTAGGTAGAGCCAGACCAAGCTCCTCAGGAAAATTAGCTGCTCACTTAAATCAAACGGAACGGATAATATGACTACGGACACAGACAGGACACAGCTAATAAATGGAAGAAGATAATATCCGAAAAAAGACTTTGTGACAGTCCTGAATCCAAGCAATGGGACAGAAACATTCAAGAACCGAAATCTACTGGCTTGATTCACAAATAACAAAAAAAAAGAAAAAAGAAAAGAATTTGAATCGAGCGATTGGATGGGGCAAGGGATGGTTTCAGTTTCAGCGATTTCGCATCCGTTTCGTTTCATCAGGTGTTGTTTCTTTTTCTCTGAGCGCACTGTATGCGCATCTATATATAAATTCGCGATCGCGAGGGAGCATCTAATTGCTAGAGATGCGTCTTCTCTCAACTCACGAGGCTCGCTCGTGATCCCCAGAATGGCCGGACAAAGCTAATCCCCCGTCGAGCTTCCCGAAGCCCCAAAGCCGAAGCTTCATAAATTCGACGAATCTCCCGGTGCATCGCAAGATTTATGTTAAAAGAAAGAAGGAACGAGCCATGAAAAGCTAAGCCTCGGCAGGCTGGATTATTGCAATTTTAAACTGCCTCTCCACGAGACTATCTCTCGTATGCCAAAGCTATCTCACTCTCTCTCTCTCTCTGTTTCGCGCGCGCGGATTCTCTGGCTCGCCGCGTTCGCTGGAAACAACGCGATAGTCGCTGAATAAATCGGCATTCGTAACCACCGCCATATCACCATTTGCAAGACTTCACAAGCTGCTTGTCGAGCAAGGACTGATCAACGGAAAAGTGTAATCGCGATTTTAACGGCAAGCAGCAGCTTGCAGACTGACGCGGATCCGATTCCGCAGAAAGGAAGTTAAAAAGAAGAGAGTCGGCGCGTCGGGGATGAATGTCGCGGGAAGGTCACTGAGATGATCGCGCGGTCGCATCTCGGCGCACGTTTGGCGATCGAAGTCGAAGCGGCCGCGGCGATAAAATAAATTTATCGATGCCGCAAAATGTCTGCTCCTTACGCCCTCCCGCGGCCGTACTTCATTTTGCCAATATTAAACGCTGTAAATTCAGGCCGCTGCTCTCGTTCCCGTTCCTCTCTCTCTCTCTCTCTCTCTCTCTCTCTCTCTCTTGTTCGGCGGATCCGCCACGGACCCTAGCCGCGGGGTGTTCGGGATCGATGGATTCTGGCGTGTCGATGTGCGCGCGTGTGCATGTGCTTGGCTCCACGTCACGTGTCATTCTGCTGGTAGCGCATAAGCAGAGAAGGCACACTTTACTCAACTCAAAGCCATTAAAAGTGATTTAACTTGGCCGTTCCTGGACGACAATCGGGACGAGTGCCGGACGGAAATTACTGCGCGCCCGCGGAAACGCGAGTCGGGCACGAACGTGGGCGGTTCCCCCTCCCCCTCCCCCCTCCCCCGCTGGGGATGTCGCCGATAGGAGCAATTTAACAAATTCGTAATAATCGTTCGCAATTATCAGCGAAAAGAGAATTACACACTCGGCGCGTTATTACTGGCGGAAATAGACACTGGCGGACATTATTTTCCAGCTGTATTGCATTACATTGCTACATTATGACAGCTACATTACAGCGTTGTTATTAATAATTATATCACTTTTGTATCCGCGCCGCACGTACCAAATAATTATATCGCATTATACGGCGACACATCCAAACATTCGGTATTGCATTATAGCCCCATTATGCGATTCGATTTCAGTCGCGCTCTGCAGCATCTAGCCGTGATCAGCTTGAAGATCGGGAAAGGGAGAAAACTGCTACCGATCTCGCTTACCGAATTTGCTGGCGCAAAAGGGCTGCCAGAGATACCGCGGAAATGTCTGCGTTTCGCGCTTCGTGCGAAGTTTCCGCTTACTGTTCTCCTCGATTGACTCCACGGAATCGCAACGTGCAGCTCCTCATCTCTTGGCGGTTTTCCTGCCAAGACGCAGCATCTGAGAATCTGAAAACGTCGTGGCCGGCCCCTCGCAAATCCCCAGCGGAATTTCAGGATCATATCGTATCGTCGTCGTTGTCAATGGCGGCGGCGACGAGCGGCGATATCGCTGCGCGTAATCAGCCTCGTAAAAAGCGGCTTTACGGGTTTGCGCAAAAAGCTAATCGCATCCGCGTAAAACGCGCACCGAGAGGAGAGATCGCCGGCGACGTCGGGCATTCCGCGCGCCGGAATTCCGCATCCGAGATTTCCTCCGCTCGCTTAACGAGCGCCTGCAGACGCGCCGCTCTTCTTCCTCGCGCTTCTTCCCAGCCTCTTCGCGAGAGGAACGGGACTGGACGGACGCCGATCGTGGAAAGCGGAATGATCCCAGAAAAAAGAGGCCGCGGCGTTCGCATAAAATCCGCGCGCGGTTCTCGTCACGCAGTCCTGCAGTCCTCGCGCGTTGCCGCGCCCAAACGAGCATCGTTACGCTTGCATCAGCATCGGAGAGGCGGAAGCGCGCCAGCACGTGCCAGCAGTTTTCCGAACGTGCTGCACGTCCATGGGCGAGGGAGGAGGCGACCTAGAAACACGATCTGCTCATCTCCCGCGCGAGGGATGCTGCATCTAAGGACGCGATCATTAGCCGCCGCGTTTCCCCCGCGAGGAAGCTCGATGATACCGTACATATTCACGCATTGCTACACGTCACGCATTGCTGTATATAAAATTTGTGCGCAATCGTGGCACCGACAGTGGTCGTAATTGGATCGACTTTGTCGGTCTATCGTGCGCTTTGTTGTTGCGTAAAGTAGGATGCCTTTGTTGAAGGACGCACGCGAGTCACACGGTAATTCTCCGTTTTTTTTTTACTGTTTAATTGTTGATGATAGCATTTAGTGACACGATGTGACGCGTTCTTGAACACGAGATACTCGCCGATACTCGTGTTAAGGATTTTTATATGCGTTGCTTTGGAATGTTCTCGATGTAAACAAGCATACATCGAATATGAGTCACAAAGCCAAGGGATTAGGTCGCAAATGTTGCCGAAACAAAAAAGAATCGCTCGGCAGTTACCAAGCGAAAAACAGCGTCTTCAGTATCTTGCGAAGCCAGAAGCAACGGTCGCACGTTTGTTACTTAATTAGAGCGAGTATCCAGATATTGTAATTGTTAAGTTGTTTGACGATTAAAGAAGGTTATTTTGTTTTCTAACGATTCTCATCCTTACTGAACACGCTCTCCCGAACCGGCAATAAATAAATATATAGATGATATTAAATGTCGAAGACGCGTTAACACGCGAACACAGCTTTGTTTGCTGCTGCGAGATTGAAAATAGTTCTTTAATTTCGCTGTTTATCATCATCTTTATTCTGAAGGCTGGTACAGCGATTGATTCATAGAAATCGGATTTTATTTCGCTGGAAATATCGTACATCATTCTGTTTACGACGGAGGTATAAAAATTTATACTAAATAATCGTGCTAGTTTGAAGAAAATGCCGAGATATCGCTTATTATCTGCAATATCGCGTTACAGTATCGCGTTACAATATCGCGTTATTATCATAATACACGAAAAATGTTAATGACGCCAATAAAAATTCAATTTCGATATCTCTGGCGTTTCGAAAATTCGTAAAATTCGTAATAGCACGTTGATGTAATAATATCAAAGATTTAAGCAAATTTTATCCACGTAAAAATCAACAAGTTTCAATTAAATTAAACACATATTTAACGCATACTTGTATGCGCGAGAATTCATTCGCGCATAATTATCCATCATTAACGCAGCTGCGAAGTAAAAGTTTACACAAGTTTCGAATAATTAGTTTCTTAAATCAAGGTTGGGCTCTTGCGCCAACTTGACGAGACATTAAGCGAATGTCATTACTGCGCCGTTATTTACAAGTGCTTGTTCAATGCCTATGGCTCTACGCTTTCAGATTAATTCTGTCATGAATTTACCTCCTTAATGATCGAGATACAAAATACGCGTGAAAAATAGACAATTTACAATTTACGCGGCATAGTCACGCGCGTTATGAGCGATAAGAAAACGCCTCCTCAGAACGCATTTGTACCTCTGCTGTTCTCCACGATTCGCCTCCTCTCCTTCAAAAGCTCCAAGAATTTTGCCCTTGGACTACCAGGATACTTCAATTCCACGCTCAGGGGCCCTCCGAATCTGAGATTCATTGACTCGACCCTCAAACCGTCCTTTGATCCCTGCGTGTCTCCGCGCGCGGTCTCCTCTTCCGCAAAGGAAGTCTCGATCGATCTCACGGAATCGGCCAGATCGACGTGCTCCGTCCTCGCCTTGAAGATTGCCGGCTCGCGTGGCACTTTCGTCTCCACCGAGTTGTCGTTTTTCCGCAACACCTCGTCGCGAAAGCGTTCGGAATCGATCGCTGAGATCCCGGCCTGTCTCATCTGTCGCAAACTCGGGCGACTGTTCTCGATTTCGCGGATGTCGCCGAGATAATCCGCCGTGGCGGGAACTTGGTCGAAATTAAGGATTCCGCGGCCGTATCGCCGGCAGGTCGCCTGAAACTTGCAGTAAGTCGTCGGGCTTCGCGACCTGAGCTCGCTCTTCCAGAGATGTCTCTCTCTCTGAGATTCCGTCAGGCTTCGGTAGCTCTCGCAGCTAGAATCGGCCGCGCGCATCAGCTGATCGAAGATTCTGCGCTCGAGGTCGTCCTCAGCTGTGACCCCGCCGTCGTGTTCGCCAGTCCTGCAGAGCGTCTCGCGGCTGTCCGTTTCGTTCGGCGCGAACCGTCTCGCGTCGTCGTCTCGAACGGAAGATGAACAAAAGATCCTCGGCTCATCGCTTCGATCCTCGCTTCCGGTGTCAATGGCACCGTCGTCGATTACGACGGGCATCTTGGAATCTACGCTGGGATACGCTAAACTCAATTTAGCGCCAGTAGACTCGACGTCGATGCCGTATCTATCCCGGAGAACCTGATTGTGCCTGTTGACCTTATCGATGCACGACTCCAGCCTCTCGATGCTCCTCAGGCATTTCTCGTACGATTCGGCGGCGATCCCGTTCTTGCGCGAATGGCACGGATCAACTTCGTCGTCCCTTGGGCCCGCCCTTCGCCCTCGGCATTCCGCGGAGTCTTTATCCGCACGAAGATGGTTCCCTCGACGAGAGTTTCGTTTCCTGCGACGCTTCCCATAATTCTCCAACACGCTCGTGGCACTCATGTACTCGTTGATAGAGTTCATGTTGCGCATGAAAGTCGTTGCCTCGTTCAGATACTCCTCGAGGATATTCTTCCTCGTCGGTAACGAGTGAGAACAACTGGTCCCGTCGACGACATCGTCCATCCTGCCACAAGACTCCGAGCGATCTTCGTTGGGAAATTCCACCATCTTGTCGTCAAACGGCTTTCCCGGATCTACGGAATCTTGGTTCTCTCTCTTGGCGAGTGATATCTCTTCGCTCTTTGTTGATTCCATCTTTCTCCGCTGCAGGGACTGATCGATCTCGACGTTACGTTGTTGCACGATGTCCAAGCTCTCAGTCGCTGAGGCTGCAGGCTTCATTATTTTCTTGATGATCGACTTCAAAACTATCTCCGAATCTTGCCTCGACGTTGGGATTACAGTTATCCTCTCGGGATTATTGGAATTCGAGAAGGAGACCTTCTTCTTGCTGATGCCGGATGTCGTTATCGCGTTCGTCTCCTCTTCGGAGTCGACGCTGTCCACGATGTACGAAGATGTTTCCAGGATTAGCGCCTCGTAATCCCGTAGTGGATCGTTGTTTGGTATTTCGATGGACTTTGTCTTCGGGAACTCCACCTCGATGTCATCGTAATCATCGTCCATCGAAGACTCGACCTTGGCTAGATTCACGTGATTCGCTGACTTTGAAGTTTCTCTCTTCGTATGTGCGACAACGTCCGGCGGACAGAGGCTCTCGTGGCTCTCGCGATCGCGCGAGTTAGCATCGGCTGATCTGTGATCTTCGATCTCGTTCTCGTCATCATCGAGGCTGTCGTCTGAAAAATTATGTTCATGCGTTAGCAGGCTCTTCGTCGAAGCCTTCGTTCTCCTCGAGTCGCTCCTTGACGTTCTTAGCGCGCTCGACAATTCGTTAGTCGGCTTTTTTGCAACTTCATCAGCGGATATACACTCGCCGCTCATTCTAGGAGACAAATTGTTGGCTGAATTAGAATTCCCTTCGCCGGAAGACGTTCTCGTCTCCAAGTCGACAAGTCCCGGCGATTTTCCTGGACGCGGCAAAGTCCAGTTCCTCCACAGATCATGGCGGACCAGTCTGTGCGCTGGTCTTCTGGGACTCAGGCTGCAGCTGCGCTTCTTGGCGATGAAGGCCCGCGTCAGGCCGCCCTTCAGGATCGCCCGCTTTCTGTGATAAGCATCGTCGACGTGCCCCCCGTTCCATTCGACCTCCGTTTCCCTGGCTCCGATGATCGAGGAAGTTCCCAGAGAGTTCCTGAAGGTCACCGATTTCTTCGTTGCGATCTTCCGTCTCGGATCAGACGTCATCTCGCGGTAATTCCTGCTCTTTGGGTCCTCAAAGATATTTTCGATCCTGAAGACTCTGCCGTCCGCCTGAGTAGCCGTTGATCTGAGCGCGAGATTCATCAAGGGCGATCTCTCAGCTTCGCTGTCGATGTGCTCGTCCGTCTGAGATTCCTTGTCGTTGAAGACGAGCTTTGGCTTCTCCTCCGCGACATCGGCACCGTCCATCATCGCGATTCTCGACTCCAACCCGTTCGCGCTCTCGATAGTGATGCTGATCATATCCGGCAGGGATATCGAGATGACGTTCCTCTCGCTAGAGCTATTCTCTGGCGCAGACTGACCAGTTTTGTGCGTCATGTTGCAACACCGAGCGCAGCCTCTGTTCTCCGAACTCGCCTTCCATTGATCGACTTCCGGACGCGTCGTTTGCACTGCCGAATTCCTCACGGATGACGTCAGGAACGTGTTGGTCGAGCTGTCCACGCACAGCACCCTTCGATCGCCCTCCACATGGCAGAATTGCTGGGATATTGCGATGCTGGATGGACTGCTCTCGATGTAGTTTCGCGTAGCGTCGTCGGAGAGCACGCCGGGGTCATTTCGCGACTGCATCTCATACTCGTCAAACTCAAGATCGTTCGCCAGGGTCTCAGCATCCTTGCAGCGGAAAATGTCCGCGCGCGGCCGCCGATCCGTCAACGTGGCCACATCTTTCACTCTAAGAACCGGCAGTCGATGATCCGCGACGTCTGCTTCGGCAACGAGCGCGTCCCGATTGATCGCGCAGTCTTCGTGATCATCCGTGAGCATCGCCGCGTCCTGCAGAACTACTCTGGGCTCCTCCGTGAGAGTCGCCGCGTCCCTGAGACGCAACGTCGACGCCGTCTCCGTCTGTGTGTCCACGTTGATGCGTCGTCTCCTCAGCAACATCTTCCGGGAGATCTCCTGCAGCCTCGACCTCGCGGTGAGACCGCTGCTGCTGCTGTTGGTTAGTTTCACATCGATGCCTTCCGGTGGCGAACGCATCCCCGACGCGCTGTTACTCGCCATGTTGTTCTCCTCCGTATGCTTCCTGCTGGAGTACAGCCTCTCTGTAACAGCCGCGACGATCTCGGCGCGTTTCACTCGCTGGATGGCCGTGTGTTGCCTGGCGCCAGCCGCTTCGTGTTCCAGCGAGCTCTTCCTGCGTAGGAACTTGTCGCGCGTCAAGCTCGAAATGAGGATCTGCTCGTCCTTGGAACTGCTCGAGCTGCTGTCCTTGCTGGTCTTTCTCTTCAGGCTCTCCAAGCTCGGCCTTCTGCCGATGCCGGTTGCCTTGCCGCTGTTGGAGTCCTTCGCGCTCTTGTCGGACTCGTTGCTGCTCTTTCTCTGGAGATGATCCTTGTTACCGATCGACCTCCACGTTGCGGATTTGCCGCTCGCCTTGCGATCGTCGATCTCGCGGATGTTGTTGAGCTTCTTCGCGCGCTCGGCCAACGCCGGGCGTCTCTCCAGATTCGTCTGCGAGCGTTGAAGACCGACAACCGGTTCTCTACTCTTGCTGATGCCGTCGATCGAACCGAATTTTCGCGAGACATTCAGGTTCGACGACGACAGATCGACGGAGTCTTGCTTGATGAATTCACCTCTCGACTTGTCTCCCTCGGCGAAGGCTCGAGAGCACTCTGGGGAAACTTCGTTGATCTCCTGATCGTCCGGCACGTTGCAGGAATTGGTCGAGTTGCTGCGGTTGTCGTCGTCGAGCTTCGTCGTCGATTCGTCGTACTCTTCGTTGCCAGCCTCGATGCCGAAATCGGCGTCGATCGAGTCCTCCTGCACTTCGTCCGCGCAGATTTCCTCGATCCGCGCCGACGACTCGTGCAGGCTATCATCCGGTTTGATCAGCACGGCCACCAGAGTAGGTATGTCGACGAAGACCGGCTCGTTGATCTCGTCCACCACTTCGTCCTCCTCGTCGTTGATCTCGGTGACTCTCGCTCGATTGTAACCGCCGGCGAAGCAGTCGGATGATCGCAGCTGCTCGCATGAGTTGAACTTTCTGATGGAGCCCGAAGAGCCGGTCTCGCAAGTCGTCACGCTGTCGCTGGAGTTGAACCTTCTGATCGGCGACACTTGCGAGGACCTTGGATCGCTGTTAGACCGCTCGAATTCGTCCTTGGCAGATTCCTGTTGTTCGCGGTCTTCAGGATCCGTTGGCGAATCCTTCGGCGCTGCCGCCTTGTCGCAGCAACAGGACACTTTCGCCTCGGTGTCCTGCGAAGGAGACACTGCATGAGCGATGTTATCTCAATCCAAATCGAGAAGACGTGTCGATTATTGAGTCAACGATGAAACGCTGAAGCTGATAGCGCGACTAGTTGAGACTCGAATGAGAATTTGAGGAAAGTTAATTCTCTGTCTAGGATAACGACGATCGTCGCCACGATTTCTAACGTAACGCGTTGCGCTTGGAACGCCCAAGATTGTCCTCTAACTCGGAATTATTCGTTTGAGAGAAGCTGCGCGGAGCTACGTGCGCGAATAATATTTTATCTCGAGCTAGAAACGCGATGCGGAGATACGACGGAGTTGCGATCACGAACGCAGCACGAGGAATTTAATTAATCGGCGATTATGCAACGCGCGGAAATGAAGGACAGCGCCTACGTGATGAAAATGGAAACGCGGATCGCTCGTTAAGCGTAACGCGTCGCGGCGCGCTATATATTATCAGCGATCGCTCGGCCAATCGCTCGCAACGGCTCGCTCAATAAGTGTCAAATAAACGATCAATGAATCTCATTTGCGTAATGACATCGGACAATATCGCGCGCGCCGCTCGTATTGGTAAACCCCGATAATAAACTCCCGCGTCCGCGCGGTGGCCGGCTAAAGCGCCGCTGAAAAATCGGCGCGCCGGCATTTATCGCGGATTTACCGCGCGCCCCACGTCAAGCGAAATTGCGAAATTTGTTTTATAATGCCGCGCTATTACCGATCGCCGCCCGCTCGGAACTCATTAATATTTTTCCGCCGGCGCAGCGTACGCGCCTCTGGCCACGTTATAAAGTCACTCGATCAACATCAGCCCGGGGATTAAATCCTTTCGCGTTTTTGGTCTCGCCTCTCCGCTTCCGAACTTTCATTCCCAGGGCGCGCCGAGCGGTGAAAAATAACGCTAATTTTCATTCAATTAAACTGACACCCTCTCTTCGCGGCAGGTATAAACCCGGAAAAAATCGGGGGATATTTTTATCCTTTCCGTTGAATAACGGAAATGGGATGCGGACAAGCGGTGTTTCTCGCCGCGAGTCGTTGAAACTTGTGCGATTATCGATCATCCCGATTCCGCCAAGGGCGGAGAGGCTTCCTTCCGGAAGTCTCGCGGTCTCTCGAGAGAGTGGAGAATTTACGTTTCCCGATTAGCATTAGCGATAAGCGATCATCTTATTGTCGGCCCGAGCGGCCAATCACCTTCTCCGACAGCAGGGACTTGAGTCTGGCGACCTCGGCCCTCAGGTCACGGATGAGCCTCGCCACGGGATCCTCGTTGACCACCGGCCGGTTGACCACGCTCTGCGCCCTTTGCGCGAATCGCAGCGTGTGCGCGGTCTCGTTGTAACTTCCGCTGGCCGGGGATATCGCTGAAAGAAGCGACAGATAAAATGGAGAGAAGATATTGTGTACGTTGCACGGTCGCTTAATCCTGACTTTTAATTGAATATCGAAACACGATTTCTCGATTGAGGTCGCGAGTTCGATGCGTCTCACGTACGATTATGTCGGCGATCAAGCGAACGCGCGAGATATTGCCGGAAGTAACGGCCACATCCAAGGATTGCCGCCGCAAAGCCGCAGAAGATGCTTGCCCGCTTCAGGGAGACGATCGCGAGAGCAGTTTTCGATACGCCAAGCGTAATCTTTGGCTTCCGCGAGACGATACGTTTGGAGCTGTCGCTTTGGATTTCAAAAGGGACTCGATGCGAGACCGATGCGCGAGTGAATCGGATGTACATCGACGAGCGCGAATGAGAAAGCGGGAATAACAACTCGGCGCTTCGCGACGCCGCGGCGCCGATTCGCCCGCGCGTTTAATCACAGCCGCGACCGCGCTGAGCGTTAAACGTCTCCCCGATAATAAACCGAAATACTATTAGCAATTCAATTAATTGCCGATGATCAGCGGCTCGGAATATTATTTCGCTGCAAAACGCTCGCCGCTATTAATTATGCGCGTCGCCGCGCGCCGCGGCTATGAGCATCCGTTTAAAACTAAGCGCGCGCGCGCGCGCGCGAACGCGGCCAATTGTGCGGGTCGCGCGGTCGACTCTTCCATTTCGGCGATTAATTTTGACCAAGAGGCCCCCCTCGATTAATGCCACCCCGCGCCCTCGGCTCGATCGACAATTCCGGCGCTGCGGGAGCGAAAACATGGTGGCGGACGCGTCGCTAAACGGCGAAGAACGGAAAGGAACGTGTAATTCGCGCTCGGTGTCCGATCGTGATGATGCGTCTTGGAACGAATCATCGGGTTCATGTGATGTTACGTTGTTAACGCGTCGTTGTTAACGAAGAAGGCTGAATGGACGTGCGGGGATTTTTAACGCCCTTCTCGGCGCGCGCACATGGTGTTTCGTGAAACACCTGATGCTCGATGGTGGTCCATTTATTATCGCAGCCCTCTTTCTCTCTCTCTCTCTCTCTCTCTCTCTCTCTCTCTCTGTCTACGTGCTTCTAGCTAATTACAAGTAATTCTAACGGCAAGGTAAATTCTACGCTCCTCACGCAGGATTAGCGATACTCGCGCTAATTGTCGCTCGTAAGGGCGATGATTTCACTAGATTCGCGCAGATTCGAGTAACGTTAATTGCAATCGGGAACTGGTCGAAATGTTTCTCTTCATTTATGAGAGAGATAGATCGCGCGTGTTCCCGATCGGTGGAATTAACGTTCCAATCGATATCCGAAATCGGTACTCTAAAAAGTGTCTAAATACAACTAAACGTAACGTGCTTTCTACAGAGCTGAAATTCCAACGTTGTTCAAAGCGCATTGACTAACTTATGCGGGAAAATCTGATTGTTACGCGTATAATTTCGATTGAACTCGATTATTTCCTCGTCTGCAGTTTACCATCCAAAGCGATTATTTTCCAAACGTTCCTTCATAACTGCGACAATTGGTTATTTACCGGACTCTTTTCATCGCGAGCGTCGATTGCCGATAATCGATAGCTGGTCGCAATTTTCGCATTAGAAATATCGAATGTTGCTCAAATACACCGGCATCGATCACGCAACTACTGTCGCAAGCTCACTACAGACTCTGTTCATATTACCGCTCGTGCCGCGTGTCGCTACCTTCTTTCTCTCCTTCTTTCTCTCTTTCTCTATCGAAATTTAATCTCCGCGTCTTAGCTCGCCTGGAAAAGCATTTAAACCAATTACATCCAGCCCGGGTTATCGCGGATGGGAATAATTTCACGGGTCTCTCGCGCGATAGCGCTTCTTTTCCGGCAATCAGCGGGATTTATGAGGACACGAGTGGTGGCGGAGGAGGGGAAGAGAAGAGAGAGAGGAGAGAGAGAGAGAGAGAGAGGAACGGCCAACGTTTCCGCGGCGAGATCCGGACGCGATCCGGATGATCCGTCGATTAACGAAAATCAAGCGTGAAAGACGGACGAACGCGGAGTAAACCAAAACCGATCGATCAACAAGCGATTCTAATTAACTCCCCCAGCGCGCTCGCGCGCCAACTCGGCCGCGAAAAGCTCGACGCCGGTAAAAAGGGTCAATTAAGCGGTGTCGAATCGAAAGTTCGTCGGGTCTCAATCCGCGTGGCGGGGAAGGCGCCATCGGCAACAGAAGGGATATTAAAACGAGGTGGGCTCGAGAGAAAGACAGACAGAGAGAGAGAGAGAGAGAGAAAGATCAAAGGAGAAGCTTATAATTTCCACGCGAAAGTACACAAGGCGAAACGCGATTTGCGCGGGGAGAAGCATCCCTCCCCGGAAGGGGAGGAAGGACGTCTTAAATGTCGATGGAACGTCGTTCTGAGATCGCGCCGGGGCGTTGGCGAGAACGGGAAGACGGAAAGGGACGCAGAGGGGTGATACGGAAGAGTGCAGGTTCTCCGGCAAGGCCGGGGCTGAGAGAGTGGGAGGAGGCGAGAGGGTCAGAAGAGCGGAAGAGAGCGCGCGGACACTTACTGGCGAGCATAATGGTGGTGGCATTTCCGCCGAGCGCATCCTTCAGCAACCAAGTGAGCGAGGAGTCCCTGTAAGGGATGTATCTTTTGCCCGGGCCGCTTCCGGTCGAGCCTCTCTCAGCGAGCGCGGATATCACGTTCCCCAGGGCCACTAGGCTCTTGTTGATGTTGGCGCCTTCCTGCAAACGACAGCAAAAAGGAATAACGACAGGATAAACGGTGTCGTTCGCGATCGGATGGCCGTTCTGTTCTCAAGAGCGAGAGCCTCTGCGGAACGCGAGGCGATAACCAGCGATAATCTTGATTCCGAGCTTATGTTATGAAATTCCAATTTACTGATGACGACTGGCTTCGATCGAGCGAGAGACAAGATCCGGTTACGATCTGTCGTTTCTTCGAATCACACTCGATACACTGACGACACTCGCCGGAACCTGCTCGCGATGCTTGTCAGGTGCCATTCGCAGAAACATACTCTTTCTCACACATCCGGCGCATCTTGAAGACATCTCGGAACACGTCAATCGTCAATGGCAGCGCATCAGCTCGGATTAATTCACTGTGCACCGGCCAGAACGCTGTCCCTTTTCCGCGACATTCTTCATTTTGCACGTCAAGTTTGGCTTAAACCTGGTTTAAGGATCGATCGGTTCCCGCACTCGCAGTCGGTCGATAATCCGCGTGTGTGCACGCGTCAGAAAATTGCTCGCGATGAAGAAACACGCGCGAATGTCGGAGCTTCGACCCAGCAGACGCTTCGTCGATGCAGAAACGAGGCCACGAGCTTGACACGAGCATCTGCCATTCGCTTCGAAGAGGACCTTTAACACGTTTGCTTCGTGCAAACTCCTTCGCGAGAGAGGAAGTCGGATCGCGAGTCCGTTGGCGCGCGATCGCGGCCACCGGAAGATTGATGATTCGGCGAGCTCTCCACCTATCCATCCGTTCATTCGCGGATTCGCGCGCGTGAAATATCGATCTTCATCGCGCGAGATTCCGCGGCTGGATGATATTATTTTTAGGGAATGACTCACCTTCAGCCGATGAACGCCGCCGCAGGTGGCCGCGCTCTCGCTGCCCGCCAAGTCGACCAGGTGCAACCTGCTGCCGCCAGGGTTGCGAGGGCTCGTGTCTCGCCTCCCGGGGGATGAAGCGTCACTGCCGGCAGAACGCTCGCTCTCGCTCGTCTCCTGCGAGAGGTCGACAGTCAGCAAAGCGTGGCTGCGACTGCTGCTGGGATTCTGGAGCGTCGACGCGGTCTTCCTGGCCTTCGTGCCCTCCTCCACGTAAGACATCAACGACTTCAGGGTGTGGACCACGTGGTGCGTCAATCCTGAGAGAGAAGGCGAAAGAGAGAGAGAGAGAGAGAGAGAGAGAATCCTGGAGAAGCAAAAGGAGGTCACTCGCGAGGGTGGATCCGGAAATTGTATAACGGTCCTGTAATCGAAGCGGAAATCAACTCGAGAGATCGATCATGGACTCGAAGACCTCGGAATCCAAAAGTTAAGAACATCGAGTCCGGGGAACGAGAAGACGAGAGAGTTCGAGCTACTCGAGCGCGCCGGAAGCCGGAGACGATCGGATGATTCGAGCAGCGAACGCCATCGCTGATAATTTCGAGGGACGACACGCGGTGCGTCGACTACGAAGTCGGGAAACGGGAAATGCTTGATCCGGCGATGAAGGCGAGGAGGAGGGGGGGGAGGAGGGGGGCGTGCGTTTCCGCGGCGCCGAATCCGGCCCCGAACGCGCGTTTAATCACGACGTTATTATAATCCTGCGAGGAGAGAGACGCTCCCGCTGGCGTCACGGGCATCAGCTCGCGATGGCGATATTACGTTTAATGCGGCGCTTGATATATACCGTATTTATGTCTCCCTATCGGACCGTAATAACGCGCGGCGGGCACGGGAGAAATATCGCAGCGCCGAGCGAAATAAGGGGGACGAGATTTAAACAGCGCGAAGACGCTTGGGTACACAGCGAGTACGAAGAGCCTGGAGGAATCTCAGCCGACGAACGTCGCCGCTAAATGAGGACGGTACCTTGAACGTAAGGTCCTAGCCGAGGGTGTTCTCGAATCTTGAGCCCGCTCGCGCTCGTCGACGGCTTCAGCAGATCCCTCACCCTCTCGTTATATATCTCCAGATAACTGAAACAGATTCGTATAATTCAACGTGTAATTTCCAAGGAACTCTTGGCACAGCTCGTACGCTCAATGTAAACGCGGCTCAATATTATCGCTCGCTTCTCATTCCGTTTACGATGCGTAATGGAGTTTTCGTTTGTTGTTCGTGATATCGAAAATATCTCTTCGAGAGTACGTATCAACGAGCGCGGTTAATTAACCGCGTCGACCTATCCGTTCCGCGACGTCGCCAATGCATGGCGAGTCTCTTAAAGCGTCGTGCCTCGGAAAATCAGAGATCTTCTTGGCATTTCGTCGTGTGATGAGAGCGGACAGAACTCGCAAACTTGCTCAACGGAGCGGAAAGAACGCGAAACAATCGATGTCTTGCCGTGTCACCGAATCGACGCGTTGTTTTCTCCCCTCGGCGAGCGTTTCGATCAACGTATCGATTATCTTATAAAGGATTTCCTAAGCACGACGAAGAGAATGCTATCCGGAACGAAGATCGTCTGCATCGCGACGCCAACTCTCGCGATCTTCGTCCAAGATGCACCACGGAACGCACATCTACTTCCGCAACAACGGCGATGGAAATGAACGCGAGATTTCGAGTGCACGACACGCAAAGTGCCACGAGGAAGCTTCTACGGATTCCCTTAACGTGGTTACACGCGAAACGCTCGCACGTGCGATCGTAAATCGGCTTAAAAGCGCAGCTCCGAACGATTACGTTCGCTAGATGAAGAAATACACATACACTCTCTCTCTCTCTCTCTCTCTCTCTCTCTCTCTCTCTTTTTCTTTCGCTTCACTATCCACATCGGCGTTCTTCGATCTGTGCGAGTCTGCGGGTCTTCCCTCGCCTCGATCCGGGAAAACCGCGCGCTTTATCGGAAATCAAGGTACAAACTCGATGTAGAGTTCGTATCTGTGTTCGTAATCGAATATAAGCCGCCGCCGATAATTGTACAATTATCGAGATAGATCCATGTAACAGGCGAGAGTAATTAACGCGCGTTAGTCTTCAAGCTAGCTGAGAGACGAAAACGAAACGGAGATAACAAAGTAACGCAAAAGAAAACCTATGATAATTATCACGAGGTAATTGACAATTATAAGATAATTAAATAATAATTAAGAAGAAGATTGAGTTCGCTTCGTGCGTTCGCCGGCATTCAAAATGATTAAGCCTGCCAGTTACCCCGGTTTACATCGCACGATTGCTCCCCTGCAGGACGATAATGCAGTTTAATTCTTCTCCGCCTTAAGAATCGCGCCCATTAGTTTGCCGTATCTTAATTATCGCCTGCAAACCCCCGAGAGGGAGACAGCCGTTGAAAGAATCGCCGGCGATCGCGCTCCAACTTCCGCCATTTGCGACCGATCGCACGCCCAGAAAAGTTTCGCCGTCCGTCCTCCTTGACCCTCCAGCTTGACACGGCCGCTTATCGCCACGAGCACTACGGACCACGATGGAGGGGGCGGGGGAGGGGGGAGAGATTACACGCGGCAGGGAAATTCTACTGCGCTGCGAACGAGATGCGAGCTTTACGATTTCCCGGCCTCGTTCGCGGGGAAATCGAGCTCCAGGCTCGAAGGGCGATGTTCGCCGATCGCCCGCTTGTCTCCCCTCCCTCCCTCGCGATTTCCGCTTTCCGGTATCTTCCGTCAGACTATCGCTCCGAGGGCATGACGAAATGTTACGTTACGCGTAATGAGGCGTTTCGCGCCTCGCTTTCCTTTGTTTCCCGCGAACGTGCATTCGCGATCGCCGCTGGCGAGCGCTCGCAGGTTCGCGGATGGGGATGAATCTCGAATCCGCCGGATTCATAGCGGGAGATTACTCGCAGGCGATTTAATCCCCGACTAGAGACCGGCTTGCTGCGTTTTAATGAAGCCCATCGGCATAATCCGCTTAAAACGCGGAAGAATCCTCCGCGGGAGATACATCCGGGAAGCTTCCTTCCGGCAATCTCCGCGGTGAACGGTGGAAGTTACGTCACGCTCGGAAGAGAGGATCCGCGATTCTTTGTTTCCGCGGAATGAGCCAGCCGATTTGTTTGTACACCGCGACTCAACGGCGACTCATTACCGAGAGCTGGAAGCTGCATCGATGACAATTCAACCGGCTGAAGCGGGGACGGTGGGGTGGGGGGGAGGAGGGAGGGAGGAAGGGAAGTAGGGTGGCAACCGCGACGCGGCGGTGAATAAATAAATCTCCGCGATCGTTTAATCTCGCCGCTGCATAGTTGATTGATCGCAGCTTCCGGCCTGATGGTGGCTTTCGCGGGCAATTCTCGCGCGATGCACAGCTCGACGCGGGTCTCTGGAAACTCGCCGTTATCTCCTCATTGAGGACATCGGATCTCTCGGGGAAGGATCGATACGGTGCAGGCTCCTTGGAGACTACCTCGAGTAACGCGGCAGGAAAGTTCTGTAGCCGATAGTTAATGAAAATTAATGCCCCGTATTGGATTATCGCTAATCGATGACGTCCAATCTCGTCGACCTCCGGAACAGCCGTCGTTCCTCGAAACTGTTGTTTAGTTTAGCGATCAGTCCGATCAATGTGTGTACCAACGCCGTGATCGTTATTATCTTTCGTTAATACTGAATCTAAGTTACAATATCGGGATTCAATATTGTAGGATAGAGGGAAAAAGACCTTGACATTGCTTATGTCGATGCGCATCAGAAGCCTACAAGTCGGTTTAAGCGTTGTTTGTATGTGCGTATGTGTGCGTGTCGCGTCGAGAAGAGCGCAACCGCGGAAGGAAAAACCGTTGACACTCAAGGGCTTACAGGATGACGTAGTTAATCCGGATTAGATAGAAATATGCGGCGGTTGACCGATACAAGTGTTTCGGGATTTGTTTTCGTGCAACGACGTGAAACGTACTTAAAGTGCACCACGCGCGGGAGAGTCGCCTTTGAAGAATCGAAGGGCGCCTGAGTCGTGTCGAGACGAGCGACGAGTGAAGACCACAACTGAACAACCGTGAGCTGCCAGTCACGAGTCAGCGAGATCAGAGAGCTAGTCTTGCGAGGCACATTGCATCCCAGAGAAGAATAAAGTGTTCTTTCTTGTTTCTTGTTTTCAATCTAAGGCGTCGAAAACCATCATTTCCATCATAATCTCCATTGGATCCATATTTGGATCCTGCAACTCGATCTTACAACTCGAGTCGATAAACTGTCTCCCGCGTTTACTCGATTTCTCGCAAGCTCGCGATGATTCGCCTCTTCGGACTCGCGAAACGCGCACGCGCACGTAGCGAAATCATAGCGAAATGATTATTGTCAGAAATTATGAAGACACGAACGATGAGTCGCAACTCATCGACAAGAAACTCGCGCGTTAATTACTGTTAATTAATGATATCTGGGCGCGCAGGCCTCGGCGAATGCCGAAAGCCATTTATTACGGGTCTTAAACTTTTCGAGTGTCCGCCTCCTCCTCTCGCCGAAAGGGAGACGAGAGGCGCGCGGCTGGTTCGTGCGAAAACGAAAGTCGACGCCGATTCTCTTCTCTCTCTCTCTCTCTCTCTCTCTCTCTCTCTCTCTCTCTCTCTCTCTCTCTCTCTCTCTCTCTCTCTCTCGTTCTCGCTCTCTCTCTCTCCCTCTTTCTCTCGTGCCTGACGAGTATTACGCCGCCGGAATAGGAATCGATCTCCCGTAGCGCCGATATCGGGAACACCGCATCGACGACGGCGAGAAAGAATCGATGCGCGTGCATTGAATGACCGCCTGTCGCGCGATGCAATCCGCGCGCGGTTTTTTTTTTCACTCCTGCGATCGCTGCAATTTGGATCGTCCGCACGTTTTAGAGGCAGCTTTACGCCTTTATTCGCGCCAAGACAATTTCGTGGCGAATTAAGGAGACGTTTGTCGCGTTTCTCCGCAATTCGTTCCTCCGCGGATCCCCTTGTTCACCAGCATGCTGACGATTCCGAAGATCTCTCGATTCGATCTTTCGATTTATTGCATAAATCGATATTCAGAGGACTGATATGCGATGAGTTGCGAGAAAGAAATATATTCGGTGTCAGCAATCCAGCTTTGAAAATGCGGTTCGTACGTCGCTTTATCGATAAGCAAAGAGAGAGAGAGAGAGAGAGAGAGAGAGAGAGAGAGAGAGAGAGAGAGAGGAGCGGAAAGATGGACGGAGGGACAAAGGGCTTCCGCCTTCGGCCAGTGAGAATGATAAAGGTGAAAGTTACAAGCTTCAACGAGCAACACGCTCGCGATAAAGACGCCACCGATCGCCCTCGACAGCCCTACATGTGAAAGGCGGCAAAGGGCTCTCGGGGTTAACTGACCTGACTCAACGTTTCCCGTATGTCCCACTTACGCCCACGTTGACCACGAAGCGAGCCCGAATTCAGGTGAATATTAAATCCCTAACGATCTGCCGGAGACTGCGAGCTCTCAGCTTCGCGCCCGGATTTCCGCGCACGGATTTTCCGGATTTTCCGGAAGCGAGATTGTTAATTAAAAGATTGACCTTCCTCAATCGTACTTGACTTCGTTTTATCTCGTTCTCGATTGCTTCTACCGTTCCGTTACTTATTTGGTCCGGTCATTTTAATCGCGAAATGGGAGCGGGCGGGGAGGACAAAAACAAAACGGACGAGCGGATTAAATCAGTCGGGGCGAAACGAAATAACGTGCCAGGTAATCGCGCGTCCGCGCGATGCGAATCTGTTTAATCATTTTTATTATCCTTTTCCTTTTTCGCCGGCGTTGGTACACAGCTCGCGGACACGGGAAATGAAAATCTACCGGCCGATTTACAATGCAAATGCCAGACATTTCGGGCGAAATGCCGTCGCTAACGCGACGCTGATCGACGAATGAATGGCCGAAAACAGATGCGCGCGCCCATCCACGTGGCGCGCTGCGCTAATGAAATACTTTCAATGTAACGCCGCGCCGTAGATACATTATTTTCAGCCAGCCAGCCTCCGCGGCCACTGCGTCTCGCCTTTTATACGATTCGATGTTACCCTCGCTCTCCCCCTCCTCCTTACTGTCCCCTCTCTCGTTTTTTACGAATCACGCTCTTGGCTGCGACAGACAAGCCTGGTTTGCAATACATTCTCTTTGCCAGGCAAGATTCCCTTCGGACAATCAACGCTCCGCGCGGAAGCGCGAGCGGGAGGCGCGGCGAACGATCCATCGAATGCGCGCCATCGATCAACGATTAGCGATCATTAGGCGTTTAATGTCACTAAGTCGCGCCTCCACGTGACCGTAGCATGCCTGCCCGCTCTTTCCGCAATGAAGCCATCGAAAGCTCCGCATTACTTATGGCTGATTGATCGATAGCGCTCACCCACCCTGTGCGTCCCCGTCCCCGCTCTCGCCCTTTCGCCCTCAATCTCTCTCTCTTTCTCTCTCTCTCCTTCTATCTCTCACGTGCATACACACAGCGGAGGGAGCGCGAGAGCTTTAATTCGGCCCCGGGGCGCGTTTTCGATTACCGAGCCTGGTTTGGTCATTACGCGATCGCGACTGAGTCGCAAATTCAATTCGATCCGCGTTCGGCCGTTTCTCTATTTGCCGAGGGCCGTCATTGGCGCATCGCATGCACCGGCCAAGGAGCGAACGCATCGAGCTTAATAAGCCTCGCGGTCACTCGCGGTATCCCCTCCACCGCACAAGGGGCTTCCCGTGCGTTGTTTCTTTTTGCGAATTTCCATGGGCGCGACGCGACGCCAACTTCGCTCGAATTCGCGCGGCGATTCTCCGCTTGGGGGCGCCACATGCCGGGAACGCAGTCCCTATGCGATTTTCTGTGCGATCTTCATTGAGCGATCGTGTAACCGAGTCGCGACTGCAGCAGCTACCGGGGGATCGCGAGCATACCGAGAGCCCCATAGGGTATTACGTAACGCGTTCGGTCCGCTAATTAAGAGCTGAGCCTTCGCCAGGAGGCACGTTTGAATAATCCTCGTACTCGTAACTAATGATTAAACGCTCAGATTTCGCGCGATGCGAGATGTCGCGGCCGCGCGTTCGCGCCACCGAAAGGGCTCGTATTTTACGCCGGTGCGCGCCGGCATTATCATCATTTTTTAAACAGCACGCGCGAGCTTGTCGCTGTCGCGTTATAGAAACGGAGCGGAATATAATGCGCCCGTCCGCGACGCGTTGTACACAGCGCGCTGGACACGCGTGTATCGTTAATTAATTTTTGCCGGCCGTTACCGGGCAAGATTGATATCCATTATTTTAGAAAGCGGACATCCGCCCGGATGAAGAGAGAGAGAGAGAGAGAGAGAGAGAGAGAGAGAGAGAAAGAGAGGGAGAGAGGGGGGGGAGATGGGAAACGTCAAATCTCATGTATCGCGCGTTGTCGGATGACGAGCGAGAGCTTGCGTTGTCTTTGATGATCCGTTCGCCTGATCTTGAAGTCGCCAAGATCGACGGATAATGATTGCCCTCCGAATGGATTGTACTTTTTCTTTTTTCTTTTCCCTTGATGAATTCACAATAAAGTTCGGTCTTTGCACGTCGGCGGCTCGTTAATTATCAGATAGCGCGTTAATTATCGATTTGCACGTATCATCCGCCTCAGATGCGAAAGTAAAAAGACAAAAGAGTCCTTCTAGGCATCTGCTGAAGAGAGAAACGTACGAGCGAAGCGTTCAACAAACATTGTATCGTTCAATCAATGAAAACGCGCCCATCAAGAACCGTTTCGAATTCTAGCCGCTCGTGTAATTCGATTAAATGTCACGGAATCGAATTCTTCGTTAACGTTGATCGTTTGGATGTTTGCCGCAGCCGAGTTTAGGCATCAAAAGCGGAAGTTCGGCAGGAATCGTCGCGACGTGACAAGCTTTTCCCTGATCTCGAGTGATTCAAGCTTGGAGAGAAATCAAGGCTGCATTATGATCATACCTGGCAATTAACGATAAAACAGCAATAAAGACCAGCTGCCTGCTTGTTTCTCGATCTTCAGCGGTCCTCGCTAACGAGGACCTCGACTGTTGTTGATTATCAGTCCGAAATGGAAATTAGAAGAAGACGGACGTTCGATCTCGTCTATCTCGCTCTATATCGCGGATCTCGAGCACGGCGATTGATGTTCGGCCACTCTTTCTTGTCTAAATATCGCGCATGTTAAACCGAGCGAGCCTCGACTCGAGGGTATTCTTCATCACCCAAATCCATATCCGAGCATCCAGCCGCGTACTTAAAAATTGGCAGACTCTAACCAGCAAAGTTCCTTAACGAAAATCAAAAAGAGAAATGACACACGTGCAAGCATGTGCATATAAATACACATTCGAATTCAACAGCACGGCGAAGCGAATCGGTCAGTAGGATTCGTAAAAATTCGTCTCCCGATAAAAATCTCTCTCGGAAGGAGTTGCGGTCGCAAGAAGCGCAAGGTCGAAATGCACGAAGCGCCAATCTGCCGGCGACATTAACGCGTTACAATATTGACGTGCAGGCACGTGTCGAAGAGCCGGCGGTGACATTTTGCGCTGCTGGCGCGTAAATTTAATTATGCCCGGCGCACGGGCGACGTTTATTGACGGGCATGCTCGCTAATAGGCGTAATTAATTGCACAACAAAACGCGCGCGATTCCATCCATCCATCCCCCTCCCCCCTCGCGTGCGCGATCGCTGATCTTCGCTTCGTCCGCTCCGCGGATCCGCGCGCGAGCGCGCCCATCGTCGCCAGTTACGCTCGCGTGCTCGCGAGCACACACGTGCGAGGGGGTGAGATAAAATGCTCGGAAAAGGGCTGCGTGGAAAGTAGTTAATTAGTTCGGGCGGCTATAGATGATAATCGCGCTGATAAATCGCGTCCATAAATCGCGGCGCGGTTCCGCTCGCGCGCTGCTCCTCCTCTCCGCTGGAAAGTATCCACGCGAGGGTGCGATTGGATGCATCGACACACAGCTGGATCCCCTACAAGATCAGTTTATTTTATCCCGTGCCCTGTCTTTGTCTTGCACTTCAAAAGGGCCGCGATGAATGCATTATGTGTCCCGATAGCGGTTGCCTTTCTTCCTCCCAAGTTAAACGACCAGCGGTCGCCGCGCTCCTCGCGGGGTGGTTCGCTGGTTGTTATTGCGGTATTTGAATGGCCACGGATTCCGACTGGACTTCCCCGCGGAGAAACCGCGGAAAGCCGGCGCGAAAACAAACAGCAAAGGCATCGGGATCGGCAATCAACGGCGACTTTTGCATTCACGGTTCTCTCCCGATGGGAACCGTATTGGCCACCGCGACGGCGCCGCGGCAAATAAAATACCACCGCCTCCTTCGCTTCTTTTTTACAACCCCCTCGGCTCCCTCGGTCGTCTCGGCGAGGAAATACCTCGCTCGCTAATCCCGTCGCTGGCACGTTCCTGTTGTTCTCCGCTCCGGTCGAATCCGAGCCCGCGCTTTCATCCGAGCGCGCGCCTTGCAGGCCCCCCCCCCCCCCCCCCSCCGCACCCCGGCAAAGGTGGAAATCGATGATCGCTTCCGCGCGCTTCTCTTATTCAGCTCGGATATTTCGCGGAGGACTCAGTGGCGAAAATACGAATTTAAGGAAGCATTTAAGGGAAAGTTTCCCCCTTCCTTCTAAAGCCAAGCTGCTTGCGATTCTTGTCCGTTCTCGTCTCCTGAAATTTTTTCTCCTCTCTCTCTCTCTCTCTCTCTCTCTCTCTCTCTCTCTGCTCGTCTCTCCTATATTATTCGGCATTCCGTTTTCTCTTCTTTCTCTCGTGTTTTCAACACTGGCGCCGAGGCTGGGACTGGATCCGTCGACAGTTCGCACGACTGAGTTTTGTTTCGGGAATCCGCGCGGACCACCCTCGACAGTTCGGCGTGCGCGACAGCGCGGATCCGCGTCCGCGGGAGGCGTGAAATTCGCGTGTCGACGGTGGTAGCCTCAGCGATCCTCCTTGCTGAGGCTAACATCCTACGTTGTGTCATTTCACGGCACGTCGAGCTCGCCGAGCTCCACCGCGCGGCCATATTCCACGGGAACTTGGAGCGGAATTGGAGGTACAAAGTGCCCGAAAAAAGGACTCAAGGACTGGAGGAAATCAGGACCATGTAAGCGAGACAACAAGCCCAGCTCTTCGGATGATTCAAGACTCGAGACGATCCTCTCTTCTACGAGGTCTATTTTACGCATGTCGTGTCTCCGCGCGAGGATCGTTCGAGCGTTCTCCAGCTCGCGCGTGCCATCGCGTTAAGCCGCAAAGATGAATCCGGCTGCTGATCGCAGCGAAGCTGCGTCGCTGCTTTCTGCTTCTCGCGAATTCGCGTTCGTTCACGCCGAGGCGTTTCCGCGACCGGAAACGAAGAGGCTTGAGTCCAAACAGCGTCGTCCTTCGAGGGCGAACATTGCAACGCCACGTGCGCCCGTTCCATTCATGTGGAACGGCAAAAGACAGAGAGAGAGAGAGAGAGAGAAAGAGAGAGAAAGGGAAAAAGAGAGAAAGAGAGAGAGAGAGAGAAAGAGAGACAGACGCACGCAGACAGGAGAGCTTCGTATCTCGCGATTAAGGCGATTGCCTGATAAATCGAGAGGCAGAAAAGAACGAACGAAATATTCGAGGTTCCAGCGTGCGATATTTAATGAGAGTTAGACGAAGCAAGCAGAACGGGATCCGCGGCCGTTTAATCTTGACTGCGGATTAATCCCGATGTCGTTCAGCCGATTACGTCCGATCGACATCATCCGAGCGTAGACGCTGCGAGAGATCGAACGAGGAAGCCGCGGAGTCGAGCGCGGCTTGGAACGCGGGAAACGAAAACGCTATGCCGCACGTAACGCTTTCGCGCTAATCACGCCAGCGCTCGTTAACGGGATACGGACGGCGTATCGCGTATTGCCTCGCCTTCAATTCCGGCGTAAAAGCGTTAACATCCGCCGCCCAGCGATCGCTACAACATTATTTCTCATCCGTCAGCCGCACTCGCGATGCGCCTCGGCTCCGGGCTGTATTGTTTGATGATTACGGACGAGGCTTCATGTCCGATCAATCACGCTTGACGGGCACATTGGGCAGCCGACTCGAGTGGGTTAATGCGTCCATCGATTATGGACGCGCGTTCCAATGATGAATCCGCGCGCCGCGCCAATCGATCGCGCGCCGCGCCGCGCCGCGCCGCGCCGCGTCGCGCGCTGTTAACACACATTTAATCCGCGACAGCGGCCCGATACATCAATCGTGACTTCCGGCGCTTTTTCAAGTCGATGGAGAACCGGGTACGACCCCGGAGAGCGCACCCGCGCCCCGATTTTTCACCCGCCGATGGATCGATCGCAATTATCGAGGCGCCGCGCGTTTTACGCGCCAGCGCCGAGAACGGTCCATTATCGGCGCTGATTGATCCGCGCGAGAAATATCGCCGGATTATCCGACCTCGCTGATGACCTCGCGAAGGAACGTAAACGTAAAAGTGTTTCCCAATCGGCAAGATCAGAAACGCGATTACAAATGTGTTCATCGTTTCGTTATGCTCGCTTGTTTATCATCCGCTGACATTTGCGCTGACGATGACGAGGGACCAACGTGCATTGTTGTTTATCAACCTTGCTCGAGGTTGCACGCGAAGCGGACGCTCTCGCGGCGACAGAGAGGACCATTCGTGACGTCTCTCTCACCTGATCCGGCCGTTTGACAGCGAACTTGCCGGCAAACGCGAGGTTTTTGCATGCGCGCGTCCATGCCGCGATCGCGAACTGGCGATTTCATTTACTCGCGAGGCGGACCCACCGATCGGCGAGCGGAAACGCTTTCGGGTGAACTTTCTCGCTCGACCCACTTAACGATTTTACGTCCGACCGCTGACGACCAGATGGAATACCGAGACATCGGCAAGCGGTTCCTTTTCAGGCCGGGATTCGGGCATGGATGAACCGATCAATCCTTTGCCATCGGCTCGCCATTGTCTCCGTTATCGCGTTATTACGGTAAATCCTGTTATCACTCGCCTGCTGATGCACTCGTTACGCGGAATTTTCATTTGTCGTTGCGAGCGAGCGAGCGGCAAGAACAAATAGGACGCGACGCGGGAATTTTGGATATTTTCCCGATCGCGGCTATTCATTACCGAGCGTTTATCATCTGCGCTTTATCCCTCCTAAGCGATCGTTCGTGTGCGCGGTAAAGTGCCTCGCTTAATTCAGAGAAAGAGAGAGAGAGAGAGAGAGAGAGAGAGGCATTAACGGTAGGCGAGCGCGAGCACGCTGAAATTTATCTGCGCGTGTAATAACGTCGATAATGAAACGATTTACATTTTACGCGTTACTTTTATGCGTGTTTTCGTCACGCGGGGAGCGTAATAATAACGTTCCCGCGGTTTATGTTCATGCGTGCTTAATGGCTCGTGCATTGATTCTGCGAAATGATCATCGGGAGACGCAGATGCAACTTTGTACGCCGACACGAGGATGACGGATGGATTTTCCGCACTGCGGAACGCACGGAGCGCTCTCGCCGATTTTCACGTAACGAATTTCTATAGATACAGAGCATACTGCGCGCAATCTTCGAGGTCGGAAGGCAAAGAATCACTCGCCATCGGCAATTGAAGCGCGCGACGCAGTTCAAACGGCATTTAACGGCCGTCGAGCTTGAAAAATACGGTAACGTTGAGCGATCCGAAAACGCAAGCACTCGAGGATAGAATCAGCTCCGTGGATCTTTAGCAATCAGAATCGATGACGCGATCCTGAAGCCCAGCAGCCGGGAATCTCGATTCAGGCTCCGATTGATATCCCATATCGATTCTACGAAAACTCGGAGCCAGGGACCAGAGATCGAAGAAAGAATATATACGTTCACGATCCACGGCTATTAGGATCAATGCCAACGAAAACCTCGATGGTGCATCACTGGCGACATTCCGTGAGATAGAATTAAAAGACGCAATGAAGACGTTCGCGGCATCTGCGAGACTCAAGATGTCATCAAGTGGGCTGGAATCGGGAAACGAGGATAGAGAGATGGTGTAAAGCGGGATGGACGATAACCGGCTTGGAAAAATCGCAAAAAGTGGGAAACCAAACCGCCCCAGGCTACCTCCAGAACGTTGGTGCGAAAGTTGGACGTCGACGTCACGGGAGGACAGGCGGAGGCTGGAGATGAAATACAGGACATGGTCCTGCAAGAAGAAGAAGAAGAAAAAGAACAAGTCTACAATCCAATCGGGAAGTCCCGATGATCCATCGATCCGCCCGAGAATTTCCGCTCAATTCAAAGCTCCAGGCGACGATCCCGCCATGTCGCGGCGTGCCGCGAGGTACGAGAGCAACGTGCAGGCAAGCTTGCGCAAGCTGTGCTGGATGCTGGTGCTGGATGCCGGATCGCTCACGGGAAACAGAAGCTCGTTCTTACCCAGCTTGCAGCTTGAAGGGGGTCGCGTCCGCCCGGGATTGCGAGTCACGGTGCACTGAGCTTGGCGAGAGACACATTCAGGCCAATAGTCCGCGCTCGCAAGCCCTCGCGACTCGCAAGCCCGACTCGTATATATGTCTACCTTCCTATATACCTATTGCCTATACCTCTCGCTTCCATCGCCGCCCACCGCACCGCGGTCCCCTCCCCCCGCTGCCCCTGCGGTATTTTTCTTGCTATGCCTAGACTTTCCCGCCGAGCTCGGGGCGCCCTCGAAGTGTCGAAGCTCGCGCTTCCTGCGAGCACCCTGACGCATCGGGACCGTCCCGACCTCGCCGAGTCGCGCCCTCGCGAGGGGGGAGGCGCGCGCAGGAAGTTCGAGAGTCGATCGGGGGTCGGAGGAAACGAGGTGGCTCGCGAGGATCTCGCGAGCATGAGCAATCTTCATCATCCACTTCGCCAGCTGGAATTTTCTCTTCCAGCACTTCCACCCTTCGATCCGTGAACTTCGACTTGACCCGCGGCGCGGGTTCGTCGGGCGCAGAGTCGAGCCGAGAGAGCGTTTATCCGTTTGGCCCGCTCGCCGGATCTCTGGCCAATTGCCAATTATCGCGAGCGATTAGAGCGGAATAAATAGTAAATCCGCGCGCGCCAAGGGCGACAGACATATCGAGGGCGACTTTGGCGCGATTCCGCGGGGATTCCCGCCGTATCAATTTATCGTTATTACGCTTGCGGGGGCTTTCGCGACGCGCCGGCACCGCCCGCTGATACGCCGGAACGGAGCTGGCAATTCGCGACGGCGATTACCGCCCGCGCTAGACGATTACGCGCCATCGACACGAAACGAATGAACGAACTTGAAGTTATCGACAATCGCGGATAAAAGCTCGCCGATTGCCGGGCCTTGACCGAAAGCTCGGCGGAACGCGAAGCTCGTGCCTGCTTGATGCCGCCGTTCCGCCGTTGCTTTCATGTCGAGCCGCGTACGCGTAAAAATATGCGCAACGTCATTCCATCGGCGGCGATATATCCTGATTTTCCTCGATGCTTCGCGAAACAAAGAGAGCGAGAGAGAGAGAGAGAGAGAGAGAGAGAGAGAGAGAGAGAGAGAGAGAGAGAAGCGTCGCAATATCGCCGGGCGATTTTAGCCGGCGCTCGGCACACGCGATACGGAATTGCCTGTAACAACCCCGCCGTTTAATTGCGTCTGTAATTTTTTTACAACTCGGAGGCAAAGCAAAGAGGGAGGGAGGGAAGGGGCGGGCGGGCGGAACAGCGTAGCGGCTAACTAAATTACACCGAATTGCAATTACACGCCGCGCGGCCTCTTGGCGCTGCTCCGACACGCGCGACACGCGCGTTTGCCCTAAAACAATTTTGCATTATTCACGCATCGCCATAAATATCCGGCGGCGGGTAGCCGCCATGTGCATGCATCGTGCCGTACCACGTAGCCGTTTGAGTTTCGTGACTTTTCGATCATCCTGTATCCGCGTTTCGCGGGCAAAGGGCACTGCGGGGCCTGCTGATTTTCCCACAGTTATCAAGGCGGACACGTTATCGGCGTTCCGAAGGCTATCCGCTCGCCTTGCGGCGCGATTCCGTCGAAGCGGCATTTTCCCGAGCGGCGTGCACCCTCGCGACACCAGCGTCGCGCGCGCGTAGCCAGCAATAAATATATATAGCAATAAATATAAATAAATAAATAAATAATGCGCATGCGAATGCATCAACCGAGCCGCGATCCGTGTCGCGGCTGCGCATCAGCCGATGCGTTGTGTGTTATTTATCGCAGTATTGAAACATTCCGCAGCTTAATCCGCAGGCGGAATTGACTTCCTCTTCGAACAAACGAGGAATTTTTCGCGCGCGCTTCTTCCCCCCCCCCCTCTCTCTCTCTCTCTCTTTCTCTCTCTGTAATGCAAATCGAGGTTAATACCACCGGCGCCGGAGCGATTCTTTAATGCGCCGGCGATTGCTACCTTCAAATTGTTTTCCCTCTCCCTCTCCCTCTCCCTTTCCCCCCGTTTCATCGAAAATCGATGACCCGACACGCCGGAATGTTTCGTCGAGCTCTCACGGAGTGTAGAATTTTTCGCGACCGTCGACTCTCCGTCCGAATCTACGCTCGGTCCGAACCGGAAGTAGTACGAAGAGATTTGCAAAGGGCTCGCTGATCGTTTAGAAGGGGAAAGGGGGGATTAATATATTCGCGGAGGATCCGCGGAATGAGAAGGAAGAGGAGATTCGCGAGCAGATTTCTTCGTCTGAGGCTGAGGCGGACTTCCGATGAACTTCCGCGGCCAGCGGAAGAACAGGTGCAATTCGCACAAGTATCTCCCGCTTTGCGAAAAGTATCGAGATACTCGGAGCATCTCGAGTGGCGATGGACGAGTTCGCCACTGGCGCGGAAGAGGGAGAAAGAGAGAGAAAGGGAGAGATGGAGCGTAATTTAAATACAACATTTTCTGACCCTGCCGGCGGAGGTGACCCTATTTTATATCAACATTTATTTTGATTTAACGGACAGCCCAAAGTTTACATTCTAATTATTCCAGGATTTGGCATAATCGTCCCATATCATTACGTGTGAAAGAGGTAAAAAAGAAACATTCGGAGCCATTGGAATAATCTATGTAATCTTAATTGGACTATTGGGATTCATTGTATGAGCCCATCATATATTTAATGTAAGAATAGATGCGAATACCCGGGCATATTTTACTTCCGCTACTATAATCATTGCTATTTCCACAGGAGTATTAAAGTTTTTAGATGAATCACAACACTTTACGGAACAGAAATCAATTACACTTTATTATGATCCGTAGGGATTCATTTTTTTATTTACTATAGGAGGTTTAACTGGAATTGTGGAATTGTTCAAATTCATCTATTGATGTTATTCTTCGTGACACATATTATGTAATTGCCCACTTTCACTATGCATATTATCTATAGGCGCAATCTTTGCTATTATTGCCGGCTTTTGCGGGCGTTCTCCAACGCGTTACGGATCCGGGATATGCCGGATTTTATTATTGCGATCCCTCCGTAACAGCGACACTCCTGAAACGTAATGCGTAACGTATATTAAAATTCGACCTTCGATAATGGAAATTATCATTATCGGGAACATTGTTCCGGCGACAGTTGACACATTCTCCGCGTCGCGTTTGGATTCCCTCCTCTCTCGTCTCTCTCTCTCTCTCTCTCTCTCTCTCTCTCTCGTTCTCTCTCTCTTTCAATATATGTTCCTTCCTCTTCGTAATATCGCTTCGGAATTTCCGATGACCACAGTAATGTCGCGAGCGATCCGCAGATGTGCAATGTTCGCCGGATGCGCCCGCGCTTCCCTCGCGGGACGCTCAACGAATTCACTCTTTTAGTCGCAAATTCGCGACGCGACTCTCGCACGCGCGCTTCATCCCAGACGTTTCGATCTGGGTCACGCATTTACCTAACGGTCACGCGATGCACCCCCTTCTGGCCAGTGTCGTGCTCGACCCTCGAAAGGATTCCCTCGCAGAGCCGTGGGATGAGTCCCGGGTCCTCCTGAGGAAAGAAAGAAAGAAAGAAAGAAGTCAGGATTGATGAAGGAATCATCGCGCAGCTGAGAGCAGCAAAGTCGAAGAAGCGGCGCTTCCGATTCGCCGTTTAATCAACACTTCAGTCCTTACGGAAACGTTACGATTACGGGAGCGAGATGGCCGATTGACGCCGAAGCTTGAGCGAATAATTTCATCCGCCATTTCATCCGAGAGTGAGACCGGATCTCAGATGTTGTCACGATGATGAAGGCGACAAGAGCTTCTGCGACTCCATCGAGCTCTCGGAACACGAGATGATCGAGCGGAAAATGAAGAGGAATCGACGCGGGATCCATAAAGGAAGATAATCGCTCGAAAAGTCTCGTTTACTCGCCAGGCGGCGGAAACGCGACGCAGGCATCTCGCCTTGGCGAGATCGATCTTGTCGATCGATAATCTCGTCAAGATTCCGACTATTAGTCGGCGCGCTCGCGGTCTCTTTATAATCGAAGCCGCAAACGCCGCGCTTTTGAAAGCCCGCTCGCCGACCCTGCATCCCCTTCCCCTCTGCACTTCCGTCCCTGATGCATGTATCGCGAATACGAAGCCGGCAGGCGATATAATTAAGCGTCGTTTCGAAAAACAGTTTCATTGTTTGAAATTTTCCAGAACGGGAAATTCCTGTCGATTCGATCCTGCAATCTGTTCCCTATCTTTCTCTCTCTTTCTCTCTTCCCCTCTTTCCTTTTCTCGTCGGCCAATTAGAGCGGAGGATGCGATATGATAATCGATATGATAATTTGGCGAATAGAGCGGTCCGAACGCGAGAACGGAGGCGATAATCTAATCTCGCGAAGCCGTTATACGCGGAGCTGATGGAAGCTAAATATTTCCCGGGGGAGTTCATCCCTCGTCGATTTCGCCTTCGTTCGCATCGGAGATCCGCCGCCAAGACGAGGAAGAATTCGCGCGAGATTCCAGGCGAGCGAATTAATCGCCGAAGCGATCGCGAGTGCGATTCAACGCGGACAATGTCCACTGCGACGGTTTTGACTGAATTTAATACGAATTCAATTTAACTTAACCAAAGAAAGCAAGAAACGATTTTCTTAGCTCCCTAAACACTGAATGGAACGTCCGTCATTCGCGCGATAAATGTAAACAAACGCAGAATCGACATTCAGGCAGAAAGAAAGAAAAATGAAGATCGGAGATTAGCCGAGCGATCTGAGCGTCGCGTAACTGTAACGCTGATTAATTAATCGCCATCTGCTAATTACGCGGCCGGTCGGCTAAGCTGCATGCACGGCGCTGAGTCATCGACTTTTCCGCGATCTCCCGCGAAAAAACACGCGCGGCATTGTGTCCGCGGCTCGTTCCCTCATAAACGGCGGAACGACGGAAAGATTGATCGTCCGCGTGATCTTCGGGAAAAAGGGCGCGGCAGGGGAGGCAGGGAGGGCGGGGAGGAGGAGGATTAAGACCGGGTTTCTTACCCGGGCGAAATTAATTAGCGGAGCGGAGCCGCGAGCGGAAACTACCGCGCGTCTCGCACGCGGATATTGCGAAAACGTCAGGCGGACGCGACGCCGATGACAACGGAAGGCCGGAATGAAAGCAGATAGATCACGCCCGGCATGTGTCCGCCGCATTGCGCGAGTGCGAGGGGTAGAAAAAGAAAAGAAGAGGGAGAAATAACCATTTCGGCGTGCATTAACGAAACGCGAGATAAATCAAAATAATTCAGCGCTCGCGGTACGCGCCGAAGTGTGCGAGAATAATACCGGTAATCGGCGGGACACCCGCCGATTCATCCCGCTCGGAGCACGAGTGGCGGAGGGTGCGGGGCGCGGTTAGGAACGGGAGGAGGTCTATTACGGCCGGCAAAAATGGAAATAAAGTGCCAATCAGATTTATTACGAGATAAATCGAAACAATTCGCGCGTTGCACGCTGCTGACCCGTAAACATATCATCACTGGTTTATCCGGACGGCAAAAGAGTCCTGCAAAGCTGCCGCGCGCGCGCGAAAATAACGTTGATAAAATAGACATGAAATGCGAAATGCGTTTCGGTCCGGCCAGCTGGGAGTCCGGGGATGGGAGGGGGGTAGATGCGCGGGATCGCGAGTGCGATGCTTTTCGCGGCGCGGAACGTTCCGGGAGCGCGCTCCGCTCTCAGATAAAACTGCAACGGGAGATGCCGGGCGATATTATTCAGATGGAATATCGAAAGCGTTCTTGATGCTGTAAATAACATTCTCGATATGGGTAAAGCGACATCGCGGTGCCGATATCGCGGCTTTTTAACGAGGAAATTCTTCCATTGATCGCTTATTCGGCAGCGATATCGCGACAAAAGCGAGCGTAATCGACGCGCAACAGAAGAAGAGAGAAAGAGACGGAGCGAGAGCGAGAGCGAGAGCGAGAGCGAGAGAGAGAGAGAGAGAGAGAGAGAGAGAGAGAGAGAGAGAGAGAGGGAAAGGGAGGAGAGGCAAGGATAGAGGGTTGGTGTATGATATAACATTTCATAATAACCCGTAATGCGCTGATAAATTATTGTTTGCCACGCACACGGGCGCGCATCACAACGTGATGCCGCATTATAAAGTCAAAATAAGCTAAATGTTCAATTATTCATGCGGCCGATTATCGAGCCGATCCGCCGCCAAGTAAATTTATAATTAAGCGCATTTGACATTTAAAAATTCATGAAAACCTGCCAAATTAGTTTAATGCGCCGCGCGGGACCCAGATACACACACACACACACACGCACGCGCGCATACACATTTACACATTTGGCGTTTACGTCTACGGGGGCGCGAATTAAACTGGACCGGTTCATTTGTCAAGTTCCAGCGGTAATCCGCGAGTAGAGTGGTCCAGCGGACGATTACAAGGATGAAACGGAAGCTACCTTGGTGCCCATCATGGTGTACGTTTTGCCGGACGCGCTCTGCCCGTAAGCCACCAGACAGCCGTTGTATCCGGCGAACATCGCGTCGAGAATGGACTGGCCGAGGCTGCGGTAGATGGTCGCTTGATCGGCGTAATTCCTGGCTTCCGGGTCCGACGAGTCGAAACAATAATCGAAACCATATCTCCGGGTCCTCTCGCGGCTGTCCCCGGCCTTGCTGGACGACACCTTTAGATTCGTCAGGGAGACGCCACTCGGCTCCGCGCGCACCACCACCTCGGATCCCGTCAGGCTCAGCTCCCTGCGCAATCGAGAGGCAGGTGTATCAATCAATATGAAAATTACAGGCAATCATCGCGGATCATTGCAGGAAGGAATCTGACAAGTCTGACGAGAGAAGTCAGCCGAGCGGGCTCGGCTGTTCGGCGAGTCTAATCGAGAGAGTCTGCAATTTTAATTTGTATTTAAGAAGGGATATTCAAGAATAATTAAAAGCGCATCGGATCACTCTCTCTCTCTCTCTCTCTCTCTCTCTCTCTCTCTCTCTCTATCTGTCTCTTTGTCTCCGAAAAATAATATAACAAGATTCCGTTGTTGATATTCTTGATATTCTTTCGCGAAATCGCTCGCACGGCTGGGGAATAAAACGGATAACATGGAATATTTGCGAGGAGAGGTCAACGAACGGGTCGCTGCGAACAACTTCGCCAACAACTTTTCGAAGCCGGCGTCGCTTTTCCGTCACCGGGCACGCTCCCGTCTCGCCGTTCTCTTTATTTCATCCCTTTTTTGCCGAGCACATTTTTTTTCATGCTTCGTGGATCGGAATCGATTGATCGAAAAACGGCAGCGGCATGTACCGTTCACAGGGCGAAGCGAGAGGTGAGGAAGTGTACGACCGCTCCGTGTATTGTTTTATGGAAGAGGGCTTTGGCCGACTTTCTCGAAGCGCGATTGGCCGCGCCGCATCTGCCTTTGTAAACAATTATCTGCTCCGGGCTGCGAGATGTTCGATTCATCGATTCTTAAATCGCGCACGCGACCCGCTCCCCGTTTTCACGTTAAACGACATGAAGATTCAGAATTTAGCTTCCTTGGACTTCCGGCCTCCGCCGGTTCAGGGTCGCGCAACAAGTCCCGCGCAAATTGGCCCTCGCGACGTGAATCGCGGCCGGTCGCGCGGTGTCGCGTGGCATTCTCGCGGTACGCGAGAATGGGAGGGAGGGGAGGGGGGGGAGAGGGGCGCTTGCGATCGCATGCGAAGTGTCCTCGTGCGGGGGAGGGGAGCGACGCGCTCTGCTTGAACCCTGTCAACCTCGTCATTGCATTCGGCCTTTAACCTGGTGCGATCTTGACGTCGCGGCCTGCTTCGTTGTACGATTTCGCGAACTCGTACGCGAATCTTTCATCTCGTTTCATTCCTATTTCATTTTATCTTGTTCATTTCAGAGCAGACCTCTTCCTGGGGGTAGGGTTTTTAATTCAAAAAGAGGATTCCTCCTAATGAGGGAGCAGGCGCGCGCCTTCGGGATCGACGCTCTTTAAAACGCGCGCAACAGATGCCGCGGATTCCGAGGCGCCGCCGTTTGTTGTTTCGTCTGCGCTCGGTTTATTTGTCTTCGCGCTTTAATCGCTCGCGAGAGGAGAAAGATCGCCTCCGTGTGTCGACAGGCTGGATGGTGATAGACGCGGCAAGAATTCAACTTGAGCCTCCAACATCAGGATCCTCGTCCAGGACCTTTCTCTTCCGCTTCCCCTTGTGCAAATGCTACAATTTCGCGACAGTTCGGAGGAGATTCCTGCTGATAAATCTTCGCGATGCATTCGCGCCTTTTGTTAAAGAAAGTTTCTCTTCCATCTGTCTTCCATCTGATCAAGTTGTCCGAGCGTTCCACGTGTTGCTCGCTTCGTTCAGTTCTTCGATCTCTCGCGCCAAGGATAAAAGTCACTCCTTAAAGTCACTCGTACACCGTCCTCTTCAGGGAGGCGGGCATCGTGCATCCTCCAATTCATCGGGGCGCTCTTGGAGGTCGCCACCCCGCTGGGTACCACATCGGTGCGTACACGCATACGTCACGCAGGGACGCGCTTGTCGTCGATCCTCCTCGGCGCCGCGACGCTTTAAGGCGATATACGCGTACCTGTCAGACGGATGCGGCTATAAACGGAACGGATGCGCCAGCTGTCAACGTAAGGCCGCCCCGCGCCCCGCCACGGGGTTCGCCATGGCTTTGCCCCCAGTGCCCGCGCCCGCGCGACCCTTTCTGACCTCCGCGCCAAGTCAATGGGAGTATTTTCGGCACGGCAGCCGCTCCGGGAATCATTAAGGCTGGCCTGCACGCAGTGCAACTAATGACGCGTCCCTTTGTCTCTGCGAGGGAAGTCGAAATCCCGCGGTCGAGAGATCCAGCTCGGATAGGGCTTTATAAATTACACGTCGTCGTCGCGCCTTTGGTTCTCTTCATCTCGGCGACGATCTCCAGGGAGATCGGAAAATTTCAGAGTCCGCGAATCCGGGGGAAATTTAAGCTACGAGGAGAGAGTCCAAGGATCCACTCTAGTTGATTCCTCAGAGGAATCACCGAACAAAGGAGTCACCCGAGGATGCATAAACCTGGAAACACTTCGATCCATCGAACGAGAGCCGCATATCGCGCGTTCAAGTCCAGCTCGAACCGCTCACGTGGGCTTAATGGACTCCGTTGCGCGAGATCGTCCGTTTCGGACGATCGTGGATGAATCTCTCGAGAGCCTTACCCTTAAGTTCCATATCCATTTAAATACCCGCGACAGGAAGTACCGGTCGCCGCGTTCGCGCGATGGATAGAGAAACGGTTCGCCAGAGCGCAAAAGCGAAGATGGTCGATAAACAGTGAAAGCTCCGTGAAACTGCGCTTCATCGAGATCCCGTCCTCCGCTTCGTGCGCTCTGGCTTCGTCGAGGATAATCTTATCCCGCGAAGTGAAATACGAGGACCGGATACGTCTCGTAAAACATCCGGACGGCGCAACGAGATTCCCGCAGCCGCGCGACGAAGGCTCCACGCAACTAAGTGATCCTAAATTATTCGGCTGATGCGGTGCGAGCGGAACGATGAATCGGGATCCGCGTCGCGAATAAAGCGCGCGCTCGCAACGACGGAAGATCCGTGCGCGAGTTCCTCGACGCTCGATTGCTCTCATCCGCGCTTCCGCTGGCGAGCGTGCGCTCACCTTTTTGCCACTGGTCTCGATAGTCTAAGTATAGAAACGAGTTTATGAGTGTTTGCGCGCCGCGCGGCGCCGCGCGCAAATCCAGAGGTGACAAAAATCTTGCCGAGGACTGCAGGACTGGAGGCCTTGAGAAATTCAGGGACGCGCCTGCTCGAGAGCCCGCGACGTTCGCTTTTATGGCTGCGCTCTTTGCAGGCTTCGAGATTTTTCGGGGATCGGAGGAACGCGCCCGAGTCCGAAAAGGCCGACATCGCTCATTCTGCAAGCTGAAGCCTCGTCGCGAGCGGCTTGACTCCCATCGACACGGGAATTGAAGAAGTCGCGGAAATGTATTGTCGTCGCGCTCTCCTTTTGCGCTTTTCAGCTGATGTAACTGCCCCGCTGCACCGATGATCTGCATCGATTCGGAACAACGTTTTGCTCGGGCCTCTCTAAAATATTACGTGTCTCCGCGTTACGCGCAAACGTGCAGGAGAGCACGGCGAGGGGAGGCTGAACCTTGACCCACATCCGGACGCCTGGAAATCCGCGCGAGAGTCTAAAGAGGGAGAAGCGCGATTCTTCGCCGTGATTTTTTTTTTTTTTTAGCACTCTCAAGAACACCCAGAGTTCCTCGAGTCGTCGAGAGGATGTATACGTTAACGCTTCGCGTTGTCGTCGTCGAAGTTGCAATCGAAACGACTTCGTCGCCCAATCATCGAACTGATTTATTCATAGAATCCCTCTCCGAGGCTTGTCGCAAGAGCGACGCGGTCCCCGAGAAGGCCTGCTCCATAAAAACAATCCGGACTATTCTCAGCCTCATTAGCTACACGCACGGCCCGGAATATATCTGGAAAGCGGCGCTAACTATATTATCGCAGCGATACTCTTTCGTCCTACTTTGTCCTGGCAAAGTTGCATCACGCGAGATATTAATTCTCCGTGAAGAGTCGTGGAAATATGCCGACTCAGCAGTCGCGCCAAAGCTCGCAGAAGCACATTTTGTGCGAAAATTACAGCAACTGTAATTTTACATCAGTGCCATCGCTAAGGCGAAGGTAATGCGATGACCCTTCCGGAAACATCGATCATGCTCTGATCCGCGCTTGTCATCCCGGATCGGCGGCAGAGGACAAAGTAGGACAAAGCGTAGCAAGTACTCACCTGGCGGATACCGGCCTCACCCGCACAGCCACCTTGATGTTGGCCATGTTGCCATTCCGCGGATACCAGCGAGCAGCGTCATCCGGCGTGCTGTCTCTCTTTATCGCGCGGTCTCGCGTTATCCGTCGACAGATCCGTGCGAAAGCTGAAGAGCATCGCCGGCGAAAAGCGTCCGATCGATCAGTGGAGACTCGATGGCGAGGTGCACGGCGAGGGTGCGCGATCACCACCCTTGTGGTCTCGCATCTCAGCTCGCGAGTCCGCTTTGATAGCACGAGTCACGGCGCGGAAGAGCGATGGGAAGATGAGCGACGAGAAGGCGAATGCGTATGCTGGCTGCACCGGGTGCACGTGTTGCACTGCCGCGATGAAAATACCCTCGACCCTCGCTGCCGAGACCATCGCTCGTGATTTACCCCACCAGAAGTAAGCGAGCGAGCGAGCGAGCGAGCGTTTCTCGGCCAAACTCATCGCTCCGTTTCGGACGTTTTACCCGACTTGCTCCTTGCGCTCGACGACACCAGTCCGCAAAAGAGAGCACTGCGCCGGTGAATTACGTGTACAAGACGTTCCACAAGAAGACGGAGAATACGAGCCTCGAGCTGCACCCAGTTTACTGTCGAGGGTTGAGAGATTTAAAGGTCTACGAGCGAGCGCGAGCACGGAGAGATTTAAGCTCGAGCTTGATGCTGAAGCCGAGCGTTCGGGGATGTCGGCGCGGGGATCCATGATCTGAGAATCAGAGGACCCGCGGATCTAAAAATACCGGTTTCAAGACGTCTGATAGTCTCGGCCGGAGTTCCTACGACAAACATAACATCGCCAAATACGATATCATAAAATTTAATATCATAAAAAGCGGCGTCCATAAGCCGAGGGAGCCGACAGCCCCGAGGCCTCGAAGATCTCAGGATCAAAGCACTCGAGCAAGCCCCACGTGGTTGTCTGAAAACTCAAGAATTCAAGGCTCGGAGAACCCTCGGAGAATTTCGTGATGTTTCGCCGCTCAAGGATCTAAAGAGATCACCCTCCGAGAAGAATCCAGTTTCAAAAATATATTTCAATCTACACGATTTCAATCATCAACGCTCGACAGGAGGAGACCTCGCCGTTCGAAGCGTTCATCGCGAGCGAAACCGCGACTCACGGATCGCCCTGTAATTCAGCGAACGATTGAGGGAACAGCTAGGGAATAAATGGCCGCTGTTGCGGTATCGTTGATTACGCTACCCCGTCTGCAACGAGGGCACAGTCGCACGCGTCTCGTTGCTTAATGGAGTTACTGGGTCAGCGCGCTGTAGGAGAATCAATCGGCGAGGAATTAATCAGAAGGCAATTCGCCGTCTGCTGCCTTCGCCCTGTCACAGAGACGGAGAGTGGAAAGCGTCTCTCATCTTTAAAAGGGGCACATTAGCGGAGGGTCGCTTCCTCGTCTTGTTCGCCAAGGCTATCGCGGGGTACTGCTCCCCTTTTATGTGCGTGCTCCCCCTCGAGACGCTTCATCCGCCTTTTATGCGGTCTTAAAAGCGCGCCGCGACTTTCACAGGCCTCCCCCTTCTGATCCGTGATATTTTTGGGCTCCGCGGCATCGACTAAGCGTATTCTCGCGAGATGGAATCGGCGCCGCCGATTCTTACTCGTCACCTTCGACGGCACATGCATCAAGTAGGAGAAGGACGTGCTGAGCACCTGCGAACAACGGCATCGCGATTAACCAATTTGAATCTACAAAGCGCCCTTAGTTTCGTTTCACTGTAAACGTGCGAAAAAGACAGAGACATTTCTCATTCCATGCTTCTTTCATCGCTAATTCTGAGATCGAGGATTACGATCTCTGTTACTCGTGCCAGGGAAGAGCATTGCGAACAAATTTATATGGAGAACGAACAAGAAGGACTAACGATGTTTTAACATCCTCACTGCGGAGCAATGTAGATTTGACCGCTCTGTTCGGTTCGCGGATGCGATCTGTGACGGAATACTTTTTCGTGTATTCTATCGGCGTGCGATTAAGTTATTATTGCAATTCCTCCAAGTTACGCTGTCTTAAATAATGTAAAAGAACTATTCCTGATAACCTAAGCCGTTCATTTGTACAATTTGAGTTTAATAAGCATATATGGAATAATTGTCATACAATAACAACTGTCCATTTCAAGTTCAAAGGAAAACCGGAGAACAGGTAATCAATATTGGTAGAATTTTGTTTGCTGCTGCCGCTAAGAGATGTAAGTGTATGTAAGTCTATCTCAAATACTGATAATTGACTCTATCGTCGCGTGTATTCGATCATCGAATATATGCATATATGCGTCCACAGTAGCCGAAGAGTCACGATATTGATCTTAATCGTACAGAATAAAATTGAAGACCGGCGAAGCCGGTAAAATCGAATTATCCGAACTCTTCAATGGTTTCAATTATCATTCAATGCATCTCACGAAGCTCTGGCCATGCAACTTTATTATAAGGGCAAGAAATTCGTTGAAAATTCGTTTACGCGCACGAATTATTATTAAATCGCGAACGATATCAATCTCAGGCGCTATTTGGCGAATCGAAGCAAAGTGACAAATGGCTGAGAAAAGCTTTTGAAGAGTACGCTGTAGAACCTGGCGGCAATGATTCTCGAGTGATCCCGGAATCCTCGACTGAATATCATCGGCCGAGTATGATCGAATATGTCCGAGTATGGCCAGGTATGTTCAAGTAAGAATCATATTCGCCCGTGCTGGGCCATATTCGACGCTATTTGCCCATACTTGGTCATACTGGGCCATACTGTGCTGTACTCGGCCATATTGTGCAAAAGGATATATTAGGATCATGCATGCACATCCTCGACTATATTTGCTCATACTCGTTCACATATGGCTATACCTATACATACTCGGCCATATACGCCCATAAGAGACCATAGTGGGCCATACTGGGCTATCCATGCTCAACCATATTTGACCATACTGAACTATACTTGTCCATACTCGGCCATACTTGGCCATACCGGGCCATATTCTGCCATACTTGGCCATACTAGATCATAGATGTCCATACTGGGCCATACGAGTATTTCGAGAGACGCGCTTTATCTTTCATCATCTGTAAGGAGTAACATTTTGTAATGGTCAAGGAATTCCTTTCGACGTAAAGTAAGTTTACCGAAATGATTTGGAATCCCGCGAAACAAACCAGGGCGGTACTAATAATAAACTGCCCTAATGCCAAGACGTTCACGATCCTCTCGAAGGTGTCCGCGAAGCTGAAATTGAAAATAGAAGCGTAAAAATGCCATTGCTTTTAACAATCTTCCTACACGCAAACATTTATTCTATATGTATATGTGTGCATTATAATAGGAATACCCAATAGCCAATAGTTGTTCAGGCGATTCTTCCGGCAGGCCTTCGATTTCCGACGCGTCATCAAGATGCGATCAAATGGTTCGGGATCATCTTAGTTCATCATTTCTAGCTTCCGCTGCAGCCTCGCGAATTTCGCCGATCCGTGTGTTATAACGATGAGACTGAAACTAGTCGCAGCGCTGATTATATTGGTCAGGAACCAACCGCCGACTATAATAAAGATGTGCAGGCACTCGTAGGCGAACGATGACTGATGAAGAAGTGACCGCGAAAGGGAAACATCTCTCCGCTCCCAATAGAAAATACATCTGATCGAGCAAACGTTAATTCAGATCCCAAAAGTCTGATTCCTTCACCGCGATCGATCAAATATCGATTATGGCAAGGGATAAAGTCATAAAGCGAACTAAAATCGTACGAATTGTAAAATTATGTTTGACCAAAGAAATGGAAAGACAAGGATAACGCAATTGATATCACAATTGATTACAATCGCCTCGTTCAACTGATTCCATTATTCATAATTGATTAAATCTATCCGATTGGCTTTTCGCTTCAGATTAATATTCTGCGATTGTTGACGATTTATCAGTGATTTAATGATTCGTGTGAAAATAAATAGCCCAGGTAAGATCCAAGATCGGAACGCAGGATGTTTCGGAATCAACTTACGTTCTAATTTTATACTCTGCATTATCTGGGATGCATACACGCGCGCGCGAGTGCTTCGTTTCGTATCTCAAAAATTGCTGTGAACGCAAAGTGGTATGATTCCGATTGACATCGATTATGAAGTATTTGGCCAGCTGGAACGCAAACAGGCACTTGTTCTGCAGGATGACTCTCTTCTTGCAAGCTGATCACAGTCATCGATCACATATCCCTTTGATGAAGCGAGAGAACGATGATGCGTATCAAGGCAAGATAGAAGCAGAAGGCTATCAAAGCGCATATTCAGTCATCTTGTCCAGATCGTCAATGTTATAGAATACGTCGATCGTCACGGTGGTGCACCGTTCGAGAGAAGCTGTAAACGACCGCGAAGTTACAAACAAGCCGAGACGCCCGATCGCTCGTAAGCCAGAACTTTATAGAAATTCAACGGCTGTTCGTCTGAGCGGAGAAGTTCCGTGAGGGATTTAATTTCGCCGATCTTTAGCATTAATTATCGCGGTCCCATCGTCTCCCGGGTGCATTGACGATCTCTAATGAAGCGAATTTTATTTCAACGGTATCTTACTTCTCGTTTTTACGATGTAATCGCGATTACAAAAATAATAATTTTAGGAATGTATATATATATTTTTTTATTGTAATTATTATATACTTTACGTTATATACGTATTGTTGCTGTATTATATAATTTCGAACTTTGCTCTTCAGTATTGCTGGTATTCCAAGTATTTCAAGTCATTCGTTTCATAATTGATTCGGCATTGATCTTACGCACTATGAAAAACAAGCAAGACAAGTGGCAGGTCTTGAATAGCGTCACGATGAAAGGACGATCGTCCTTCAAGGGCCAGACGGCCATCAGTTTGCTGACTATCAAGATAGGCTTGATCAGGTGATCGTATTCGTAGTGCCGTAGACGGCACTCCATGTGTTCGGCACTCCATCGTTCTTTTTCTATCGGCGACGAGTGCGAGTTATCGAGTTCCGATGCGATCACGATCCGCAACCTTCCACGACTGCGAAAAAGCCCGGAAGTCCATTCATCGCCCGCGATCCCCCACCGTGCGAAAAGTCGACGTGCCGATCGCGAGAGTGCCAATCTTCTCCACCCTGCTATTCGCGACGTTCGATTCGCGCAAACGACGAGAAAACGACCGGATATCACTCTCGTGGGTGGAACATTATGCACGAAGTTACGAACTCGTGCTAAACTCGCACGAGAGATGCAAAGTCCCGCGCGAGTACATAGGCGTCGCCTTGCCTCCTCTTCGATGCGAGAGGAATTTCTGTCGCTTCCCAATATTGCTGCGCATTTTCGCATATTCGCATTTGTTAGTCTCGTCATTTGCGATACTTTTGCACTTGATCTCTCAAGCATTTTTCAGGCTAAATTTCGTTTCGCTTTGGTGCGCTTCGTGTTGAATCGGCCGCAGATTATCCCGCGTTCCACGCCAATGCCTCGGGGGTGGTGTGCAGTTACGAATATTCTACGTGACCACGGTGGTTGAAGGGAGATAATAAAACGTGGGAGAATTGCATATGAGATGTTCGGTGTCTTGCTGAGTGATTTTTGATTTCATTACAGAGAGATTTGGAGATTACAGAGAGAAACGGGAATGTATCACCGGATATCCAGTGGCATTCTGGTAGCTTTCCCATCGGAAATTAACGGAGCGAAGTCGCGGTAGAGAAATACTACGCAGGAATATAACAGAGGCGGATATTAAAAAAGTACGAATAAAAAAAATGCGATATTATCTATTATCATTTATTGCGCGTAATAAATGTACCTACGCGTATTATGGATGGCTGCTGATAGCCGATGGATGCATATGCATGAGCCTATATTTCCATACGATCGGGAATTCCCGCGGAACGATAAATATGCATCCGCTCCGGAGATCGCGACGGGCCAGTCGCAGAAACACATGTAATAATTCTGGCTGCAATGAAAATCTAGATAAAAATTTTTCAATTATGGATATCGTATGCATCCGTATCTCGTTACGAATTCGTCTAAAAATTACGATCAACCTTGAAACCGCGTAACTCCCCGACGTTTCTTTCTCTTGATTTCACTCGATATCCTTTCGTCAGTTTTGTATGCTTGTAACCGAGAAAATATCTTTTCATTCGATGTATTAGCGTATTTTTTGGACAATCTTCTTTCCTTTAAACAATTGAAACTTAAACTGGAATTGGAATACACAGAATTTAAATACCTTTTAAATCTTGATTTACATTCAAATTTAAATGAACAATCGATCTTTCTCGAAAGTATCGTAGCATCCTGCCGCCACTCACGTCGCTCCGCATAGGTGATTCGCGCAGCGGCACCTAACCTATCCGGAAGTTTTAATGATCATCCATTTGGCCGTTGCAAGGATTGACGTTCTCGTGGGATATGAATCGCTATCGTAAAAGCGTATGATGACTACGAAGATGACCACGGGTGATCAACCTGAACGTGAAGACAGCGTAAGCGACATCGTTCACTTGAACGTTGGCGGTACCAGGTAGATTTTTTCACTCGACTGTTGATCGATTTCAATTCCTCCTTCCTGTCGTGTTTGAACGTATGAGTAAACAATTTTTGGAATTCAACGTATCACTCAGCTTCACGTTAATCGTGAAACTATACCGAATGTTATTTCCTTTTTCTTGTATCTATTTGTTGCATGATATCTTGTGTCCTATCTGATGTTTCTATTCGAAGAGTATCATCGATGATAAAATCGATCCTTTTTCCTTTCAGATTCTCTACATCTCGGCAAACGCTGTCGTGGATTCAGGATTCGTTCTTCACAGCGTTGTTGAGTAATAGAATCGATAGTCATAAGGACGAAAGTGGTGCCCTGTTTATCGATAGGGACCCAAAGTTGTTCTCTATTATACTAAATTACCTCCGCACCAAGGATATTGATCTGAAAAATGTCGATATTCGGACTTTGAGACACGAAGCCGAATATTATGGCATTACTCCGTTGGTTAAACGTCTGATGCTCTGTGAAGACTTGACTCAGTCGTCCTGTGGTGATGTATTGTTCTATGGCTACTTGCCACCCCCGAGTAAGTCGACATAATTATAATATAATTCTAATTAAAATGGGATTGATACAACCTGATTTATAACACGATGCTTTCTCTACTTTGAAGATATACCACTTCAAGAACCAATCACGGTGACATCAAACGTCAGCGAAGTATCCGTTCATGCTCGAGTCAGTTCCACGGCAAATCCGAGACCCGATGGATCGTCCACTTCGCAAGCTGCAATATCCAGTAGCTCTATTAATCAAAACGCCACTGGTAATTGAAACTTTCTGTCTGTAATATAGCATAAAAATGTATGAAAAGAAACTGATTTATATAAATAGCGAAATAAAATGAAAACGAAATATTACAAGGGAAGACTGACAAAGAGTTATTCTGTTTCAGCAGGGCCTCAGAGTCACAAGGGAACACTAGGAACGCACGTAAGGAATTCGTCTTTGGATTATCGATTACCACAGCGTGGCCTCCCACATTCCCGTACACCATCCCTAGATCTGAGACATGTTAGAAACAATTCGGCAGATTTGAATAAGTTTTACAAGAATGATATCAGTCTGGTATTTGGATCACATCAAGGTAAGAGCTGGTTAGAGAAAGATTGAACAAGATAGGAAAAAAAATTTGTATATCTGTCTGTAATTTCTTATATAATTCATGCTTCAATTATATTTATATTTTATAAATCTCTTTTTCTCTCTTTCTCTTCTTCCATCCTTTGATTTAAAAAAACGAATAATATCTATATCTATTTTTATATTATAAATCTCAATTATGCTATTCCTGCAGTAATATATGTAATTGTTCCTTTATAAAATATAGATATAATGTTCTTTTGAAGAGAGTATATTTCTCTTCTTTTTTAAGCTTTCTTTCCTATATTAATTTAATATTAATGAAACAATTTCATACGTAGTCTCATCGTGGGTGGATCCCTTAAGAGTGCAAATTATAAAGGCGCACCACAATTGGATCGTAATCGCATACGCGCACTTCATAACGTGCTACCGGCTAAAGGATTCGTCCGGTTGGCAACATGTGTTCACCAGCCCGCACATCGAGTGCACGATCGAACGCGTGGCGATAAACGCGAAGATGGGAAGTGGTGCGGATGGCAAGATGGTCGCCATTTCTTATGATAGTCAAGTAAGATTATGGGGTGTATCCGAGGAAGGAATCAAGATCAACGTGGGCACATTCAACTTAAGCGTACGTGTTGAATATTTATTTTTCATCGGCAGCCAACTGGTTGCACTCTCACCAACTGGGAAGATCGGCGTGTGGCATGCGATGACTCATCATTGGCAAATTCAGGACGTGGTACCTATCCTATCTTTCGACACGGCTGGATCCTTCCTGCTGTTAGGTTGCAAAAACGGGTCCATTTATTATATCGGTGAGCGAAGGATGGAATTATATTCTATTGACAGTCTGGATATATAATACTTTCGCGAATTATCAATTTTGTAATATGTTGTCGTATATCCTAAGAAATATCGAAAGAATTTGAATAGCTAACTGGAGGAAATATATTCAATATTTACTTTAATTAGAATTGATACATGAAGAAATATTTAATATTAATTCAAATTTACTTAAATCGTTGGCTTTAAAAAAATATTTGATATATCCAAAATCAAATTCTGCAGAATAAAAGAGAATTTCTGCCGCAAGAAATGCATATTTCTTTCGAATAATTTATTATAATTTTAATAATTTTGGCCATATGATTGCAGATATGCAAAAGTTTCCTTTACGTATGAAGGATAATGACCTGCTCGTGACCGAGTTGTATCGAGATCCGAGCTGCGACCCCATAACTGCGATATCCGTTTATTTGACGCCAAAGACAAGTAAGCCTTCTTTATACTTATTCCTGTCTTAACATAGCAAACTCGGCAAGTAACAAGATACAGAAATCCGAGGTAAAATTCTCTCAATTGGTAGTATCTCTCTAGTATCATTCGTTAAAATGCGAATTTCAACAAGTGACATATATTTAGATCGTACACATCAAGACTGCTTACTGCAGAATGTAATAATAACAAACGTCGCCTTCGCGACTTAATCTCGCAAGAATTGCACAATCTAACGCATCAAGATAAAACGAAGGTTTTTAGAAATGAATTATTAAGTTAATTACTCAAGCCTAGATGTGTATATCGTTAATCAATTATTATACATTTTATTTATGTAAGATGTTAAGATGGGAAAATTTATGAATCTCATGTGTTAGTTACTATAAAGATATTAACTAGTGTTTATTATTACATTCTTTGCTTCTCGTCGTTTCGTACAACTGGATAAATAGCACAAGGCAAGTATGGGTCGATATTAGGAAGGTTCTGTTCCTCATTTCATGTTCAAAATCCGAAACTGTCGTCTACCTCTGTCTTTGTTGCATCAGAATCATGCGATTAGACAACGACAAACGCACGCTCTTCCTTCCTCTCCGGATAGTATTACATTCTGTGTGAATGCATCGGCAGTCGTGTATATTTATATACAACGCAAGAATAATTATCCGCGCAAACACATTCTTGCATAAATATCCTCTTTCTCCTTTTTATCATAAAGCGTATGATCCCAGTAAAAGACGAATATGAATTCAAATAGAATGTGGATTCTTTATGTAAGCACTTGCGAGCAATATTGTAGTTGCGCAACTCATACGCAGCTATCCTTATATACGTCCAATTATATTAACTCCAATGTTCTCTTGAATTCGATCTTCTCGTATTTATTTTCTCCACGCAAAGAATTCAGTTCAGATTATCCCTTATTTCCGAAATATGCTTGCTTGCCATACCTGTATATATTAATGCGTTCCATGCTAGCATCTGAGAGGGGGAGGGGAGATAATAGAAAATATGTATCTTTGCTTGCTTTTCGTTGGTGTGGATTGTGTATATTTGTAGATAATTCAATGCGGTTCGTTTCATTCGATCAAATCAGCAAATCAACCTTGAATACATGTTAATGTCCGCATGCATTTAGTTGCTTGATTATAAAATAGAAAATAATTATATTTTTACATTCGTGCTCGTCGCAGATAAGAACTATTGCTTGTTGTTGCAATATATGGCATGATGTGGTGATATTGTAAGTCTCAGAATATAATTTTCGCATCAATTAAACGCATCATTTATTTATTTTATATTAATAACACGTTCAAACATCTGTATGTTATTCAAATATTTTTATTGTGCCTACATTTTCAATGTCTTCCAACATCTCTTCATATTGTAATTATGAATAATTAATCCTCTGATGCACTATAGAAATTTCTCAATGAGTCCATTGTATGCAAATCAGACGATTGAGCATTCATTATTATATATCCGAGTGCATCAGATGATTGATTAACGCGATGCAAAAGATCTATTCTAAACCTTCGATCGTCCTTAACGCAGGTCTTTGCGGCAACTGGATCGAAATTGCCTATGGCACGAAATCCGGGAGTGTCAGAGTGATCGTTCAACATCCGGAGACTGTCGGACACGGTCCGCAGTTATTTCAGACGTTCACGGTGCATCAGAGTAGTGTGACCAAGGTATATTCTTCAATCGACCGTCACTTGTTCGGGTTTGTGTAGATTGAATCATCGCGTGCATCATATGAACATTGTTCCAAGGTAACGCTATCGGAAAAGTATCTGGTATCGGTATGTTCGGAGTATAATCATGTTAGAAGCTGGGCAGTGACCAGATTCCGCGGTATGATCTCGACGCAACCAGGCTCAACACCCGAGGCCAGCTTCAAGATCGTGTCTCTCGAAGCGATCGATCCTTGCGTCAGCTATAACGCCGGCAACGATTTCGGTAATATATATAATGATATATAATTCAATGTAACGTCGCACAATTCTCCAAAATTCTCGATTGCGCTCTTTCTCTTTCTCTCTGTCTTTTTTCTTTTTTTAACATTGAATATATTCAACATTGGAACACGAAATAGGATACTGCTTTCTTCATCTATTTAATAATTGAATTGTTTGTTCAGGACCCTTTGGCGAACAGGATGATGAACAAGTATTTGTGCAAAAAGTTGTTCCGGAGACTGATCAGTTATTCGTACGATTGGCGTCGAATGGAAAAAGAGTCTGTGTGATACAATCAGTCGACGGCAGCATCATAAGCTCATTCTATGTGCATGAGTGTGAAGGTTCTAGTCGCATGGGCTCAAGGCCTAGACGTTTCATATTCACTGGCCATTCTAACGGCACTATACAAATGTGGGATCTCACAACGGCATTGGATCCGTCTTTCAACGCTATTCAGGGTACCGTCACATTCTCTCTCTTTCTCTCTCTCTCTCTCTCTCTCTCTCTCTCTCTCTCTCTCTCTCTCTCTCTCTCTCTCTCTCTCTCTCTCTCTTTCTCTTTCTCTTTCTCTCTCCGTCTCTTCTGTCTCCTTCTTACTACAGTGATGTAACAGAGTCACCGAACATGAATCATATATCTGAAAGTCTACAGGAAGCGGATGATTAGAATGACTCATGTGTCTGAAATTCTACGGGAAGCAAACGGTTATCCATTTTATACGTAACTGCGATTGTATTAACTCCCTTAATACATTAGATTTTCATAAATTGCAACCTACACTTGCAACTTACTTCTTACTTCTAATGTCTTACTTCTAATAGAGACTTACACGTTATTTCTATTTTAAAATTATTCCACCGATTTAAAATTGTAATTTGTAATTGTCAATTCTGGATTAAACGAATTTTTTTATTTTTTCTGATTCAGCGAGAGATACTCCCGGTGGACCCACGCCGGAAGAGCTCTGGAAGTTGTTGGATCAATGCGATTTGAGCAACAGCCATTGTTCGACGCCTTGCATCAGCCCATCGCCTTCGATGATCGCGGCTGGATCTAAAATCAAGACAAGTAATGTGTTGTTCCTCAATCAATCGCAAAATCCGGACGCGATGCCTGGACCAAGCCAAGCGTAAGCACATGTAACCGATCAGTCCATGTCTGTGTGATCAAGATCTGCATTTATTTAGCTATTTATTTAAAAAATCGATGTAATCGTCGAAGGGAAGACTGTAGCCATAGTTCCTAAATTCATATCACATACCGCCTTTGCATTCATCTTTACATCAAGAGGTATAAATGCTTCTTATTTCTATCGAAAATCGTCGTTCATCTGTTCAAAATGCAATTTGAAAGTATCATTATATATGACGTAGCTGTAAAATCTACAGCCAGAAATATCTATATGCTATGACTGTTACTTCGCATTATTTTAACGGCACGTTTGCTGTTTCGCGTAATTATAAAAGTTCGAGAAAATGTTTTTGGAGGAATTTCATGGAGAATTTCAAAAGGAAATTTCACTGCTCCTGAACTATGAATCTCCCTAATTGTTGAATTGTGATTTATATTGACGTCATTAGAAACTATTAGAAGTTTAAGATTTATGAAATTATTCAGGATAAAGTTCTATCTAAAAGAAATTCTAAATATTTGGAAATTTGGAAATTTGAATATTTGGAAATTTAATCGTGCGCTTGTTATCTATTGTTGTCAATTGTCAAGTGAACTCTTTCAAAGCAAATGAACTTTTATGATATTTATTGTTCGATTGTACACTTTTTATATTTTATCTCGCGTAAGTCTGTTTCGCAAGTTAATAGGACAAGGAATAAATATAAAATCATGATGACTGATAGGTAATACAAATTAGACGGTTCATTTAGAATTATATTCCGTATCAATATTACAAAGTGAATCGTGAAGCGATCGTGCACGGAAATCAGATTATCTCTTTTCTCAAAACGAAATATTAACAGATATCGGATTTCGATGGATTCTCACTGCGAAATTGTCCACGAAAGTATCATAGGAATATCGATTTCCGTAACGATTTGCATTTTTACTTCTTTTTTTTTTTTTACTATAAAACAGTAATAATATCACTTTAACATTATTATTAATATTCATCAACATTTGTCATGCTCCGAACATTATTTTAAAAAGTCGATCTTACTGCGATATAAATCTGTGTTTCTATTAACAAGTGATATACATTACGTATGCAATTGAAGAATATTCGCAAGAAAGGAAACCAGACTCGTCCATGTTATATATACATAAGTACTTACATGCCCTCATTTTTCAATTTGTGCTGCATATATGATATAACGTGTGTATGGCACGTACGTGTACATACATGATGACAGATACACATATAAAAATGTATTGTGACATTTCTGTTGCGCCGACCGTTACGTCTGTGATTTAAATAAAGCATTTGGTTTGTGTGCGCATGGTGATATTATGCCTGGTTATTTTATCCTTTATCCTACCACATCGTACACACCATCGTATGTACAGACGTATGTTATAAAAGTACGGACGCTTATAGAAGATCGATCTGGACACTTTCTCGACGAACTTCATTAATTCAGTTAATTATGCTAGAATACTATCTACGCTGATCCTCGTTTACAAAAAATCTCCCTGAACAGATCGATAACGCTTAGCGTAACTTCGAATACTTCGCGATATTCATGGCGATTTGTAAACGATGCACGAGGTATCCTTCATACTTTGGCTTCACGAACGGAGTTTACCTATCCAATAGTTATTGTGATCCTTCATAATTACAGTTAGAAAAGGCTAATTAAATCTGAGGCACTACGGTGATACATTTCATCGTAACAACGTCGAGTAAAAGTTAGAATGTAGATGTTCCAGTTAAATTACTGCTCCAATTAGTCATTTATCGGATATACGATTGAAATTAAATCTCCACAAGGTGATTAGAACAACATACGTACATACGTACACACACACACACACATATATGTATGTATATGTAAGTGTTATGTTTACCAGAAATGTAAAACAAATGTAAAATATCACACAATAATATAAATTGTTAAATCGGTGGAGCGATTATGGCGTATAGATCTGCGCCAAAAAATTGTATTGGAATCAAATCTTAGCGTTTGCTCAAATTCGCGCGCACAATTCTCATACAAAATGTTTAGTCCAGAACAAGTTGTTGTTGAATAACGACGGATGCGTCATCGGCGTCAATAGGAAGCACCAAGCGACCAAACCAATCACGAACAGACAGAGTAATCCGGCTCTCTTCAATGGATCCTTGTATGCTGCTATCTCGGAAAGATCAGGAAAGCCCATGTGATTGCAGAAGGAATGCGCGGCGAACGGCGCTACGAAGTGTCCTAAAAAAGATACAGATAAGAATACAATGAGATCTTCATGGGAACTTGGTCGCAAGTAAAGAAATAAAACGATCCCACCTGTTTTCGCGAAGAGAAAGGCCGCATATGCCCCGAACAATGTCGTGTACGCAGATTGGAAACCTAAATTGCACGAAATTATTAACTTGTTCATCATAAATTTATTTCAAATATCGAATGCTTTATGAAAAATTACATTTTATTTGTTTCCTAATAGTCTATCGGATATCATATCATTAAATTAAATATTTTTTTCCAAAACATGATAAACTTACAGGATATAAACAATGCATGTTTGATCCCCATGCCCATTTTCACTCTCTCCATCACATGATGGAAGTGAGCCACTCCGAAGAATAGAGGACATACGAATATGGCAGTAGCCGGTGTAAAACATTGCAGAAGCAACGGTAACATGCAGGCCCTGAAGGTCCACTCCTCGGACAAGGGCGCGACCACCTGATTCCGCCACCAGATTAATGTCCGCACGCTTCCTAGCCAATACATGGGCTCTAAAGAGAAATTTAATCGTTATCTAAATACAGGATTCTTGGCTGTTTTTTGATTCAGTATTCAGATCATACTGATCGTATACTAACCAGTATACAACCGCCATAATCCGTTAAAGCCCTGCAAACTCAAGGGACCAAGAAACAGTACCATCGTTAGGAGCAATGGTATTACAGCCGCCTGTATGAAGCCCGACCATCGTAGACCCAACAATTCCCAGATGGTTGCCTGTTACACGTAATGCACAATGATTATTACATTTAATTCCATTTATTAATTTATCTACTTTACGTTTAGCCATATCAATCCTGGGATTTTTGAAATATCGAGAAAACCTTTTTTTATTGAGAAATACCTTTTGGAAAACTTTTTCATTTAATCCAAAGTACAGAGGGGCTGGTGAGATGAAAGTCATAATAAACACGCTAAAGAATCGTTTCTTTATCGTTGTCGGGTGCTCTCTGAAACAAACGAAAATAAGATTGAAAAAGATGGGAGAGAGTTAATCGACTCGCTGAACAGGTGAATGCAGTTTTAAATACCCGCTAGGCGCCATGACACTGCCGCTCCCTCGCATTTAAATTTAAATGTCTAATTTTAAAACCTGAACGTTTAAATTTATGTTAATCAAATTAGATACCTTAATATATATTAGATAGAACATTTCTTTTCTAAATTAATTAACTGTCTGTTTAGATTGCAAGAGAGACGATACAAAGCAAAGGTATGAGAGAAAACCCCAATTCGCGAAGGGATCGTGATTATAAAATCACTAGAACGCGATTCATCCAGTCGGATGTCGTCGCTGATCGCCTGCGAGTGAGCGCAGAGGGCAGCATTGCATGCGAGAGATCGTGCGTCAGCAGAGACGTCAGTCCGCGAGCCATCTGGATCCATCGGAGTTGGTGCCGAACAGTCGCGAGTCGCGTTCCATCGAATCAGCTCAGCGTGCTGACGAGAAACTGACGAGAACAGGATAAAAGTAACGAATCCTTGCTTATCACGGAATCTCAATCCTTCTTCACGAGAGAACAACAAGAGCGTCAAGCCGAAAAGGACAAGAGGAATTGCGCGAGGAAGCGAAGCACGGAAGATCGAGCGAACGAAGCGCCGTGACGCCCTTCGATCGTCGTCAGTGTTGTGTTGTCAGCGCATCGTCGCCGTCATCGTTGTTACCTGTTGTGCGGCGTACTCCAGACGTAAAGGCTCGCCACGTAGACGACCGAGAGCGCGAGACACGAGAGGATCGCGGACGCGCAGTTGTGGGGCTGCTCGTAACTCGGCTGCGCGGCGGCCTCCATAACTCCATAACCGATATCCGTCGCTCGTGTCGCGCTCCACTGCGAAAGGGGGGCTCGGTAATAAGCCCCGTGGCCGCGGCGGTAGCGGCGGCGGCGGCGGCGGCAGTGGCAGCAGCAGCAGCAGCAGCAGCAGCAGCGGCGGCAGCGGCAGCGGCAGCAGCAGCAGTGCCGACGGAGGGGGAGACGGGGACGTTAACCAACGGACGCAAGTGAGCGAAAGAGGGTTGGTGACGGTAGGTTGGTGCGGATCGAATGGAGGGTGGGGGAGCTACAGGGCACGCACACGCGGAACGTAAACCCGTCCGATTAGCGGCTGCCCTCTGGTCCACCAGTCGGCAAGCAGAGACCTACCCGTCGACCGAAAGAAAGATGGCCGCCATGCATGGTGGTAGAGTCGCTATTGTGTAGTGTGTCTCGAGAAGGTTTCCGGCAGACTTTCGGGTGCGCGTCCGCAATCACGGCACTGCGGCGGCCGCCTATCTGCCGGGGAGGGTACCGCCGTATCTCGTGCATCTTCGTAACCGTGAAATCGCTGTACATAATCCGATAGCGATCGAGAGCGGAATAGGAGGAGCAAGAGAAGGAGAAGCGGGCGGAGGAGGAGGAGGAGGTGGTAGTAGTGAAGGTGGAGGAGGAGGAGAAGCAGCAGCAAGAAAAGGAAGAAGAGAACGACAGCAACGGAGGCGAAGACGAGAACGACCGCCGAGGAGGGCCGCCGACGACACGAAGATGCCGAGCGCGTCGTTCTCGTCGTCGCGCAGCTACGTGCGAAGATCGCGGCGGAAAAACGCAAACAGGATCCCTTTGCCATCCAGGACCACTTCGGGTAAGCGTGCGTGCGTGCGTGCGAACGAACGAGCTGGCTGGCTATTGTGCGAGTGCGACGAAGACGGAACGAGCGGACGAGCGAGTAAGCGAAAGAGAGAGGAATCGGGACGCGAGCGCGAGGGAGAGAGTAGATAGATGGAGAGGAAGGGAGACTGAGAGAGAGAGAAAGAGAGAAATAAGCGAAAGAGATGGAGACAAAGGGTCGAAGAATTCGTTGTCCAAGAATTCCTTGTCCATTCGTCGTCTGCCTTGCGATTTGTACGGTTCGTCCATTAGGGCATGTGAAACGTGCCCCGTTGTCCCCTCCCCTCCCTCCTCCCTCTGTCTGTCGAGCCTTTGTCTCCGTGCGTGACGTGCGTATGGCGTGCACACGCATTCGGACACGCCGCGCGTACCCCGTCAACATTACCTGTGCCCTTTGCCACGCTCGACGTGGCCTCCTCCCCTCCGTCCCCTCCCTACCCGCCTCCTCCCCTCCCCTCCCCTTCCCCCTTCTCGCTGCTCCTCGCGCGAGGAATTCCAAAAGGGCCGCACGATTCGCGGGGAATTCGCTAATGCACGAAAATTCGCCAGTTCCGTTGGTCCCCCGTGACTCCCCCTCCCCACCCTCACCCCCACCCCCACCCCATCCCGCATGAAAGGATCGGTCCGCGGTTCACGCCGAGATTCCTTGCTTTTCCCTTTCTTGCTCGTTCCTGCACGCATTTGATGCGATTCTGCCGTTTTTCCGATGCTGCTCCGCTTACATGCGGATGAACGAGAGGAGGTGCCCGAGAGGATGCTCGGGCGTTTGATGCGCCGAGGCCGTACGGCAATCGAGGTTAACGAGGCCCACCTCGTCCGGGCGTCCGAGCGCGTATTTCGTATCTTTCCGTAGGCATGTGCATTTTTTTTTCTTTTTCTTTTTCTTTTCTTTTTTCCCCCCTATGCTTGTGTCTTTCAGGATTCTCCGTTCTTCGTGTCGTTTTCGGGAAGTGAATGACCGGGAAGAGGAGGGTAAGAGAGAGAGAGAGAGAGAGAGAGAGAGAGAGAGAGAGAGAGAGAGAGAGAGAGAGAGCTGAGAAATGCCTGTAAATGCCTGTAAATATATGCAGGGATCGCGCGTGGGATGGTACATACGATGGTACATTCGGGGACGGAGTTTCGATTTTGCGACTTTGATGCAAGAAATATGAATCTGATTGTTTGAGGATTTAAGCCTGGTCTGATCTCATCTCGAATGTAATCCGAAGAGGAGTCATCGCCCGTGTAACAGCACTCACTCGACACCGTGACGAGCGTGCAGATGTTTGCGGAGGAAATTCGTCGTGGCAGCGGAGCCACGTGCACGTGCAGGAGAGACTATCCCATGATTTCGCAATTTTGTGCCACTTTCGTGACGATTACGTGTATGGTTGGTTTTTGTGCTCTGCTCTGCCGGTGCCCTGCCCCTTTGTCGTATGAATTCCCCTGAGCTGTGCACACGCTCGACCGCCACGTTCGAGACGGCTTCTTGACCTGGCTGATGCGATTCAACGCCGAACCTGCATTCGTTGGCTTTCTGTAGCTGTCAAGTGTAGACTGTAGGTCCAATTGCAATTGGCAATTGGTAGCAGTAAGTCGGAGACAATTCGGTCGGTCACGATTAATATCGGGTGACGATTTCTAGCGTTGCTGGCAACTGAACGTCAGATCCCCCTCAGGTCATCTCGTTTGCTATCCATCCGCTTGTTCCATGTGCTTGTTCCATCGTTAGATACCAATGGACAATGAAATCCGAAATCACTGGAATCACATATCAGAATCGGAATCGACTCGATGGAATTTGTGACGTCTACGTTTTTCTGATGACGATCAAGGATGATGCGGAGAACCGAGCTTCCAAACTATAACGCGTCAAGGGTTGAATGACCCTCCCATCTCCGATGATAGTACATATTAAGGGAAATGTGATCTTTATTGTAATACAATATCGCATTATAATGTGCATATCGTCGTGTCGGTCTCGAGAAACCGTTCGCTTCTGCGTGTCTCTTGATGCATGGCATCCGTACACATCGTCGTCTATCGATCACGATCTCTGCTCCGCGATCAATCCGTCGGAATGTTGGCTCCAGAGTCGCCCTCCCCTTCCGACCTCGTCTCGTGCACATCGCGTACTGCTCTCTCTCTCTCTCTCTCTCTCTATCTCTCCCCCCCCTCCCTCACTGTTCTCCTCTCCCTCCCTCTCTCCCTCCTCCCCCACCTCCCTTCCCATCTTTCTCTCTCCTTCTCGATTCCGAATCGCATCGGCGATCCAGCTGGAACGCGGCTGGAACGACTCCGTTCACGTTCGATCGAATGCCGAATTTTCCAGCGATCCGAGCGAGACGGAACGAACGAGCGGTAGAGAAGGAAGGAGCGAAAGAAAGGGGAAGAGGAATGGAGTAAGAGGAAAGACGTCGGCGGTATGTGTGAGAGAGAGAGAGAAGAAGGATGCATATACGTGTATACGTGTGTGCGTGAGCGAGCGAGAGAGCGAGCGAGAGAGAGAGAGAGAGAGAGAGAGAGAGAGAGAGAGAGAGAGAGAGAGAGCGAACGAGCGGCGGCTTGAGAATCGGATTTACTGAAATTGATACGTAACTTCCTCCCGTTGTCTATAGCAGTGGGATATCAGAAAAAAATAGGATATAATATTCCCCGAGGAAGCTTGCGCGCGGGCATTTGTTGTAAACTCGGCAAGAATGTAAAGACATCTCGCGCCGATTCCACATTAGTGGAATCTATTTTTAAGTTTCATTGAGTTAAGAAAATCCCAAGAGGAGAATACCACCGCGTCCTCTGTCAGACGCGGAGGGGCGTTTTTGCTTTAATCGAAGAGAGAGAGGGAGGGAGGGAGGAAAGGGAACGTTGACGTCCGTTACGCGATATTGGCGCAGTACGTACGTTTCGCGTGATGAATTAGCAGTGTTCCACTTTCGCGCGGAGGACCACCTCGCGCGACTCGAAAACGTGATTGGGCGCAAGATCGCACATTTCGTAGGTCCCACGAAACAGCGCCTGGCCGCGTGGCCGTATGCGTGCGTGCATGTATGTTATCCCCGCGTGTGTTACCACCACACCGAGTAGAAAGTGAAACGTCAAGGCGCTGTTTACGAAGCGGAATGGAGCGGAGCGCATGACGATTCGCTTGTGTATCGGCGTTCGTCACACGATAATGATTTGATAGCGAATGGAGGGACGCGCGAGTAGGTTCCCTCCCGACGACTTGTATCTTGATTTGCACAACGTGAATTTTGATCCATCGGTAATAATCGCGGATCTACCACGAAGAGATGAAACGATATCAAAGGATCTCACGTATACTTGTACTACTTTGATGCTTTTCCCCGATTTGACGATAACGCCTCGCGAGGAAAACGTGCAGCATTGTATGTGTACCATTTTGATAGTGTACCTTTTGACCTGTTTAAATATGTTCCATAATTCGTATTTATCAGCGATCCCGAAGGGAACGGCTCGTTTCTTCCGTTCGCGATTTCATCGTCGCCACCGACATCGTATTTGCGTAACGCCGACAATTATATCAGGATCAGTAATTACGGTATGGTTTATCAACAAGTTTTTTGCGCATTGCAATATGTTACCTGCAACTTGCAACATTATGCATCGGCATTTGTAAAATCGGTCGCCGGTTGCCAATCTGTGCAAATTTTCTCTAATGGCACACGGCGTGTCGTAAATTATGCAGTAGATAGCGAAAGCCACGTGCGCACACGCGGCTTTACGGACACTCGTGCCACGTCGCAAACCACCACGCGTGAGTTAATTCTGAAACACGCGGGGGATGCATCATCCATGAGCGCATGCTATTTTCTCTCTTTCTCTTCTCCTCCCCCTTTCTCCCCCTCCCCGTCCTCCTCTCACCGGTGATCTCCCTGAATGCCGTAAACTGTGACATTTTAAGGAAATATTTTGGAAATGGGGAAATCCGCTTGCCGAATACTTAATGTATTGTGTTCCTTTTAATGATTTCGTTTTGTATTTCTCAGCCGAGCCATGCGACTTGCCGTGTCCAACCTCAAATCAAATCCTTTCGGGCGGTGGAGTTGGCGCTGGAGGCGGAGGAAATGGTGGACGAGGCTCGTCCCCTAGTGTATCCGGGGTAGCAGCACCTTCACCCTCCCCCTCACAATCCCACTCGTCGCCATACGATCTTAGACGCAAAAGTCCACCTCATCCGGATCCAGCACCTGGCACCAGCTCTGCTCTACCGCCATCAGGCGGAAGTAGTATCGCGGCCACTTTTGGGTCATCATCTTTACCAGCAAGAAAACGGCCACGACGAACATGTTCAACGTCCACTGATGGTATGAGTCACTGATGCTCTAAAACTAATCATTAGCGGTTTTACTAAGAATTGTTGCACGTATCCACGAATTCATTAAAGAATGAATCGATGATGCGATCATTTTGTATCATTCGTGATTTATTGCATAAAATTGTGCAACACTTATGAATAAATCAGATCTTTGGACAACGGAAACGAACCTTAAACTATTCATGTTTGCGAAAATAGCATTTCAATTTCATTCCTTCATGGACATGGATTTTTATTATTACAAAATTCCTTTTATCCATATATGTATGTCAAATTCTGATTTCTCAACAGGAATTATAAACACAAACACGGCAGCACATTATCTTCAGTATGAGCTACCGGACGAGGTGTTGCTCACGATATTCAACTATCTCATGGAGCAAGATCTTTGCCGAGTTTCGCAAGTGTGCAAACGTTTCCAAGCAATCGCGAATGACACAGAGCTGTGGAAGTCGTTGTACCAACAGGTTTACGAATACGATCTCCCACTGTTTAATCCAGCCCCGTGTAAATTCGAATTTGTATCACCGGACGAGTCTGAATATCCGAACCCATGGAAGGAGAGCTTTAGGCAGCTATATAAAGGCGTGCATGTACGTCCCGGCTTCCAGGATCTCAAGTTTAAAGGTCGCAATCTGCCATACTTCAACACGGTCCAAGGCGCGCTCGATTATGTGGATGAATTCAGAAGCAATAACAACACATCGGGAACGAATGGGAATACGAACGGCAACAACGCGGCTACTGGAAGTCAAGGTTGTTGCAATGCCAACTCCCAAACGAACAATGAAGATACTACAACGCAGCATTTAGTGTTCTTACATGCTGGAACGTATAGAGGTGAATTCCTCGTGATCGACAGCGATGTTGCATTAATAGGTGCAGCACCGGGAAACGTTGCAGAGTCGGTCATCTTAGAGCGAGAAAGCGAATCAACGGTAATGTTTGTGGAAGGTGCAAAACGTGCATACGCTGGACACCTTACATTGAAATTCACGCCAGATGTAACTAGCACTGTGCCTCATCATAAACATTATTGTCTGGAGGTGGGCGAGAACTGCAGTCCTACTGTCGACCATTGCATTATCAGGAGTTCCAGTGTTGGTGAGTTGATGCTTGTAACAAACGCGCGTTAATTTAAACTTGAATGAATGAAGAATAACATCTAATAACAAGATTGATTAATCTTTGTGAAACTTTTAAGTAGAATAAATTTCTGTATGAAGCTTCGCGACAGAAAGTCAACTGACTCTCGTTCGTCAACTCACACGTTCGTTCGTTTTGACGAAGGTTTGACGAAATTTTATTGATTGATCTTTATTTTTCAGTCGGTGCTGCGGTATGCGTATCAGGTGTAGGTGCTAACCCGTTGGTAAAAAATTGTGACATATCGGATTGCGAGAATGTTGGTCTGTACGTTACCGATTACGCACAAGGTACGTACGAGGACAATGAGATTTCGCGGAACGCCTTGGCAGGCATTTGGGTGAAGAATTATGCAAACCCTATTATGCGACGGAATCACATTCATCATGGACGTGATGTTGGGATATTCACATTTGATAACGGACTTGGCTATTTCGAAGCGAACGATATACATAATAATCGGATAGCAGGCTTTGAAGTGAAGGCCGGGGCAAATCCTACCGTTGTGCATTGCGAAATACATCATGGTCAAACCGGTGGTATTTACGTTCACGAAAATGGTCTCGGACAATTCATCGACAACAAGATTCACTCCAATAACTTCGCTGGTGTATGGATTACGTCAAATTCCAATCCGACTATACGTCGTAATGAAATATATAATGGTCATCAAGGTGGCGTATATATATTCGGCGAGGGACGCGGTCTGATCGAACACAATAATATTTACGGTAACGCGTTAGCTGGTATACAAATCAGAACGAATTCTGATCCAATAGTCCGGCATAATAAGATACATCACGGCCAACATGGTGGCATTTACGTACACGAGAAAGGTCAAGGCTTGATCGAGGAAAATGAAGTGTATGCAAATACCCTAGCTGGTGTCTGGATCACTACGGGCTCAACGCCAGTCCTTAGGAGAAATCGGATTCACAGCGGCAAACAAGTTGGTGTATATTTCTACGACAACGGCCATGGCAAATTAGAAGACAATGATATCTTCAATCATTTATATTCGGGAGTACAAATAAGGTAATTCGCTTCGGTCGTGAGATCTCTTCGTCGCGTACACAAGCGCGGCCAATTGATAAGACGCGCTGAAGTGATGTTTTTTTTCATACTTTAGGACTGGTAGCAATCCAGTAATACGTGGCAACAAGATATGGGGTGGCCAAAATGGTGGTGTTCTTGTGTACAATAGTGGCTTAGGTTTACTTGAACAGAACGAGATCTTTGACAACGCCATGGCCGGAGTCTGGATCAAGACTGACAGCAATCCAACTCTCAAAAGAAATAAGATTTTCGACGGACGAGATGGCGGAATTTGTATATTTAACGGAGGCAAAGGTGAAGTGTCTTGAATCGTGTGTCTTGAAGCTAGATTTCTAATCGTGCGCATTCGGTACACATGATGCAAGGAATATCTTCCATTGCTTAACAATTTACTGCTTATCACTGCTTAGAATTAAGTGATTTTTATTGAAACTTGGAACAGTTCCAAAATGGCTCGTTCTAATTATTCGAATGAGTTCAATCATTATTTCAATATCAAAGTTATGTCTATATCTATTAATGATATAGAAAATCGAAAATTGAAATACAGCATGATTAATGATCAGTTATAATATAAAGTTAATTAAGCTAAAAAAAAAAGTTAAAAAAAATTAATCAGTTATAAAATGCTGTAGCATCTAAAGTGAATCGCGCAAATAAGATCGTCTATGTCAAGTTAACGATGATCGTTCGCAAAAATCGCAGAAAAAACTAAAATATATTATGAACAAATTAGATACAAGGATCCTAATCTGAGAATTCCATGCTATCTCTTTACATTTGATGAAATGTAACGAGAATTAAAAAAATCTTTACCTTAGATTGGCTTATTAGAACATGTCTTATTGGAATGTTCATCAAAATTGGATCATTGGACTTAACGGATCGTAATAATATCCATATCGATGCAGGTGTTTTAGAAGAAAACGACATATTTCGCAATGCACAAGCGGGTGTGTTGATCTCAACACAGTCACAACCGATCCTGAGGAGAAACCGGATTTTCGACGGACTAGCAGCTGGTGTCGAGATCACCAATAACGCTACTGCCACGCTCGAATATAATCAGATATTCAATAATAGATTCGGTGGACTTTGTCTAGCTAGTGGTGTGCAACCGACTACTAGAGGTAAACGTCCCGTTTCTGACTGAGCTGCTTTCGAAGTATTTTTAATGATGACCCACAAGACAATCCGCGTTTTCAGGCAATAAAATTTTCAATAATCAAGACGCAGTGGAGAAGGCCGTTGGGAATGGTCAGTGCCTCTACAAGATTTCATCGTACACCTCCTTTCCTATGCACGATTTCTATCGCTGTCAGACGTGCAACACGACGGATCGTAACGCAATATGTGTAAACTGTATAAAGACTTGCCACGCCGGCCATGATGTGGAATTCATCAGACACGATCGGTGAGTGAGCAGTGCATGTGCTTCTCACGTTCTGTTGTCAGTGTATTGTATCGCGTATGTTACCGCGATTATTACATAATCAAACGATGTGTAACGCCGCATGCTTTCAGATTCTTCTGCGACTGTGGCGCTGGTACATTGAGTAATCAATGCCAGTTGCAAGGCGAGCCCACACAGGACACGGACACTCTATATGACAGCGCGGCTCCTATGGAATCGCATACACTTATGGTCAACTAGGAACTAACGTAAACTAATTTAAACAATCAAACGATGTTAGAGCCGTAAGTCCAATAATATCGCGAATACACGCAGCAAATAAGCAAATAAGTCGCCGAGTTCTTCATTATGTCTCGAATCGTTGCGATTGTTGCAGTAACTCTAGCAAATTGTTCGTTGCGCAAGCATTTGGTTATTATCGTTGACGTATTATCATATTGTATTGGACGCATTGCGTTTACGTCTTTCATCAAGGTCGCCATTTCTACTATTTCCTCGATCAATTTCATTGATACTTTGTGTTCCACAATTGTCTTATGTTCATTATGCCTTCTCGTGAACAAATTCTGCGAATTGTTCGTTGTTTAGTTGCGAACGTTGTTACGTTACGTCACATTACGGATAAATATTTTTATAGGTATACTATTTATCCATTAATTTGTGTGCAAGTTTCATCTCGTCTCGACGAGTTTTTCTTTCTCTTGATGAGAAATCGACTTGTCTCGATTATATTTAGACTTTTACAAGTATTGTTATTTTTTTCTCGTTTGTTGTTGGAAATCTGTCAATGGAGCAGATTAAGTTGCTTTCAGTCGATGCTAATGACGAACTCGGCACTCGAAACGCCAAGAGATGGTAGTAATAAAGTAACGAGACGAAATCCTCATATGTAAAACGCAAGTATAATATTAGGTATATCAAATTAATTTAAACGTGCGAGCGAGCAGGAAAAAACGCTAGGTTAATCGTGAGGAAGAAAAAAAAATTGAACTTTTCACGTAGTCCTTTTTATCGAGATTCTCTGCAATTTCCGAAGGAAAAGTTAAAAAAAGAAAAAAAGAAAAAAGACAAACCGAATCTTCGCGCATAAGAAGTGAAAAGTGTAAAAACGAGAAGAGCAACGGGAAAAGGAGAAAGAGAGGGACAAAAAGGAAGCGCAGCAACGTGTGTATACGCCATAATAAAAGAATATTTGTCGCTTCGTAACATGTTTTAATGGTTTAAGACTTTAACGAGACGAAGTAGATAAAAAGAACGGCGGATGTTGGGTTCGTGTATCGTGCGAAACGGCGCATCATCCGGAATATATGTAAATTGTATAAATCGAGGAAAGCAAGTAGCGATATTGAGACTATATATTATCTACTTTCCCGAGCAGAAGCATCAACATCATGATAAGATAATGATATATACAATATAGGAATAAAATTTGCACGCGACAGTTAATAGGAAGATGTACTGACAACTGAGGGTACCAGTGTATAAAAAGGACGCTGCAAAAGCGCACATTTAGTGTCACACTCGTAATCGGGAACATTCAAGCGCATACGACAAGCAAGAAAGTGCAAAAAGAGAAGTAGAAGAAGAAGAAGGAAGAAAGGACTGTGAATCCACGGAGCATCATCGCCAACGTACCGACAAACAGTATGGAATGTTCGTCACGGACTCGTCGAATTCATTGCGGTATAGATTCCAGGAAAAGTGAAACGAAAAGAAGAAAGGGGAGAGGAAAAGGGATGAAAAAGCGACAGAGAGACCAAAACGCGAAGATTCTGCGAAGATATCCGCAGCACGGAATGTTTAAAATATATGATACGAAACTCATACACACACACACACACACACACACACACACACACACACTCACGTACACAGATACATGCACAAGTGACATAATCAAAATGAAGATAGAGCCTCTGCTAATTTTTCGACGTACCTCGTACTTCGTAATGGTTCCATTAATTGCGCCGATGAAACTTGTGATGGCTCTAAAATCGCTTCCCTCCCCTCTTTATGGGCGAAGTGCATAATAGATGGAACGAGCGATAAATGTTCAAAGTTAAATTAACGCCGAAGAGTGGTGAAGGGCGTGGAGGAAGGGTAGAGTGCACACACGTGGGACATGCGACGGAGTGTATACCAGTGATGGAGAGAAGGGGAAGGAGTTGATGAGCGGAAAGAGAAAACGTAAAAAGAAAAAAGAAAAAGAAAAAAAAAGAAAGAATAGAAACGTACTGTCCGAGGAACAGTTTTTAAAAAATAATCTCGAATTTTTCAGAGTAATCCGATTTTTTTAATTATTATGTTAGTGAGTAAAGAGAGAGAGAGAGAGAGAGAGAGAGAGAGAGAGAGAAAGAGAAAGAGAGGAAAAGAAGGAAAAAAGGAGGGTAGGAGTCTGATTAATGTTATAAATCGTAATTCTCTCGGGAGCGGCACGCGTTCCCGTGCGACAACAGGAAGCGCCTATTAGCGATGTAACTTTAAACCGAGATCAAGCTTTATTTACGCAAGCGGTCCATACGTATATACGGATAAGTAGGGAAGGAGAAGAGGCGAACGTGTGTATCGTCGCGACGCGAATCGTTACTGCGAATTCCGCGATCACGAGCGACTCGTTGTCGTATTGTACCATGTATTGTACTATGCGTGTTGCACGGTGTCTTTTGTGCGTTGCGTCCGGCGGTGCGGCAGACGGAAAGGCGCCCTTTGTATTCACCAACCCTGATGCGAACCCTGTTGTATGTCGTTGCGCGTATCACGATGGGGACGATGGCACAATAAGGAGTAGGCAAAGAAGATATCATTGAAGATCTCCTCGAGATATCTTCGAAATAACATTCAAGGCGAGGGAGACATTCTTCATGCGTGCAACTTGCTGCGTCATCGTCGCGATATCAGATCCTTGAAGCGAGAAAGATGATCAATGAAACGACTGATGATTCTTTAACTTTCTCCCGAACGATGCGTTGTCGTTACTTCGTTTTTCCGACGAATAGGCTTTCGCGCGTCGCTTTCGGTTGAGACACTCCGCGAGGAGGAAACGTAAGAGGAATGCAAGCGCGCGATACGACGTTTCTTTTGTCTCTATATTAAGATCGTCGAATGCAACGCAAATGCGTAATAGTAATTAGAACAATTCATTCGATTATTATCGATTATTTGTGCAAATTGTACTAATTTAGTTCTTCGATCCACGATCCGTGTCGGTTTGTTGCATGTAAGCAACGAATGCACGAAGATCCACGTGGACTCCTCTTTTATCTATTACTATATGTGATCGGGCGAGATAAGTTGCATGTACACGTAGCTTTTCATCCCGACAATGAAGCCTTTGGAAGGGAAGGTTATTATTGTTATCCGTGCGCGGGCATTTCTCTGCGATTTCTATGCATCGCGAGGAGAGGAATCTCGCCGCGTTGATTATCGCGGCTATCGAAACTGTCACTGTTATCGCTCGCTCGATGATCTGTAAGCAAATGTCTCGAATTTTGATATTGATTGTTTTATTGGACGAAATCTTTGTCTTAATTCTCGATGCGTTTCTCTGCAAGAATTCAATTCGCTGATCTGACGCGGTCTCCGGCGTCCGTTACTCAAACTCTTCGCCATCGTACAGAGCGACAGATCTGCCCCTCATTGAGGCAACATAGCTTTTGCAGTGTTTGAGGTATAATTTCCAAAATCATAAAGAATGACACACACACACACACACACACACACACAGCATACACACAGCCGAGACACGGATCAATCAATTACAAGTAGAAGATAATTTGCAAATACCACAAGAATCCTTGATGGCAAGCGAGATCGCTCTTTCTCTCGACAGGTCTTTTCGCTGCTCGTGCAATGAATAACTCGCCGTGACAGTGACGCATCCCGCCGTGTCGACGCCATTCTCTTTCCCCCCTTTCAAGTATATACGCCGAGTAATACATCTCGAATGCATTGTCTTTCTCTTCTTTTTTTTTTTTTTTTCTTTTCTGCGTGTGCAACAGCCGTGTATATATGTATATGTACGTAGTAGGCGAACCGAGCAGCGGGCGATTCGTGGACCGGTAATAGCAGTCCGAGATCATCGTCCCCGCTTCCGCTCGAGCGTACGCGCTTTCATGGCGCTTACAGCCCCTCGCACGACCTGAAACTCGGGGGGAGACAGAGGAGAGAGGGAAAAAAAAGAGAAACGCGCGGGAAGAGGTAGAGGGAACACGCGCCGCTAGACGCGAAAGATGAGGAGGCAAGTGTTAGGCTCTCTTGCACAAAGAACTCCGGCATACAATAGCTCGTATTCGGCTGCAACGTGATCCCGATGTTCTGTTTCTCGTTGCGTCATGAATGTATTAGAGATGAAGCTCGATCAATGTAGCAGCCCCGTTCCAGCCCTCTCCGCCATCCTTTTGCCTGTTGTTCTCGCGCTTGACATCAGTCGACGTTAAACGGAAGGCTTCATTGTCGTTTACCCTACCAGGGCGATCATCGAGATCATTTTACGAAATGAAGGCTCGAGATCGCGCGAGCGAGTGAGCTTTCCGTGATGAAAGAGAAGCGAAAGGTAGAGAGCGAGCGAGAATACCCGGAAACAAGAGCATTTTCGCGAACTGCAATGCGTGCTCTTCCGGTCGTGGAGCAGGGAACGATGCACGTTGATTGCATCGTGCGGGATTGTCGGGCTTTTAATCGAATCACTCGCAATTAGCACGTTCGGCGCAACTTGAAACGCCACGCGGCACGGTCGATTATCCGGACACTGATATCATATCCCTTTCGGCGATCGATTCAGATGTACAAAAAAGGATATATAAATCTTTTATTTATATTTATGAATACATTATACGTATGTATATATATATATATATATGTATATATATATATGTATATATATATATATATATGTGTATATGTATATGTATATTTGTGTGTACGTTTGTACATACATACACACATCGTAAAATTTTCTACTTATTCTATTTATTATATATATTTCTCTTATTTATTATATATATATATTTTTTTTTGTTTCTCGTTTTGCAAATTTTATACCTGATCGACGATGGGGATTGTTTCACGTTCGGATAATAACAGCCTCGCAAACTTATCTCACTTGATCGTCGTGAGGTCATTTATTGGAAATGCCGGTCGAACATATTTCGAAGCATCATCAGATGTTCAAATGATCGAATGTTTCATGGACGAGCGCTCGGGCCGCAGTATAGACAAACGAGATGATCGTCCTTGAAACATTCCGTCTCATCATTTCAACATCGCGAAGTATAATCGAATTATTAATGCGTTCATGTTGATTAGGCAGCAGACTTGGATTTCGTGTCGCTCTGCGTTTTGCCGGCTTTCCCGCGGAAAGAGAAGAAAGAGAGACCTGCAATTGTTCTGCAATTGAGTTGGGTTTGATCGCGAGCGCGTTGAAGCGAGTAGGAAAACCGGCCGTCAGATCCCTCCTCCCTTCACAGGCTTCAATCGGCTTTGATCGGCCTCGTCGCGGATCCCCGATCGCTTCATTCCTGTAGATTCCTGTACTCTCCATCGACGTCGGCATTGATTCCCCTCCGATTTCAGCAGGTACTTGCCATTATCACGTTAGTTGCCATAGCCCCGGTGCGGTAACGAAAGAAGCTAAATAGAATTTAAGAGCACCGTGCGTTATCGTGCGAGCACACAGGGATCCGCAAAAAAAAATGCAATCGATACCAGTACGTATGTAATGTAAATATTAACTTGATCATTATACATAAATATATAATTATATATGTGTGCACGTGGCGCGCGGGCGCGCGCGTCTATGTGCACCTGTGGCGGACACGCCGTCCGTTCGCGCTTCGCGTACTGATTGCACTATTATATATATATATATATATATATATATATATATAAAATATATATATATATATATACACACACATATATGTATATATATATATACACACATATATTCTCGATTATGATCTTTATTTTTTTTTATCCTTTATTGTGTGCGTGTATTGCATTGATTTATGTGTTCTTTTACGTTTCTCGGCCGGGACGGTCCGCCTGATTGCGTTCGCTTCTTCGGAGGGTAGCGAGGGGGAGAAGGGAAAAGCACGAGGACGGGTAGAAAAGGTAGATCCGTCGTTCTTTGTTCTTTTGTATGATTTAATAAACGATTGTTACCAAATAATTTCAGATGCAAAGTGGACTTTCCGGTTCCGAGATCCGGATCGAGATTCGCGCGAAGCGTGGCGCTTAATGGCATGACTGCAAGGAAAAAGAGGGAAGAACAATCGCACGCTCGCTCCCTCCCTCCCTCCCTCCCTCCCTCCCTCCCTCCCCACCTCTCTCTCTCTCTCTCTCTCTCTCTCTCACTCACTCACTCTCTCTCTCTATCTCTCTCTCGTGTGCCGTGATTATTCGCTTAAGATTGCGATCTCTGTATGTAATAATTACGCAGCGCTTTAAGTAACACGCGTTAATGACGGAAGATTGTATTAGTCTGGCCTGATTACGCGGCCGATTACAGCGTCGTGCTGCCGGTCCCCGCGCAGAATATCTAAATTATCGCGTCGCACGTAACCGCGGCGGAACCGACAATAAGAAGGAGCGCCATTGGACCTTTATCATTTTATCATTTCTATCGCGGGTCCGCGCGCGACGTATAGGCGGTTCTTTCCCGCGTTTTTCGCGCACGCCACCGATGACGCGCGGCCGACGATGACGTGCACGATGGGTGAACACCGCGATAAAATCGCGGATAGATCCAGGCGCCAGCGACCATCGTCGTGTTAGGAAACGCTGAAAATAGTCAGGGAAGGAGGGGGGAAAGAGAAATATGCGATTTTCGAGCGGTTTTTTCACTGGTCCGTGGAAACCAGCGCGGAACCAGCGTCGAATGCCCGCGTAATCTTCCCGCGAGAGATCAGATACGCGACGCGTGAGCCACGGACGCGTGAAGATAACATCGATGTTTCCTCCCCCACCTCCACCCCGCGACGCCCGATAATGCAACGATCGCGCCGTGAGCTCGGATTTTTTTCGTTCTCGCTCGACGCATATCGGCATATCGGGGGCTCGTCGTTGTTACGCTCGGTTTCAATCTCCGATAACGGCGCGGCGGAATCGCGATTGCATTGGATTTCAGGTCAGATGAGGGTTGCTGCGCGCGTGGGAGAGAGAGAGAGAGGGTGAAAAGGGATTGAAAGACAGCTTTCGATTCCATAACCATGAAATGGCCTTAAAGCAAATGAGGTTTCAGCGTACGCGAAAGATTGTAATCGTTACGCAGAAGTGCCGTGCAACAAAGGCGCGTGCGATGGTCGGAGCGGTGTAGAGACCCGATTGTGCAAGTTATAAATGTAACGTCGCCGTCACGTCAGCGTAATGTCAAACGCTGTTCTCGCGCTGGAGCCGGAGTCGGTGTAGACGACCGCCGATAGAAATCATGCGTGTTAATTAATGCGCGCGTAAAAAGTCATTTGTTGGCGCCGCTTTGTCGCTGCGGCTCCGCGATGCCGCGAAATCCCATACGCGCGCATGCACCGACTCCGATCCGCGTCTTGGCGTGACGCGAGCGTTACGCCGATCATTCCCTCTCTCTCTCTCTCCCCCCYCCCCCCCCTCTCTCTCTCTCTCTCTCTCTTTTCTATTACGAGTTTATATTTATCCGTATCCCGCGACGATCAAGCGAATTTGATCCAGTCGTCCAATCGAGAGGATCGGACGAATTGATTAACGCGGAGCTCGCTTGACGAACAGCGTCCGCGAACGTTACGCGATCACGCTTGATGCGTGTGCACAGAGGCAAGCCTTTTTTTTTCTTTTTTTTTCCAGGGCAGCTCTGGTTCGAGCGCGACGAGACTAGTTTCTGCTTTTTCACGTGACGTAAAAACGAAATGAGAAATTGAAAGCACATCGGTGTAATTTCGAGTAAATATCCATCCATCGATAGCGCTGCCGAGATCCTCGCGCTTGTCACGATGATCGACGATGAAATCCGCCGTTGATTGGCATGTATTGACCTCTCCCCTGACAACGGATCGGGGTCTCGATTATTTTGTGACATTTTGCGCGGTATCGCAATACATGCGCGCCATACAGACATGCACTTCCAGTTAAGGACTCGTTTCTCCACGCGAGGCGCGGAGGGGGAGACGCGCCGCCGGGCACTCGCGCGAAGAGGGATGAAGCGACCGGCTGAGGGGGATGGAACGAATGTAAATCAACGATAATTTAATCGAAGCCAACGCGATGCCAATTCGTTTAACTCTCCGGTGCACTTTTAGCACACGCCCGGAAAATCGTACAGCGCGCAATAATTTTCCGATAGATATAATCCCGCGTTCTCTTCTCTCTCTCTCTCTCTCTCTCTCTCTCTCTCTCTCTCTCTCTCTCTCTCTCTCTCTCTCTCCTGGATTTTTAAAAATGTAAGAGCATGCCTCGACGCCTTTGGAAAGCATCCAATTGAATTTTATCGAGGGGGAGGTCTCCCCGATCCCAAGTCTATCCGGGAATCTATCCCTCGCAGCGAGCGACTCGGCAAGTTTCGGACATCCCGTGTAATCTCTTTCTTTCTCTTCTCTTCCGCTCCCGCTGGCAAATCGCACAATCGCGTCGGCCGTTCCTCCCCTCGCCCTCGGATATCAAGCCGCCCTTCGGGACTTTACGCGGGACTCGTCGCGTCTTGGATACAACGCGCCAGCGTCGCGGAACGATAATACGACGACGGGGACTTTGTGACCTGTGCACCGAATCGCGGTATCGTTCAGGTAGACAGAGAGAGAGAGAGAGAAACGACGGGAGGAGGGAGGGAAGGGGCTGCGAGCGCTCATTGATGTGTAAATTGTATTAGCCAGAACTTCGACTCAGCCACGTCGGACGTCGGGGTTAAGACGGCGGTGTAATCTACCGTAATACCGGAGTTTCCCCGCAAAATCCGTGTTCGATGTAATCCGCGTACGTGTTAATCTCCCTTTGTTCCCGGCCAAGACTTTCCGTTTCCGACCGACCTCCCTCCCCGATCCCTGCCAGCTGGTCGGCGGCTGATGAGAAACACGCGATTACGGACCGGTTGCGCGCCCCGAGCGCGAGGTTGATTAATCGACCCGTCGAGTATTTTTCACCCCGCGCAACCCAACTCTCCCCTCCCCCTCCCCCTCCCCTTACCGTTCTAGGCGCCTGCAACGGCTATAATCTGGAATGAGCCAGCTGAAATCGCTAATCGGAGCCGGTTAGCCGCGCGGATTGACCGCTCGCGCCCCGCGTCAATTAATAACGCTCGCGCGCGGTTGATTCGCGTTGTGCGCCGAATTAAACCCGGTTCTCTCTCGCCGCGAGTCTCCCCCTCCCCCTCCCCCTCCAACCGATAGATCTCTCCGCGCGAATCTGGTCGCGCACGCTGATGATTCCGTTCAGTAGCGGACGGCGGTTTCCCTGCGTCGCTCGCGGAATCGCTCGAGCGAGGCGACGTGGGGAGGGGCGGGGGGTGCACGGCGCGTCTCAGGGGTCTCGACGGGGTAGTTAACGTTAGTTCGCGTTTACCTTCGCACCTGTCGTCCCTCGCGGGACGGTGAAATCGCGGCAGTCAGTATAGAGACACGCCGACTATAATAATCCTCGGTCTGAGAGAGAGAGAGAGGAAGGGGTAGCAAATTGTTAACGGGAGTTAGTTGGTCAGTCGGTCAGACGCGGTTAACTGACTCTCCTTTATTCATCCGCGTATTACGAACGTACCCACAATGTGGCTATAAACCGGGACAGCTCAGGGACTCGAAATAACTTCATCACGGCGGTCCTCACGGCCGCACTCGTGCAGCGCTAGTCAATTATTAAGTCATGCTCCACTAACGTGGCGCTACATACTTACGCGCGGGGCGATTCTTAACCGTCAGAACGCCCCGCCGCCACCCGAAATCGGAGAGTCGGAGATCTGATCACGGGTCATCACGAGAGTCCCCGTACCGTTACAACTTGATCGATCGATCGAAGAAGGGAGGGGGTGAGAGAGAGAGAGAGAGAGTCGCATCGCGCGCGGAAGCTCCCCGCGCTCGTATTAATTTCTCTTTACGTGCTTGCGATTACATCGGTATCCGCGGAGTACCGCTCGCTCGCTCGCTCGCTTTTTATCGGCCACCCGGTAGATACAACCTAAACAGTTAATTAACCAAGACTGCCGCTGCGATCGATCCTAAGCGGCTTTTCTAGCAAGAGAGACTGAAGAAGGAAAGGGAGGGAGGGAGGGGAGAGGGCGAGATCCAATGTGCTAAAAGCGTGGCGAGGCGATTCCGATCTGGGACGAGGCGAAGGGCCAACACGAACCCCTTCGGAGGAATTGATTGCGGCACGCGAGTCTCACCCCCGCGTGCATAAACGAATCGGCTCGCGGTCGCGGACGGCCTCGAGCCCTCTGCGATCTCTAGAAAATACGGGGCACCCGATGTAGCGGAGCGAGGGGGGATGTAGCGCAGCGACGCCGTCCCGATAAGGGCGCGGTGAACGAGTTTCAGTTACGATCGCGCCTCGCGCGCGTCAAAGGAACCGACGTGATGGCGAGATATTCCACGCGGGATGAATTCTCTCATCTTGGACTCCCTCGCAGGAGAGCGAGCGCTTTAAGGGATGACGGACGCATGGGGGCGGCGTGGACATGATGCGACGAATCGCGCGTCGAATTTAATATTCAGCGAGGAAGATCGACGATCGACCGTCTCGATCGCGCGCTGTCTCGTCTTGGAATTGACTCGCGGAGCGTCAATTATCCCTATTCACTCCGCCACTCTCCCCCCCCGCCCCCCCCCCCCCCCCCCGACTGTCCCCGGATCTGTTCCTCTTTTATCTCCGTTTTCGTCCATCCGTCTCCTTCGCGCGGCACCCCCTATTTTTAATTTAACCGATCGATCCCGCAGCTATATCACGCGAACGTAACGCTCAGCTGTTGCCGATTGCGCATCACACCGTTCAAACCAAACGCCGTTACGTTCGACGTTACGTTTGAAATTGCTTTCTAATTGCTGCCGTGGCGCGACCCTGAATCCACCCCGCGAAATTTCCCGAGCCAAAAATAGCTGGAATTACGGTCGCCCCGCGCTGGAAGCAACGCGCACCATTAACCGGGGTTAATTAACCATGGCCCGCGACGTGAAAGCCGACAGCATCAACGTCACTTTGCGTCTTCTCTCTCTCTCTCTCTCTCTCTCTCTCCCTCTCCCTCTTCCTCTTCCTCTCTCCCTCGGCTAAGAGAATTTACCTATCCCCAGCCGCGTCGAGAGCCAAGGAGACCGCGCGAGGCGAGCGGGGCGACGAGGAAACTCGTAAAAGTCGATCGCACGAGGGGTTGTTTAAGGCGCGGAAAAGAACCCTCGGCGGCCCTCGAGTCGGCTCCGAGCGTCCCACGCGACCGCGAGACCGCTACGTGTCGCTAAATTGGCTCGTTTAAGGGCGCCTAATGACGCGTACGCTCGCGAAGGAAGGGAGGAAAGGTTCGACATGAGAAATGACCGAGCGCAACCCCCAGCACGGCGATGACAGCGGCGGCGGCGGCGGCGGCGGCGGCCTGTAGAGAAACCCGTGGAAATGCTTGCCTTCCCTGTCTCCCCCCCCCCCCTTTTCATCCGCACCGCTGACGGAGCCAGTAGCGATCGCGTGATCGTTACAACGGATCGGGGCGGTTCCGTCGCGCGCGCGACGCGACGCGGGCAATCGGCCGTATCGCGCGCGCGACGAGGAGCGAGAGGCCGCGTGAGTTACGCGCTCGCGCAGCGCACCACCGTGACCTCGGCGGAACAACGGCACGGCGGCGGACGATAACGTTCTAAGCGATAAGTACCTAAACGACACACCGTTTAAGCCCGTATCCAACCCGCAAATCTCTCAGACTCTAGCTGCACCAAGTGCCATAGTCCATAGGTACACGATTACAATTACATAGAGACCGGTATAGCGGCTGTTCGCGAGGAAGCGCGAGAGAGAGAGAGAGAGGGTGTGAGAGCGTGAGAGCGTGAGAGCGAGACCGTTATCGATCATTACGAGCGATTATTAGTTGTACGATTATTGTGAGAAGAGAGAGAGAGAGAGAGAGAGAGAGAGAGAGAGAGAGAGAGAGAGAGAGATAAGAGCGTGAGCGAAGGGAGGACGCGGCGAGGGCAAGTCATCGCGATCGCGCTGCGTCTCGCGACGCGCGCGACTCGATCGACGGCGGATCGGAACCGGATGTGAGCGGTTCCAGCGGAGGAGCACCGACGCGACAATATACACGTATACGTACACGCATGAAACACACGCGCGGGCGCGCCCGCGAAGCGAGATTGATCGATTGATTTCCGGACCCGCCCGGCGCCCTCCCGGTCACTACACACGCGCGCGCGCGCGCGCGCGTGCAAACACGTACATCCGGTTACATCCCGTTACTGTACATTATTACTCACCGGCTTATTTTTCGACGCCGTTAGTCTGCGATTAGATTTGCCGCTTCCACCAGAACCCCCGGTACCAGCGACTCGCGGGAGCTACCCCCGAACGAGCCGGTGGAGCCCCTCGGCGAAAAGAGGGAGGAAGAGAATGTGTGTATGAGAGAGAGAGAGAGTGAACGAGAGTGAGAGAGGAAGAGGCGTGTGGCGCACGGAATCTCGCGGCGTCTTTGCGAGACATTATCGAACACTTGGAACTGTAGTAACAAGTCGCAATTGTATGTTGTAAACATTACTATTTCAAATATAATGCTATTATTAACAGAACCGGAACAGTGTGACGGCAACGATGAGCGGAACTCGCGGGATTCCCCCGCTCTCGGTGCGCGCTCGTAATCGATCAACGGACGGCGCGATCAATGTGTCCGACATTGTCGTCTTGTCGAGTCGCTGATGTCGATTGCTTTTTAGCAAGATGAGCCTCTGCCGAGACTCCAACGGCGGCCAGCACCCTTTCCTCATCCCCTGTCCGGTGTCTGGCCATGTTTCCATCCATGAGTGTTTACCGAGTGCAGGCCGATCCTCGGATCTCGATCCCGATCGACAAGAGATGCGAGAACGTGCATGCGATGCCTCTGATTTCCCGCGGACCTTCCATTTGTCCGATTTCTAGGGGGATGAGGAGGGGGAGGGAGGGGGGAAAGGAGAGGGTAATCTCTGATAAATCTTTGATAAGTGCACCGACGCGTTCCGTTCCCTTTGCGCCGTTAATATTTGACGTTGCCTACGCCTGCCGCGCTTGCAGGTAAGGAAATAAGAAGACCTCGGCAGATAGGGCGAGCTCGATTCGACCTCGCGGGCGCGCGCGCGCCTCGATTTTAATGGAATTTTTATGCCGGGAAGCGCCCGGAAACGGAATGTCCCTCGCGTTTCCCCCTCGCACAAGCCTGATCGCGATTTTGAATTCGCGATTAGGGTTTAGCCTCCGGGGGGAGCGGGCGAGAGGATCCTGCGGCGTACGACCGCTCCGCGTCACGTGATCGCAAGAAGTGTCGATCCTCGTTGCCTCGTGGGGATGAAAAGAGAAAGGAGAAAGAAGAGAGAGGGATCGCGCGTCACGCCGCGTCGCCGTATTCATCCGCGCGAAATAAAACGTCAACCGAAAATGAACTCATCACTCGTTATTCATGGGACGGGGGGGTTCTGGCGGACGGTGGATCTCGTCCTTCTGGTGGATCTGGTCCGTCCGTCACGCGGATACGCGCGCTAATTTCATCCCGTCGTTGTAATAAAGATTTACGTCACATTTTTATGCTAAGCAATGCGCGACGTGCGCGCTGCGCAAAACGCAAACGCAAACCTAGATCTCCCGTCGAAACATCAAAAAGCGGCGGTTAGCTCGCGAAGATCATGTGCATGGCGGGGGGAGGGGGGAGGGGGATGGAGGTAACCTCTTTACCCGCGGGCAAGAGGGCGAGCCGGTCCTCTAACGGAAATACGAGTGATCTCTCTACGAGAGAAACGCTGAAAAAATACCGTGCCGATAGACCGATGAGCGTCACTCAAATCGTAAATCTGGCCCATCGACCCACCCATTATAATCCCCTTGCCTGCTCCCCTCCCCTCCGTCCCCCGAATAAGGGGGAATAACAAGTTTTCGAAATATTCCGCCGCCATTGCGCCGCCCGAAAGCAAACTTACGAGACTGGCGCCACAACGGCCATTGTGTTCCCCTTCTCCCCGCTTCTACCTTCTTTCTCTTGGTCGGGAATTCTCTCGAACCCTAGCCGACCCTCGCTAGGGGACCAACCCCGAAAATCCACCCCCGGGAACTCGGGCGCGCGTTAATCAACGCGCGGAGGGAAGATTTATGCATAATTATGAAATTACGCGATAACGCGGGATCGAAGCGGCTGTTTTTGCAGCGGGCTCCCGTAACAACGCGAGTACACCGCGCTAGTACACGCGAGTGGGGTGGGGAGCGATGGGGTTGGCGCGCGCCTCGAAGGGGGCGCCGGGGCACTTTTAATTACGCCTAAATGCGTAACGAGGCGCCGCCCGGCGCCTGAAAAATTCTCGACCCACATCGCGCCGACGATGCGAGACGGTGCTGCGGCAGACGGAGGGAGAAGGGAGGGAGAATGACGCGGGGGTGCGCAGCACAGGGGCGGATGGATGAGCGGGGATGGGAGAGAACAAGTAAAAATAACGAGTGCAAAGGCCACACTCGAGGCACGCGAGGCTTGATTACGGGCGGAACGAGCGACGGCCATCAGATCCTCCTGCATAATTCCGCGCCCCGTCATCCCCCGACGAACAGGGGATGGCACATGAGACCAGGAACTTTTACGAAGCTATCGCGCGTCGCGGCGATCATTCCTTTCGCGGATCGCAGTGACGGACAGAACTCGTCCGGAGTTTACGCCGGAACGGATGAGAAGGGCTGCGGAGAAAGCAACCCCCGCGCGATAGCTGAGCGTCTGCGACCTCCTGCCTGACGAGGAAAGCAAAGGTTCCTGTTTCCTGAAAGGAAAAAAGACCAAAAGATCGTGTTTGAACTTTCGGTGGAGTCTTCATCAATCGCGGCTTGAGTCGGAGATACTTCACGGATCCTTCAGGGTCAAACTATGATGTCCATCATATTTTACAGTCCCATGATCCTTTAGCCCTTTAGTAATGGGACATCACGGATCCCCATAAAGCTTCGATGACCATCGTCATTTATAGCTTTATTTTATAATCTTCTAGAAACTAAGAATACGGGATGCAAACCATGTGTTTGATCAAATGACCATGTCCATTCGGCTGAATTTCAAATTCAGCTCAAGTACTATGTCGTTAGAGTGGGGATGAACAAAACGCCGGATATTGAGACATCGCGGCCTCTGTTGTTCACGATGCAAGGAACAGCAAGGGCCAACATTAGACTATAAGAGGAACGAGAAGGATCTTTGTCAGGGCACTTTCTAGTTCTCAATCAGCGAGATCAAATAGCTAGTCTCGCGAGAAGCGCTGTATCTTGACGAAGAAGAATAAACTGTTTCCTCTTTCTTGTTGTTCTTTCAATCTGAGACGTCAAAGACCCATCACTTATCAATTGCATCCTGATAAAAGCATCCTACAAAGGTACAGAGCTGGAACAGTCCGCCATAGAAATTCGCATTAATTTACAGCGAGATGAATCGCGACGTCAAGATCGGGCATCGATCGGATATTTCTTGATGTATCCATATCGGATATCGATCTTCCGCCGTGAGTCTGCGTTTATCGAGTTACTCGAAAGCCTCCGCATAGTAATTACAATAATAACAGTAGTAGTACTGACATTGTAGCGCTAACGGATCCAATTATGTACCATTTCTCCGCATCCTACCTCCCTTCCCGCAAAGTGTGATTTCAAACGTGCGGCCGACACGGAGCCACCCTATTCAGGACCGATGGGATTGCTCCGGAAGGACTGATCCAGTCGGTCAATCCAGCCGGAAGAACTCGAGCGGGATCGATCGGATCGTAAAGAGGAAAGTCGCGAGTCCCAGGACGTTCCGGAACTCAGACTCGAGCGCGAACTCTTTCTCGCCCCGCGAACTGCGGCGCTCTGCGAGTCTGCCGCATGGGATTGAAACGCACGCGCGACGACGACGGGGGGGGGAGGGCGAAGGGACGCGCTCGTATGCACGAATTCAATTATACGTGAATACCCTCCTCCTCCCTCCCTCCCCCCCCCCCTCCCTGCAGGCATGAATATTTTCGCGACGACGTTGCAGATAAACGCCGGTCTTGACCGGCGCGGCGCGCACCGGGGAAGGAGGAGGGGAGGGGGGGGGGCGCGCGCGGCGCGCGGATGAAATCGCGGATCGATCGGTGGCCGGTAACGCCGAGACCGCGAAGGGGGTTGCGGGCTTCGATCGGTCGCGGCCACCCGCCCCGCGCGCTCCTCCCGCGTTCCGATCTATCTATCGAGCGGTCCGACGCGAAATTGCGGCCCGCTTGCAATTACGCCCTCGATCGTTCGTCCGTCCGTTCGTTCGTTCGTTCGTTCGTTCGTTCGTTCGTTCGTTCATATCTTCGTGAAACATTAACGCGCGTCCGTGCCGAAGCGCCGCACGTCGGCTGGCCAATCCGCGCGCAAAGCCGTTGCATGAAAAAGAGATCAGCACAATGCGCATCATTATGCACGGCCGATCGATCCGCTTGTAATCTCGCGGAAGGAAGAAGCGTGCCAAGGGCCGCGATCGTAAACGCTCCGCGGTCGCGGAACGAGGCCGCGCATCCCCGCGACGAATTGCGAAATTGTTATCGCTTCCGATTTTTATTCCGCCCTCAACCGCGTCTCTCGCAAAGGCGCACGCAAGGGAGGATCGCGCCGGTCGCGCGTTTGATCCTGTTTCATCCCCTTCTCCATTCGATTCTCCGCGCGCCGCCGCACATAATTCAATTTAATCCTGACGTAATTCGACCTCATTTCGCGCCGTCCCGCGCTTTACTTAATTTGATTTTATTCCGTCGCGTTCCGCTTTATTTCGCGCGATCGGATTCCAGCTTGTTTTACGCGTTCGATTTCGCGTTTGATTTCGACCCGCCTCTCTCTCTCTCTCTCTCTCTCTCTCGATCTCCCTCTTCTCTTCTCTTTTTCATTTTATTTTCTCCCTCGGCTCGGAGAATTATCTCCTCCCGGCGTTATTACGTTCCGGGCGCAATAAAACACGCCGATTATCGCGACAATTAAATTAGTTACATTTTTACGCTCGCACGTCGATTCGCTCGTTTCCGCGTGCGCGCGCGCGCGCGCGCGTGCGCGCTGTCGGTTAACAATGTTAATTTGTCCAAACGCGATCGCGTCGCCGTTTAATCGTCCTCCGCTGCGCGCGCGCGCGCGCGTAATTATCCTCACGCTAACGAATTTGTCCGCGCCCGCCTTCGTCTACCCCTTTTTGCCATTTCGCTGCGGAACAGTCCCAAAAAGATCCCCGTCTTGCATTCGGCACTTGGGGATGCGGGTGGCGGCGGTGGCGGTGGCGGTGGCGGTTAACGATCGGCCTGCGGAAACGCCCAAAGGCGACGGCAGTCGCATTTCGAATCTGACGCGTACGCATGTATGCACGCAGGCACGCAGGCAAGCTTTTCGCTTGACACATCGCGTCCCATCCCGAGCGTACGTGCGTACAGATACGGGGATGACAGCGGAGGATACGGGGCGGATAACGCGAGTCGGAACGCACCCCTGCCGAGTAACGAGTCAATCCGCGGCTGGCTTCGTCACTCGCGCGCATTCCGATACGCGGTTGCCTCTCGTGGCGATAGGCGAGGAGAGGAGAGGAGAAAAGAGGCGATAACGATTGGGGATGCACGCATACCCGGACGGGTATCGGTCTTCATGTCGGGGTTGCGGATCGCAACTCGACGGGTCGAGCGATCGTCGGTGCCGTTCTGTGTTCTGTTATCCTCGTATCTTTTCAGTCACCAGATTTCAGTCATACTTGGATCGACACTTAATCGCGGGATCGGGGGGGGGGATTAAGGGGAGAGGGGCGCGGATGAAGATTACCGGCGAGGGAGGCGAGGTTCATCCATTTACGAGGTGCTTTTCGGTCGACGTTGATGACGACACACGGCCTGCCGGATAATTGTGGATGCAATTAATGCGTGTCGATCGCGCCCTCCGCCGGTCTCGGGCGACTTAAGGGTGGCGAGGGCGCGAAACAACGACCTCCCGCATTGTCTGGCGCTCAGCTTCGCGTACCCGCCGGGAACGTTCTCGGAGAACGGCGGAGGGTTGCTCTCCGGCAAGATCTCTCCCTTGCGCAAGGCACGTCCCTCTCCCCTCTCCCCTGCCCCCCCCCCCCGCCAAGAAGAATTATAAATTAATTTTACGCGGACGCGTCGCGATGTGCACGGAATGTAAAGGGGCGTCTTATGATCGCAGCCTCAGGTCTCCCTCGCGATCTCGCGCGGGCTGCCGTAGCGCAATAAATAAAGAAACCGATTCTCCTCCTCCCTCTGTTCTGCTCCGGACTTCATCCCCCGGATGTAAGCCGATATTCAAAACGGCATCCGAGCGGGTAACACACGGGGAACACAGGCATTATTGATACGTGGAGGATAAGCGCGTGATCCGACAGCTTCGGAGAAGAGAAACCTACCCTCGGACGGCCGAATATCGAGCCACCCCCGATGTCCCACTGCGATGTCCCCTGGATCCCGACCGACAGCCGGCGACCCTCCCCGCGGATTCCACAAAGGAACTCGCAACCCCTTGTCACGCTTTCTTACCTCTAAAACACGGTAAACGCCAATCCCGAATCGGATAATCCACGGATTCCTCCGTCTTGTGGTCTCAATGTCCGCGTTCGGAGGGAGGAACGAGCCGAGGGGCGCACACCCTTATTTGCAGTCTGCCGAAAATTTCCGTCGCTTCGACCGAGCAACGGGACCGAGAGGAATCGAGAACGGACCAGCTATCGGCACGGCATTCATAATCGACGACAATGTCCGCGATTCGTAACCAGCGCCAGTCGAACGTTCGATGATTAATCGCGATGACGCGATCAATTCCGAAAGGAGTGTGCGGTTCGACGAATGTGCAGGAACGCGTTTTGCGCAATTCCTTAAAATTTTCCCCGACTACGGACGCCCGTGTTTCGCTTTCGCTCCAGTAAAAAACCCCCTCCGCCTAAGCGCTCTGATATTGCGAAACTTGCTTCGAGCTAAATCAAAATTTAGGTCGCACAGGTGGCGAAAGAAGCTCGCACATTCGCGGAATAATTGAATTGTTATTAATAAGGAGAGTAACAAGGAACGAGAGAAAGAGAGAAATGACAGAGAATATGGCGTGACAGCTTCGTCGATTCGTTGTTTATTATTTAGAGGAGACACATTACCTTGCTCTCTCTCTCTCTCTCTCTCTCTCTCTCTCTCTCTCTCTCTCCCCCGTGCATTTGAAGAGAACCGCGCTTCTGACGCGATCAGCGTGTCCGACTGAAGCGATCAGGTCGCGACCTACGTTTGATGAACAGCGCGAGAATAAATTGTAGCAAGTGAGGGCCGTTCGCTGACGTTCGCGAACGAAGACACTCGATGATGAATTATCGAATGCCAACTGCTAATTCGCGAAGGAAACTGCCTTTCGGCGATGGTTCCGTCGATTATCAGGCAAGCTGCATCGCGCTTTGCGCGTTTAAATATACATCGACCGTGCACTCGGCTTGACGCTTGAGCGCGAATAATTTGACGGAAAGGCCCGTTATCTGTCATCGCTTTTATGCCAATTGGACGGCTCAATTTGGCGCTCCGTTAACGGCCGCTCGTCGGTGTCGCGTTCGGTTCGATTCGCGATTCGAAACCGAAATTCGAAATTCTAGCTCGATCGCTCTCTTGACGAGCATGCGGCCCTGTCCGTCACCTACCCCTAAACGCATCGTGACTCGCCGAGTGAAAGAGACGACCTATTGCACGGTTGAATCACGCGGGGGTAGAAACTTAACTTTCGGTACGTTGGATGATCGCACTCGTTACTCTTTTTCTTCTCCAGTCGGAGTAAAAGCATCCCGCCTGCTGCCGGTTATCGTCGCCCCTCGGCCAAGTCTTCCTCCTCCTCCTCCTCCTCCTCCTCCTCCTCCTCCGTCTGGATAATTTGTAAGATCGACGATCAGGCGGCTGCACGTGAATCGCTAAATACAGGGTGTGTTAATAACGGGATGCGCTTGATGCGGGCGAAATGACATCCGTCTCTCTCTCCTTCTCTCTCTCTCTCTCTCTCTCTCTCTCTCTCTCTCTCTCTCTCTCTCTCTCTCTTTCTCTCTCGTGATTTATTCGCTCGCTGAGGCACGATTCTCGGGATCGAGGAAATCTCTCGGGGAGGACTCGAAGAGTAGCGTGGTAATTCCGGTAATACAGTAGCTGCTAACGTTTGCATCCTGAATCTTTGGCGGCGATTTGTTAGTGAATTAAGTATTCAGGACGTTTTCCGAAAATCCAGATTACCCGGCTCGATTAGATTGCACGCAGGCCCTAAGATCCTCCGCCATTGCGTTCGCGATTACAACTCTTTTCCTCGACAATGTTTCGAGTTGCCCATCAATTCATGGAATCCGGAATCGAGCTTCTCTCAATCGAGGACAAGTAACTTCGCCTTCGGTGAAATTTTCGCCGATGGGGAGCGAGGGAAATCTTGCACGCAGATTCGTCGAGGATCTCGTCGAGTTGCAACGTGAAAACGTTGACGAAACATCCTGTATAGCGAATGGGTCCTCTCTTCTGCCTCCAATTTGTTTCCTCATGAATACTTTCCTCCGATCCTGGCACCGTTGCGCAGCCGCACACCGCCGCGATAGCTACAGGCACCCTCCAGGAAAGTCCGCGGATTAAAAGCCGGGGTAGGTCTTGGCCGCCCCGCCGTTCCATGTAACTTTCATTAGTCGTCCCGCGTGTTTGTCCAAGGGGATAAAGGCGCCGGCACGGAAGTTGCAAAGGCTGCGTCTCCTGCCCGCGCCGTGATTCATTAAGAAGGCGTTTCGTGCCTCGCGAATTGGGAATTATAATAGCCGATAAGGACTGATCGATCTGTTAAAACGCCAAAGTAGATCGCTCATCGGACGCGCGATGAGAGTTTCCAGAAAGCTGGAACGAAAGTAAGGAAAATAGCGAAATCGGAAATGCAACCGCCTCGCGGAGCTGATCGCCGAGTTTTAATTGCGAACCGCAATCCGCCAGCAGATCCAGGGCATAAACAATAAACCAACCAACCGCGTCTTCAGTCGCCAGTTCAATCTTTGATTCCAACTCGAGAATCCAATCTCGACTGGTGGCTTCCGGAATACAAATCGTCCGTCGTTTAAGGGATGAAACGTGAGGCGTCCGCATTCCGCTCGCCGAGAACTCTCGCATTTCTCGCGGCGAACACCCTTTCGCCAATTCCAAAAGAATTCCATCGGAGCCCCGTGCACCCCCGGTGGTAACAGCCCTGGCGTGGCGGCGCGCTCGGCACGTCCGCCGCCACCACCGCCGACGCCTCCGCCGCCTCTATCGGCTATAGAGGGTTGTACATCGCGCGGGCATCGAAACGCGTCGAAACGCGAGGCGGCGGGATCGGACTGACTCGCGAAAATCGATCGCCACCCCTCGCCGTCTCTCGCGCGCGTCGCCGTCGTCGGCATTGCTCTTTCTCCCTCTCTCCCTCGTCCTGCTCCCTTCCCACCCCGTCCCTCCCCCGTCTCACACCTTCCTCTTTGCCTCTGCCTCTTCCTCTCGCGCCATCCCTCTCTCGCGGCGGCTTACGGCGACGAGGAAGCGTGGCAGCGCGTCAGCACGCGACAGCACGCGCCGCGAGCAGTCGGGCTTCGCCGTCGAATCGGTGCGGAAAATCCAGCGGGCGGACGGAGCGGGCAAACGATCGAGCGAGGCCGAGCAACGCGCGCGCGGCGCCTCTCCGCGGAAAACCGGTTAAGGGCGGCCGCCACCGTCGATCGGGTTGCGATTGTTATCGCGGATCGGAGGCTTTGGAAGTGCATATCTCTTCCGGGGAGGCGCAGCGAAGGACGAAGACGACGAGGATGAAGACGGGGATGTCGGGATTCAGCGCCGAGCGATCGGCGGCCGATGGCAAAGCGGAATGAGGCGTGTGCGAGTGAGAGCATTCCGTCGCGACCAACGACGCTCAGATCGAGGGATGAAATTCTGAGACACGGAGGGATCATGGCAACTTCCGGGAAGGATCGGCGCGCCGGATCGCCGATCGAGAGGAATCCCCGAGCTATCAATTACGCTCGTTAAAAGGCGAAGCGATTAACGCCCTTTCGAAAAGCCGGGCCGATTGATAAGACCCCCCGAGTTACCCTCCGAACCGAATCGGGGTACGGAATTGGCCGGGAGAGTGGAGAGTGGAGCACGCAGAGAACGCGACGGTCGTGTGCGCGCTCGCGCGCGCGTGTGTGTGTCTGTACGCGAGATCGTTCGCGTTTCCTTCGCGGTGAAGGTTTCCGCGGCGCCAAGGCGGAAGGCGGAACCCCACGCTGAAGAAAAATTCCGCATCGGAAGGAGCATTCGTTGGAGCGAACGAATCTCGAGCGGGCGCACTTCCGCCCGTGCCTCCGGCCGGTTTTCTCTCCGAGATCTGTCGCCTGTCGCCTGCCCGCACTGGCATCCCCGACGGCACCCTCGACACCGTCTCTCCGTCTCACCCTGTGGGAAAATCCTCGCGAGTAATGCCGGCGGTGATTGATCACGGCGGAAATTGACTAGCGGCGACGGCAACGACAACGGCAACGACGGAAGAATCGTTTGGTGCAGCGCAGGTTCGAGCGATCTGTCATCGCCATTGTCGAATCACCTAACGGCAACCCTAAACCCACCCCGTGGCATTACCCGGAGAGCCAGCCCGGAGGGACGATAATCCCCGCGGTGAGAAAGGCGGTGAGGCTCCGTGAGGAACGACGCGTTGCGCCATTTCAGGTGCGAACTCGGCGCTCGCCGCTCGCCCGTGCGCTTTTCAGGTCGCGCTTTAGTGCTCTCTCGGGGTGGTTTCGCGAGCGCAGAGTCGCGACGAGCCCCTGAAAGGAGCCGTTGATTAATGAACGCGGGTAATTAAGAAACATCGCGAGAAGGAACGAGGGGAGCCCGCCCAAGGAGGCCCCTTCGAGACATACTCGTGCTATTCGGCGAGCGTGTCGCTCTCCCTCCCCTCGCCCCTCGAGAGGATCCATGCCGGAGGACATCGCCGCGGGGTTGGCAGTGGGAGGAGGCCATCTACCCTCGAGGTAAGAGAGAAAGAGAGAGAGAGAGAGAGAGAGAGAGAGAGAGAGAGAGAGAGAGAGAGAAGGGAGGAGAGAGACGAGTGGGAAAGAGGGAAGGAAGACAGAGAGAGAGAGAGAAAGAGAGATAGAGGGAAGAGGGGAGGTCTTTAGGGGTGGAAAATCGTTGGAGAATACCGTCGCGGTGAAATCACTCCTCTCGAACGCCCGCGAGACGGTCAGACCGCGAAGCGTCCCTCGCCGGGCCGTCCTGCTCCCTTGCCTGCCTGTCTGCCACCCCTTCCTGCCGCCTCCCTCTCCCCCCCCCCAATCCATCCCAGCCGCCAGCCCTCCCCGTCGGCGGCGATGGAAGTGGAGGAAGTGGCTGTCTGATCTCGGACGGAATGACAATAAGATTCCCCTTTGATTAATCGGCGGAACGGAAAGCGAGAAGAGAAGGGAAGAGAGAAAAGACAAAGAGGAGCAGAGGGTGAATTAACTCACGCCTCCTCCTCCCCCTCCACCCCGCCTTCCTCGCCGCGCTCCTGAGGATTGTTTCGCGGGATCGTGCCGATCGCAGCGAGCGTGAACGCCAGACGGAACCGGAAATCGAGCGATCGCGTCGGCGGCGTCGTCAGTCGCGTGCGATTGAAACGTCGCTTCCGGCGACGTTTGCCTGTAAAGAGGGATCGTCGATGAACGCGAGAATCCGTCAAGGCCTTCGGTGTTTCATTCCGGCCGAGAGAGGAACAAGAGAGCGAGAGAGAGAGAGAGAGAGAGAGAGAGAGAGAGAGAGAGAGCATCGCGTCTAGGGGAGACAATTAATCACGTGATCGCCCGATCGTCCCGAGCAATCCGAGAAGAAGCAAGCTTGCCGAAGACTTATCCGCCCGCTATATCCGGCGTGGAGAGGACTTCCGCACGCAAACAAAGACACGCGGGGGTAGCAGGGGGTGCGCGGAGGAGCAGGGGGGAGGAGCGCGCAACAATAACGCGAAGTCGGGAGGAGAAAAAAATGCGCGGGTTAATTAGAACGAATCGAAATTAGAAACGTGTGCAGCCAGCGGAAGAGGCCCGGCGCTTGATCAGGCAGATTTGACCTACGCGGAGTCCTACGCGGACTCTTTTGTTCGATGAGAGGGAGAGGAGAGACGGAGAGCTACCTCTCGCGGGGTGATCTTGCCTCTCCGTCCGTGATGCGACGATAACGGCGAATCTTAACGACGCGCCGCCGGGATAATTGGCGAGATTCGTTATCGCGGAGGGAATTCATCATCGATCAGGCGTCAAGCTTTCCGAACGTTCGTTCTAATTTGAACGACGCTCGATGCACCCTCGCGGAGAAGAAAATTCGACGGAATCCGGTGATCGGCAGCGATAACCGGATGATAACGGACCGCGAAGAGCAGGGAGAAAGATTGCACAGTCGGAGAAGGCGACAGGCAAGGAAGAGCGCGAGGAGCAGGAGCGACAATTTAACGACAACGAAAGAGAGATAGAGAGATAGAGAGAGAGAGAGAGAGAGAGAGAGAGAGAGAGAGAGAGAGAGAGAGGAAGAAAAGAACGATGCGAGGGGTGAGATAAAGGCAGATAACGCAAAGTAATAACGATGCAGCGTCGCGAACACACGCAACGCATCGGGCAATCGACAGCGTGACCGAGAACAATAACACTAAGGGTAGTCGGAGGGTAGTCGCGCGCAACGACGTGAAAACGATCGAACGGCCGCTGTTGAACTTGATACCGCGACGATAATCGAAAACGACGATATATTTTAGCGGCGGGTCGATCGGGTAAGGGAGAGATACAGCGGCGGTAAACGCGATAACGTTATCCGGGAACTAGGCACTAAGTTGGCGCGAAGGATTCGACCGATCTCCGCTGAAGGTTGAGCCTCTCCCCTTAATCTCGCGATCGCTCTCTCGATCAATCGACGATTGCGTGTCTACAATCCACAACATTAACCGGCAGACTACTTTGAACAATAACGCAAGGCACTTGTTTTAGCCCGATACAATTTCAAGTCGCCCCCGATCGACGTTCCTGATCGCCCGAAGCGAGGGGAGCCGGGACGGTGTCCTCCCTTCGTCCGCTGGCTCGGACGCCGCGACAACGACAAAACGCGGATTAAGGGCGCGCTGGAGGAGGCGGGGGGCCGTGCTGGGCCAAGGGCTCCGATGTGCCTCGGGAAAGGGCTTGGCCCGCGCCCCAAGGAGCCACGCTCGACCAGGTGAGAAGAGTCTACACAGCCGCGCCTCGTCCGGCTACACGCATCGCCGCCGCGAGCTGCCGGACAAGCTGCCGGAGGATTATCGAGGGGCTAGCGGGGAGGGTGACGTGACCGGTTCTCGGCCAGCGTCGATCCCGGACGCCAGCGTGGAATGACAATAAGAGGACATCGCCGCAGCGACGGGGCGGTATTATGGGACGTGGGACGACGGATCTGAGCGTGCCGTCCAAGTGCCCGGCGAGGGTGTCGCATCCACCCCTGCGTGGGATGGCACTCGGCACGCTGGCCGAGGTGGCGGTCAGGCTCGTGATTAGCGGCTACATATTCGCCGTGGTCGTCTACGTGAACGCCAGCGGCAACTGGGATAAGGACGATGACCTAGGTACGCGCGCGAGTGCACGCCGCGCACACCACCCCGAGAATACACGCGCGCATACATACGTACACGCATGCTCGCATGTGAACGGCGGGGGGGGGGGGGGGGGGGGGGGGGGGGGGGGATGGTGGTCGCGGCGGCACGAACAATCGAGATTAACCGCTTCCTTGATTCGCGCGAATGCCCGTCGCCATATCCGCCTCGAATCCGCCGGTTATCTTCCCTCCCTCCCTCCCTCCCTCCCGTTCCCCCGCCGCCGCGATTACGGATTCCGGAGAGCAGCCGGGCTGCTCTCTCGATTTTTCTCCCGGGCGAGAGAGAGAGAGAGAGAGAGAGAGAGAGAGAGAGAGAGAGAGAGAGAGAGAGAGACGCCAACGCGCTTTTAACCGCAATCTCCGATTCGTCCATCCTCCGGGAGTGATATTTGCGTAGCCTTCACTCTCTCTCTCTCTCTCTCTCTCTCTCTCTCTCTCTCTCTCTCTCCCTCCAGCTTTCCCCACCCCGCCGTAGCGCTGAAGCCCCGCTAAAAATCCGCTCGTACACGACACACATGTAATTTATTTATTAACTGTTTATTGATTTATTTGCTCGCCGGCGGGCATGTATACTTACCGCGATTGGCTGAAAGCGAGCTCCGCGGATTTCCAATTTTTCAAATTAAAGATACCGAAAGTTCATCGTCGCGGAGCACTCCTGGCCGCAGCCAATCGCTCGGGTATTGTCAGCCCCGCGAAACATGGAAATCCCGCGTTAACGTGGGCACGCGGAGCAAAAGCGACTCGCAACCCTTATTTCGGGGTACGCGTCGCTCTCGACAGCCGGTTCCTTAATAAAGCGCGCGAAGAGAGGCGAGCGCCGGAGGAGGCCGAAGGGTAGGCGGGKGGGTAAATACGTGAGCGGGTGTTGTTCTCCCGSGGRGGGGRGGGGGGGGAGGGACCGCATTTTAAAGGGACGCGAGAAATCGGGGTGATAACGAGCCCGGGATTTTACGGCCGGCTCTCCGCGGAAATGCCGGACAGGGAGGCGGTTAAGCGAGTGCCGTGCTTCAGCGATTTCTCTTGTGTTCCCGTTTAAATCGTGCCGCGCGCGCGCGCGCGCCCGAGCAAGCAGACGAGTTTACGTAATCAGAGCCGCGGATCAGGGGGCGGGGGCGGGGGTGGGGAGAGAGAGGAGATCGTATGTCCCCCGTAGGGCGCGGGCGCGCTTTCCCTTAATTCCGCCGATTAGTTAGCTGCGTACGTTCAGCACGGCCGAAACGCGACTCCGTGCGGCCCTTGTGGCGCGTGTCGAAACCCGATACGTATTTCATAAATGCATATTGAAAAGTGGGAAACTGACATGAAATTGAAAACTGTTAGGATCGATATTTGCGTGGAGTTATGACATTTTTAAAATAGAAGTAGGTCGGTCGAATTGCTGCCAAGCGATGCAGCGGGAAGGACGGACGAGACGTGCAGCCCTTCTTCTCTCCCCCTTCCCTCTCTCTCTCTCTCTCTCTCTCTCTCTCTCTCTCTCTCTCTCTGCCCCGTCTGTCCGTTCGTCCGGCGCCGGTCGTCCCCGTCTTCCTTCCCTTCCGCGGCCACCGTCGCCGCGCGTCGAAATGCCATGAAATAGTAAATAAGCTGCCGTTAATGCCGCACACAGGCCCCTGATCAATGGAGCGCGGGACGCTTTCACGTCTTTTGAATTTGTAATACCCCGCCGCTTACCGGCCATTTAAAAATTTCACCCTGCATTTTTAAGCGCCCTCGCCCTCGCCCTCGTAATTATCCCTGCGCGTTCGGCGCGTTCGCTGCGACTCACTCATGACGGCGTCCCCTAAATTGCATCGTTTAAATCGCCCGCGCGCATTGTCAGCCAATCGTCGCTCTCCGCCGCCGGAAAGCCCTCTGCCCTCCTCCCCCGCTCCCCCGCTCCCCCGCCCCCCGCCGATGGAATTCCAGTCCGCAGTGTGGATGGAGAGGAAAAAAGTGACGCGCCCTTAAACAGATAATCGAACAGATAATAATCGCGCCGATACGACACTAAGAAAGATAAATGGCTCATGGCTCGCGTTCCCATTTCTCATCGGTGCGTCACAAACAGAGCGCAAAAAATAGAAAAAGTGGAAGAAAGAAAAAAGGAAAAAGAGAGAACGTTATCCGTCGCCCGCGGCGGCGAGGGGCGGCGAGGGGGCGGTCGGTATTCGTGTTACGGACGTCGTTCGATTGATGAAAATTGCGGCGGTATTGGAAAACCGGGAAATCAGACGCGGCTTGTTGCGCGACACCGGAAACCGTTTCAGAGATGGAAGGGCGGAAGGGCGGCCGGAAGAGACGTCACCGCGGCGCAATTATATCGCCGCGCGGAAGTTCCCCATTATGCGCGCGCGGGACGCGAACTTCATTAATGATATTTTTTTAAGCTGCTTCAAAGCGCGCGTTCAAAGCCGGCGGCCGCCAACTACCCCTTTGTACCATGAAATTCTCTCTCGCCGCCCCGCGATGAGACGATTAATAAATCCGAGGGAAACGTCCCTTGGACTGTCCGGCCGGCGGCACTCTTTATCCGAGTGCACTCTCGCACGGGCGAAACGATATTGGCCGATCGGTCGGCAAGGGATGGTAGGGGAGGGGAGGGGATTGGGGGCGGGGAAGCGCCATTTCTAGCGCGATCGCGAATTATCGTCCGACCGGACGACCTCGGTCTGGTGATTTTCACGCCGGTGAGTTTCGCTGCGCACCTTCGTGCCCGCTTCGCGAATCTTCGCGCAGCTTCCCCTAAGATCATCGCTAAAATCCAAGGTTGCGTGGCTCAGCTGACTCGCGGACCAGGCTTGAATAAAAAATTCGGGAGATGCCACGCGTTACCACGACGTGGCATTACGTTACGGCGTTACGTAACGCGACACGCCCGCGTAACTGGTCACGATAATGGCACGAGTTACGTAACGCTCCGCGTAACGGCCTCGTGCGCCGGTCATTAAAATTATAGCTCGATAATTGAGCCATCCGTGTGTAATGCCGGCCTTCACGTTTCGAGAAAATAAGGACGGCGCAGGGCTGGCGTCACGAGAACAGACTTGCTCAAGAGATTAAACCTTAACGAGATTCACTCGCGAAAGGGAGACGGACGGTTACGTTACTCCCCGGACGAGTTTCGAGGAAACCGTTAAAAATCGGACGGTGAGGTCGAAAGGGCTTCGCGAATCTTTGCTCGCGCGCGCGCGCGCGGCTCTTAGAGAGATCACTCGCGGCGCGCGATCGTTTACGATGGCCGCTGCGAGCGAGGCGTTCCCGCGGAAGCGAGGGCGCAAGGGCCCTTGCGAGGAAAACTGCTTTTGAACTTGAAACTCCTCAGTGTCCACGTCCAACGTGAGCGCCGTGCTCGGCCACACCGCCACTTTGCCTTGCGACATTGAGCCGTCCACGCGAGAGGATCGCGTCTACATGGTGCTTTGGTTCCGTGACTACGCGGTGAAACCCATTTACAGGTAAGCCACTCTCCCTCCCTCCCTCCCTCCCGCCCTCCCGGTGGGAAGGAAAATACGATATTTGTCCGGGAAGAATCCCCCTCCCCATCAGCAGATGGAGGGTCGAGGGTCTTTACACGTGACTTTACATGTGACCGTACAGTTTCGACGTGCGGGGACGGGCTTTCAACAAGGCCCTGAACTGGTCGGACAGCACCGCGGTGGGGCCTAGGGCCTACTTCATCACCATGACGAAGCCCGCGGCTCTCTCCCTGGAATCGGTGCAGCTGGACGACGAGGGGGTCTACCGGTGTCGCGTGGACTTCAAGAACTCGCCGACCAAGAACTTCCAAGTGAATCTCACGGTGATCGGTGAGGGGACCTCGTTGACCACACGGTTAACCCCTATGCATAGCGTTGCCCCGACCGCATCTATCAGTGACATGAAACTGTCCGAGACCGCCTGTAAAAAGGGGGAGGGGAGGCATCGGGCAGCCATTTGGTCAGTTGGCATCGGCGATCAATTGGCCGATCTTCCGCGTAATCCTCTCCTCCCTTAGAATAGAAGGGATAGAAAGTTTAACCTCGTGCCCCCCTTTAGCGGTTCCGCTAATTGAAGGGCCCGGCCTGGCCGCGCCGAAGCACTTGTCGCCTGTGCCCGACGCCCAGGATTAATCGAAATTTCATCTTGTGCGGTGCACGAGAGTTTAAAGCCAACTTTGTTAAAAGAGAGCCGGGGCACCGCGGAGGCACAGTGGGGGCACGGCCATTATCCGTCAATTATGGGAGGGTGAACTCCCCCGGGTCTGTTCGCAGTGCCGCCGCATCAGCTGCTCATTTATGACAGCTCCGGGGTGCAGGTGAAGAGCATCGCCGGCCCGTTCCAGGTCGGCGTGGAGTTTGGCTTGTCCTGCGAAGTGAGAGGAGGTAATCCCACTCCCTCCGTGTCGAGTCGCCCTTTTGGACGATCGTTAGGTAGATTCGCCCACGGGGAAGCCGGCTCGCATCTCAAAATTCGCGATCAGTTATCTCAACACGTGGCCGCTTCAGCTGTTCTTCCGTTTATGTCGGCGACATAAGGCGACATAAAGAAACGCGCAATATTCCAGCCATATCTGCTTTTGTAAACGCAACAGTCTTCTCCATGATTTACAATGCTTTTCATAAGTAATACCGTTTTTACGATGTCCCCTGTGTAGCATAAGCGCGCTCCCCGGGGAGATTAATGCTAATAAGGCGAGTTAAAACGAGTCCCTCTCTCTCTCCCTCTCCCTCTCTCGACGAATTCGCCGCACCGTAATCCCGCGCAAAGTTCTCAACCGCGGAGTTCCATTTAACTCGCGAGCCGCGAGTTCGAGAGAAATCGACTTCCCATTGACGCATTCCGTAGTCGGATCCAGGGAAGAATGAATTAAAATGAATTACACGCCCGTCTCCCCTCCGCCATCCCTTCTACCCCGCCGCGCGTTCGCAAGGGAAAGCACGCATAAGCAAAGGATGCACCGAAGCCGGGGGGGGGGGGGGGGTTTAAAACCCCAGCCCCGGGGCCCCCTGGGGGGGGGCCCGGGGGGGGGGGGGGGGGGAACCCAGGGGAAAAGGGGGGGGGGGGGGGGAGTTTAAAACGCGAGCTCCGGGGCCACTTGAAGCGGGCATCAGGCGCGGGTGATCGGAGACATCCGGAGACATGCGATGATGTGAGAGAGGGTTGGGAAGAGGGGGGGGGGCGGAGGGGATAATTACGGCGTCGGTGATTTGTCGGCCGTCACGCGGGACGATCGAGCCGGCTAGGGCCGAGGAGAGGACGGGGAGAGTTAATTAGCCGCGTATAATTCCCGTTCCCGTTTTCTTGCGTGCCGGCGCGATAATGCGCGAAGGGAAACCCACCCCGGCGGTGAGCTGGCTGGTGAACGGCAGGGAGACGGAGGGCAGGCTCGTGGAGAACGTCGGGCAGAACGTGGTGGTGAGCAAGCTGACGGTGCCGCAGCTGCGGCGGGAGCATCGCAACGCGACGTACAAGTGTCGAGCAGCCAATACGCACCTTATACCGCCGCTGGAGAAGACCGTGATCCTCGACATTTACCGTGAGTGCTCTCATCGTCCACCTCGGAAGGGGAATCCCCCTCGGCGATTCGAAGGGAATCCCCGCGGAATGGCAAGTACGCGCGGATGACCGCTCGCTCCTTCGGTGCCTCGAGTAACGCTCCGACGAGAATGGCATGAAAATTCGTGCGCCTGTGGGTGTGTTTTTTTTTGTTTCCTTTTTTATCTTAATGAGATATTGAAGTGCACCGCCGCGAATCGACTTAAATTCATGGCGGTTGAATTGAAGTCTCTCGAATCCTGTCGCGGCTCGATGAGGACAAACGCAACGCGCGAGTTGTCGCACCGAGAGATTACGCGTAAAAGATTAGGAATCATCGAGGGAACGATATGTCGGGATTACTCGAATGAGGGAGACACGAACATGTCCGGCATCAGACTGCAATTAAACGGGGCAACGGGCGGTCAAAAATGGCGTTTATTTGCCGCAATATCGGCCCACTCTCTGATTACAGTCTTGCAAAGTTGATCGAAATCGCCGCGAGCGTTCGGCATTTAATAATTCGCGTTAGTTAAATTTCGACCGCGAAAAGTAATCTGTCCGTGTTTACATTATCGACTCGATTAATTATTGGCAGCCGCGTCGTGGAAGTAGAAGCGCGCCCACGCGATCCCCGCGCGATAGCAGGCTCAAGTTCCATCAATTATTCAGACTCGACGAGATCCCCGAACGAGAAAAGCGTGATCTTCCAGCATTCTTGCGGTGTTTCCCCCCTTCCCCATTAGGAGCGATATCGCATTTATGATCCTCAGGATTAAGAGTCGTTACTGAACGACTATTATCCCTACGAGCGAGCATTTCAATTAAAAGTTACGCGAGTAACTCGACAGGAGAAAAGAGTCTCGCTGAAAGAGGGGAGGATTCGTAACGAGACGACGAATCATGAATAGCCGCGCGATTCTCGATCGGTCGATCCGCGGGAAAGGAAGGAACACGTCCGCGAGTTACCCCGAAGAGCTATGACACGCGGTAAAGATGATCCATTCGGTCGGTTCCAGTGAAACCGCTCACCGTGAAGATTCTGTCGAAGCTGACGATCATGGAGACGGAGAAGGACTACTCCATCACGTGCGAGACGACAGGCTCGCACCCCCGTGCCCGTATCACCTGGATCGAGGGAAACGAGACATTCCGGAACGGCAAGGTCGATAATAAGCACTTCGGGACGCGACGTTGGATCGCAACGCGATCTCGTCGACACTTCCGTACGAATAATCCGATACTCTCCGATTTTCGCGTATGCGAGCAGGTGATGGAGAGCGGCAATGCCTCGGTGGTCCTCAGCACGCTGATCTTCTCGCCCGTCCCGGATGATCACGGTAGAATCCTGAAATGCCACGGAGAGAACCCGGCCCTGACGGACGCGTACCTGGAGGACTTCTTCAAGCTGAACGTTGTCTGTGAGTGGCAGCTTCGCATGTTCGTCGGAGCCTCGCCGCGAACGGGCCGCGGAGTTGAATCCGTTCTGCACGAATAGTTGCTTAAATAGTTGATTCGCAAATTGGCGAAATCTTCTCGGAATCTCTGACAAATGATCTCTTTCGAATCGTGACGAATATATATACGTAGAATTCATAAAGAAACTCTCGCGTACTTTAATCAAGGAGGACACTCCGCGGTCCAGCGATTAACGATGTAATTAGCCCCACAGCATCTGTACTTGTTGATTGTGCAACATCAATTCTGATAGTTTAAGATCAATTAGAGGATCCGCAAATTTGAGATACGTTATAGTCGCTTGATAAGTTCCGCTATTCTCGTGGAAAATCTTTCGAGTTCGCAGAGATACCGTACTTTTCGATGATCGCGATGTTGCACCGTTAATCCCCGATTCTCGAATACTTCCCACAGTTCCACCCAAGGTACAGCTGCACCTAGGCAGCACCCTGAAGGCGGAGAACATAAAAGAGGGCGACGACGTGTACTTCGAGTGCAAGGTCCGCGCTAATCCGGAACATCACAAAATTACTTGGCGCCACAACGTAAGTCCCAGCATCAGCAGCCATTCGCTCGCACCCCAAAACGCTCACCCTCGGCGATAATGACGAGTAGAAAAGGAAACTAAAGATCCTAGATTTTACTTCGTTGTGCTAAAATCGGCAGCGACCGCTCCAGAGAGTACAAACGATAACTCGAAAGGGAAAATCATGAATCAAAATGCTGGACTCAGAAAGGGCAGTCGCTGCCGAATCGCAGACACGTTTGGGAGACGGAAAGTGAAATTTGGCAAAGGCGGATACGCACGTGTTAAATGCAAGACGATCAATATTTCCGAGGGAGATTCCGTCGAAGGGGAGGCTTCCCCTGGCAGGCGGAGGCCCAAGAGAACTCGCAGCGAGAGAGTTTTATCAATCCGGCGTTCTCTCCTCTCATTTCGCCGGGGCAATATGACACCGGCGAGCCATCAGCCTGAAATCTCAATTTCCGGTGATAAACCGTTAATCCATCGATGACAGGGTGCCGTGCTGACGCAGAACTATTCAGCGGGCATCATCATGAGCACCCAGAGCCTGGTGCTGCAGAGAATAGGACGCGACAACGCCGGCAACTACACGTGCCTCGCCAGCAACGATCGCGGGGAAACGACAAGCCCGATAGTAAATCTAAGGGTGCAGTGTAAGTAGATAGCGGCGTTGAGGGGTTGCCGGCCGGCCGACGCGAGTTCCGCGCAGCTCGGGGGTGTCGGGATTATCTGAAGTTTAAGCCTCGCCGTTCGAGAATCGGGGGAATCGAGCGGGCAAAGGGTCGTTAATCTCCCTCGCGTCGATTTTTATCGAATCCCGCGACGATGCGCGCTCACCATTCGCGCGATATAAATACTCACGCGGCCACGTGCGGCCGAAACATTTCTATCATTCGGCAACGGAATTACGGATGTATTAAATTGTAATGTATAATGCCGAAAAGGCATTATATCGCGCGTTTAACGTCGATCTTTGACCTTTTCCAACACTGAAAGTTACGCTGAACGTTGCCGTCCTCGTCCTCGCCCCATCCCCGCGCGAGTGCTCCGCTTCCTCTGCCCCTTGCTTCCCTCTCGGCCATCCCAATTGCACGCGCGTTCCTCCGCGTAAACTCCCGCGAAACGTTACGTAGTTGCACAATATGCCAACTGCGCGGAATTGCGCCCGCGGGTGAGCGAAATATCTCGGATGTCAGATATGAGAGATTACATTTTAGAAGGCAATTTATTTTCCGCCACCCCTCTCGCGGGTGTCGTGGCGGGTGCGCAACATAATTCTCGCGATTAAGGGGCGAATAAAACGGCGCTTAAACTTGAAATAATCCCCCTCCCCCGGGGGGAGGGATGGAGGGATGCTGTTGCCGCCGGTCGATAGCGGGAACGAGTATCGTTCCGCTGTCGCGGAACTTTCCGATCCGGTGCGCGCGTGTCAGTGAATTATTGCATACACATATACATTGCACATACATATTCCGTTCTCTCTTTCTCTCTCTGTCTTTTCTGTGTCCTGGATCGGCAGTCGCGCCGGTCTGCAAAGCGAAGGAAGTGACGGTGATCGGCGCCTCGCTGGAGGAGTCGGTGAGGGTGCGCTGCGAGGTAGACGCCGATCCCGGCGAGGTGGACTTCGTCTGGGAGTTCAACAACAGCGGCGAGAACTTCGAGGTCGCGCCGACCAAGTTCGACGGCGACAACGGCACCATGAGCGAGCTCGTGTACACCCCCGAGTCCGAGAGGGACTACGGTGCCCTGACCTGCTGGGGCAGGAACGCGATCGGCAAGCAGGAAGTGCCCTGCATCTACCAGGTCATCCCGGCAGGTGATTCCGTCGCCGGGAACCTCCCTTGTCGTTCCATTCGCGAGTCGCGCCGAGTCGGAAGCGCTCTCTTTCCGCAGTTGCTCGCGGAAAAGGGGAGAGACATATTTATCCGGGAACGCGAAAAATACACAAACGCCGCATCGTATTTACGCTCTCGCATCGTGCACCGCGAACGTGTTTAGACGCTTGTATTTTCGGTGCTCTTTGCGCGAGGGCGGATGAGCAAACCCCTTCGAGCCAGCTCCCTCGCAATTGGGAGCGTCCGTCGCGGCATTTCGTCGACTCGAAAATACCCCTCTCGATCCTGTTTTCTTCTCTTTCCTCTCTCTCTCCTTTTTTTCTTTTCTTTTTTTCTTCTTCTTTATTATGCACCACCGTGCTGCGAATGTTTTTCGAGCCGTCCCTATGTTTGCTGCGGCGCGGATAGCCAACGTGCGAGATCGCCGGACGCTAACAAGTCCTTCGCGCGCGCGCTTCTCTTCGGCGATTTCCATTTTGTATCTCGATACGCGGCGTCAGTCGCGTCGGAATATAATATCGTGGTCTACTCGGCAAACGGCAAACAGCACGCTCGGAAGCGTCCTCCGAGACAAAATTCGAATCCGGGATGGTAGTCACTCTTGCGGACTCACCCTTGTGACGGAGGAATCTGTGTCTGTGTGTGCGCAGTTAAGCCGAATCCGCTGAACAACTGCACCATCAAGGCGTCGTTCAACCAGAGCTCGGAGATCCTGGAGGTCGAGTGCGTTCCCGGATATGACGGCGGGCTGCACCAGGAGTTCCGGCTGGAGGCTTACGAGGTACTCACCGGCAATCTTCGCGTGAACGCGTCCAGCGTGTCGGCTGATCTGCCGATCTTCCGGATCGCCGTCGCCGATCTCCTGCCAGCCACGCACTTCTACCTGGTGACCTACGCCGTGAACGCCAAGGGTCGCAGCGAGGTGTCGCTTCTGGAGGACATCATGCTGCGCGACTCCGAGAGGCACACCGGTAAATTGAGTTCCGAGGCGGATCTGGTGATTCTCACGCCGGAATCGATCTCCCGTCTCGCTTCACCCTAGCATCCTATCTCTGCGAGCAAGTCGCTGCGCTCTTTTCCACGTCTATTTTTTACGACAGCAGTAATAATGAAATCAGGCGGCGATGCAAACGCGGTCACAACCGGCGCTTATTCGTGATCCTCAGCGGCTTTCCACATTCCCACAAATATGACTTCGGAACTTGCAAGTCGGTGCAAGTCGGCGCTTTTCTCGAACTGATCAAACGTAAAAGATATTTTGAACATGTGCCTTGCAGACGGATAAGAAATCAGATTACGCGAAATCGGCGGTATCAGCGCGCGGTGTGATATTCCGAGAGCAGATCAGAGGTTTATCGGGCATGATTAATCTTGCGCATTCGCGAATGTTACACCTGTCCTTCGTCGAGGATTACACGAGGGACTGCTATTCCGATATCAGAGAGATCGGGTAGACCCTCTGCGGTTTCGCGTGACATGTTTCTCAGCGGGAGACGTTTCGATTTATTTCCAACATAACGCGATTCTCTTTTCGAGTCGCGTCTATGTCGGGCTCGTCTACGCTTTCAGACACCGGGGTCAGCATGCTGCCGTTGATCCTGCTGCTGATCGGCTGCCTGATGGCCTTCGGCGTGACGGTGCTCTCGGTGATGGTGATGATGTATCGGCGCCGCGGTACCACGTCGCCCGTGCATATCGAGCCGTACATGAAGCAGCCGATAATCACACCGCCAGACTCGAGGAACAACTCGATGCTGGACGTTACCCACGGCGATCACACATACTTCGTCGAATACACGTTGAAGCAGGTCACCGACTACGCGCTCAATAATCAGCCGGATATCATACAGTCACCGCAAGGTAATACCGAACTCGGCGCTCCGCCTTTGCATTCGCTCCCACTTTTGATCCGACCTGACCCGAAGGGACTTATCGCGATATTAATGAGATGCCATGGTTTTAGTTTCTCCCGATCAAACTGAAATCCATTACGAATTCTTGTGCGATCTATAACGCGACGAGTCGCGCGTAAATATTCGCCCGGAAGAGACAGCGACGATGGTCATTGAAGCTTTAAAGTTCATCGTTCGCTCCTTATTCCATCAACGTTAATATTTAAACGAGACCTTCCGAATAGCGTGCCGTGCATATATAAATAAATAGAAGCATCCGAGGATTATTAATGTATCATCACGCTTTCAGATCAAGATAAGATTAAACGCGAGCCTCAGTTGTTCCTGCCGGTGAGGCCGGACACGTTGTTCGCGCCGTACGACATTCACAAACAGGGACTGCAGACGAACAGATGCAGCGTAAGTCGAGAGTTCTTCAGGAATGAAGACAATTTCGAATGACATTAAGTAAAACAAGTGAGCTCCGTTGTACGCCAGTTCCTCATCTCTTATTAAAAAATTACTTTATGCGATAATCGCGTGCTAATCGCCTTTAAGCGGAGAATCGGATCAAAGTTGAAATCCTGCCATTTCGATTCTTCCCTAAATTTTTCACGAGATAGAACAGTTCGATGAATACCCGGGGGATTCCCGTTTGGAAGATCAGAAATTTAATCTGTCCCCAATTGAATCTCCATCGACTGCTTATAAATTAGATCGAAGCCAATGCCAACGAAGCCGTCTTGCCAATCCCAATTTAACCAGTTCAGCGCGGTTCAAGTGCTACGAATAATATCCATCGCAGTCAGAGATCAGAGGCAGATCAGCAGATAAAATTATATTTCAAATTCTAGTCTCTGATATGGCCTCGACTTTAACACGTTCGATATCGCTTATCGCCGCTTATTCTTGCAGCTAAACCCGTTCTCCGCGAAATCCTGGGAGCCCATCAGCTTCAAGGCCGATCGCAATCTGATGAAGGAGATCATCATCGCCAATTCCATACCCGGCCCGGAGAGCTGCGTGTAAACTGGATCGCGAGAGTGAATGGAGATGCAAACACATGGCCGTGCACGGATGGAGACCGATACATGCGCACACAGACACACATACACCTACACACGCGCATACATAAATATGCAGACATGACATATCACGGGACGATCGATTTTGGAAGCCTGAAAACTGCATCGCGCATAGATACGCTCGATGCGCCCACGTCGGGCAGACACATCCGCGCAATCAACGCAAAATCAACGAATCTCTCGTGTCTCGCTTGTTTCAACGTGCGCAACAGTGTGATATATCACGATGACGATATCGTAGCAGACATATCAACATATCGTAGCATATCGCGGCGCGCCCCGTGTCTCCCTACCGGCAGGGGCACGCCGAGGGCCCTGGATCCTGGGAGGATCCGTAAACGAGCATGCGAGCCCGCACGAGAAGTCACGAAAAGCGTCGTGGACGATCTAGTCGCATAACTTAACCGAACGCTACACGTGGTGTACTATTCCAAGTTTAATATATTTTGTGTCAAAGTCTTGATGCATCTTGTCACTTCGTTGCGTTGTCCCGGCTCCCTTTCTCCCCTCTTCTCGTATACGTTTGTCCCGTATCCGTAAAGATTCTTGCAAATAGAATTGAGAGTGAGAGAGGGAGTTCAGCCTTCAGCCTCATTGACTTTAATCGCTGTTTGTAGGAGTGATTGGCAGATACAGTTAATTAAAATAGCGAGCGCTTCGCGTGCGCGTGTCTGAGAGAGGACGCATAGCAGCCGCGAGCGTTTCCGCAGGCTGTCGCGCCCAGGAAGACACCATACACCAAAGCGGTCCAGGTTATCACGCCGAGCATAGCGGCCGCTAGTATCAGATGTGCACGAGGACGAAGGTTATCCAAGATTCGCGCCACCAACTTGCGGTCTATCTCCTTTAGGAGACACAGTATGTTACACGGTTTGGAGATCTTCTTCTCGAGACATACTTGCTAGAAAATAAATGATGAGAGATGATAATCGATGCGACTGATCGTTCGAAAGCAAACAAGATAATTGAAAAGAGATAGTCGTTTAAGAGATAGATCATGCAAAGAGAATTGAATAATTTATAGTTTCTTAATTTACTTTGTCGTTAACGAGAGGCTTGCTTTCATCGTCGGGTTCGTCTATTGTTGCTGCTTCTTCAACAGCAACACTTTCCTCTACAATCTCTGTCGGCATTTCGTACGTTATTTCATTACATATTTTATTGTTTGTTTGTTCTTCTTCCAGTTTATATTCATAATCCTCAGTCCACTCGTTTATTTCATCTTCTTCGCGGAATTCGCTGTAGTATTCTGTATATTCGTCATCTTCGGCTGCCATCAGGAAGCGCTCGCACTACGTACGGCAAAAAGTCTCTCTTGTATTAGCATCGTCGTTAATTGCACGGAGCAAGTTACAGAGAATCGAAGGAAAACGAGAGGAATTCGCGCAAAATAAAAAGTTTTTAAACATCAGGCGCATGACAACGGATAATTTTTTTATTCAAACATTCAAACATTCAAACATTTCTTCCCGACTGCATCCCGGCTGCTTCGCGTTGCAAATTGAACACAAACGGTCGCGAATTGTCAAGTGCAAAGTCAACACGTTCGCAGTTGAGGGTGTAATCTTAAAATGGACACTGTTCACCCCAAGGGATGACTCAGACACGTCCGCAAACGCTCGCTCAGGCAGATCGATAGCATCCAATTACGGAAATGCCGGCGGCCTACCTGCATGTGCCGCAGTTTACTTATTTGCTGACGGACCAGCCGGACCACCTTGCATTTCGCGTGTTGACAGTCGGCCAGGAACTCCACAAGATTGGGCCCCAGCTCATCCTGCTCGTCCTGCTCAAAGTACCGACACTCGGCACACCTATGTTCATCGCATATCATTTCCCACAGGAAAGACAGGATGGTCCAAGCGATTCGTTCACTTCTGGGATCATTTTTCTGGGTGATGAATCTGGGATGAACTTGCCGCTGATGAGGCTGAAGATGCCGACGAGCCGCAAATTGAATGGCGCTGATCGACGGCTCTCACGAGCCGTCTCCCTTCGGTTCGCTCATCTTTTTTTTCTCTGTTTCTCTCTTTTTCTTTTTTTTTCCCCCCCTTTTTTTCTCCTTTGCACTCGAGATGAACCAAGCGCGTGCTCATAAAAATATATGTACATAACTCAACATAATTCAATCGCGGCCTGCCGAGAGGAAGTCTAATTTCCATCCGACCGGCACGTGATCTAAATTTTAAAACGCAGCTGTTTCCGAGCGCGTACGTTACGCCAAAAGCTCATAAATCTGCCAGTGATTGGAACGAGATGCGATTATGCGTTTGGCCCGATCGACGACGCGTAATAATTTCAAAGTATACCGATCGATCTTTCTCGCTCATTGACGTAAACGAGATTCTTGAGGCGAATAACGGGCAGGAGTCTTCAAGCTCTGAAGGAAAAAGCGAGGATATATTGAGATGTTTCAAAATATTGTCGACATTGTAACAAAATAGGAATTACGTTGAATACGAAAAGATAACTATATGAATAGTTATAGAAACTATTGGAAAATCAAAAATGTCCCAATCCAATTCTCTTCCAATTTTCCCAATCCACTCGGAGTGGAGAAATTCAGAGACAGATTCAAATAAAAGGAAATGCATGCTGATTGAAGAAAATCGCAAAAGAAAATTTAGGCACTCTTGATTGCCGCCATAAGAGGAGATGAAATGTTCAAATTAAATATTAAATACAATAATATTAAATACAATTAAAGACTTTTTCTTAAAAATAATTATTATTAATTATGAGAAACATCACATATAAAATCGCATGTACAAACAGGAATACATAAATACATATTATTGCTTTATAAGGAATCAGTTATGCTTTTGTTTCATTTTTGTTTCGTTGTACAATTATATACATAAATATAATTATATATTATACAATAAAATTGACATAGAAAATGTAAAATATGTACAAATAATACAAATAATCTCTTCATCATTAATTCAGTCTAGGTTTCTTCTCTGGTGGTGGCTTCATGTCCTTCTTCTCACTCTTCGGTTCCTGTTTGATTTCTATGGCTAGAATGAAAATCAACGAGGCAAGCCATGTAAAATATTGAAATAGAAATAAAGGACAAGAGATAACAGCAGATACGAGCAATACTACGTACAAGTTTCTGCCGCTTGATGCACCGGTTTCGGTACCGGTAGAGGAAATTTACGAACAAGTTCTCCAAGTAACATGTCCACTCGTTGTCGCTGAAACAGAGAACCGGGCTCGTCGCGCACCGGTGTTTCCTTCTTTGCAGCCAAGGCTTTACCATTTTTGAAATCCCAATAATAACCTTTACTAGGATGATATCGAGAACAGGAACTGGCTTCATCGAAAGCAGATTGCAAATGATGTACTGTGGATAACTGCATGGGACATGTTTTTCAAATATAATACTTCAACATTGCATGATTGATAAAATAAAGTAAGAGCATGCTTTCAACTCAAATATTTCAAGTCTCAGAGGTATACCCTTCGATGTTTCCTGACTCACCAATCTGGAGCTTACAACAGACGATAAATCAGGAGCTTGATACACGACCCCGGCAATGATGTAGTAATCAGCAACTGGAGAGACTAGAGTAGGTGAATGTCTATGTTGTTTTCTAACTACATAGAGAATTGGTTCTTGAACGTGTAAAAGAATATATTCCAATCCAGTCATATTACTGGAAAAACAAATGACATTCAATGACCAGGCTTGGTATTGATATTGAAGATATCAATACCAATATATGGTTTACTTCAATACGAGAATCATTTGTAGGTTAACCTTAATTGATCAGGATTTAATCGTTGCATTTTTACTATCTCATTATTGCAAGTCCGATCATAGAATGGATTGCTTCTTTCAGAGAAGTAATCCATAATATTGCTAGGATTGAGAACGGGGATCCATGTGCTATCATGCCAGGACAATCCCAGAGGATTTTCTGTGAAAGAAACCGAAGATCACAACTTTGTTATTCGATTCTGTTGTAGACGAGTATAATAAAATTGGTATTCTTGTAGAAATCGTTGTACCTTGCGCCGAGGCTTTCCCAGGCATCATCATTATAAAATTTTGCTTATGGAATTTATCCAACTAGTAAAAGTAATTTAGACTGAACATACAATATGTATAATATTGTCTAATTCTGCGAAATATTTCTCTTATTTAACCTATCCCTATAACTATCCCTGTAACTTTATTATTGAATACAATTTCTTCTTCCGTTTTCACTTCATATAATCCAATCACCGTAAAATATTCTTCATTCTAACTTCTAACCCCCACGTCTTCATTAACATCCGAGAGATTTTACACAAACGAGATTTCGCACAAACAGTCAATCCACATAACTCTTCGCACGCGTGTCAGTTACACATACAGAATACTGTACCAAAGCTGCCGCGCATAACCTACAAACTTCTGTATTATTATCAACACGGGATGACCGATAAAGTAGTTTCCGTTTACGTTACCGTCGGTAAGAAAGGTCGTGCAGGCGTCGCAACTCTTCCCCGTCGCGTTGTGTTCATGCATGCGGAACCACGCACATGGTGTTTTTGCTTGCTCGTCCGGCGGACTGTCAGTGGTGCCGCGCGATCGCGCGCAATGGTGTTGTTTGCGTTTTGCCGTGATCTGTGACACAGCATCGATCATGAGGTGAACACGTCTTCGCATTCCCTGGAACACGCTCGGGAAACGGCGCTCCGGCATGAACGACGCCACAGCATCAAGGCTGATGTTCGCTGCGCGCTAAATGAAAAAGGTGAACGAGGGAAGGTTCTCCGCGAGTGACACGCGAATGCGAAAATTTGCGCGTCATTCGGGAAACCGTCGAGACGAAAAGTCCGCGCGAGTTTCCCGACATGGAACAATCCTTCGATTAATTGATGACGCGATCGATTAATGATAAAAGGACGTAAATTGGAAAATTCGTCTGCAAAATGAGAAATGTTTCCTCGCGATGTCGCATCGGGATAATGCGCGTTCACGTGAGCGATCTCTCCTTCTCTATCTCTCTGTTATTTCTAATGAATTCTGATTAATTGCATGATAATTGAATGCGAATGCTATGCGAATCTTGTGCAAATCTTGTTGCTTGGAACCGTCTGCGAGCGATGAAGAGATAATAGAAATTTATTACGGCGTGAGCTAAATATCGCATTCGGTGCATGAAATCGCTGCGTTTCGTGCGGACGCTTTCATTTTTCTCAGCGAAATTCACGAGCTATTAAATATGGAGGTTAGACAATTGTCATAAGTGCTTTTCCACCGAATGCATCGTGCGCATGCGCGCGGAACAGCTGTTCCCGCTTCGAAAATAAGCGCGATTCTAAATTGCACAATTTTGAATAATTTTGATTTGTTCTTCCCTTTTTTTCGTTTAAACTGTAATACGTTTAAAATCCGATGAATCCAAATTGACGAAGGTCTACCGCGACAATAATTACGATGACAGCGTTTGGCGAATATCGCAATACCAATTAACAAGTAACTTGACCTTTGCCTTTAATTAGTTCTTTCTTCACATTCCTTATCGTTTTGATAAGAATCATTAAACACTTGATTACAACGATTCCATTCTTCTCGACGAACGATGAAACATGCCTGTTTACCCCATTTGATGAACAAATCGAGGAAATGATGGCAAGTCAACGAAACGAAAATTAAACAAATCAATATTTCGTTCGCATTATAGCATTATTCTTGTGAGCTCTTATGGAGTTGATCAAGATTTAGTGAACATTTATCTGTAACGTATCAAGATAAATACGGAGAATATTCGCAAATATTTTTATATATTACTAACGCGTCTTTGCATTACAGAAACCGGCAGCAGACGAGAAAACTACGAGAAATGGCATTAGCAATCACCTAACGGAGTCATAAGCGATATTTGTGAGTATGATTAATAATTATGTCGCATTCATAGACATGTTAACTTGAGCTGTAATAGTTAAAGCAAAGAAAGATTCTTCGTAACTGCAAAAATAGTCTCACTTTTTATCGTATAGCTCGATACTATTTTCGTTCGCGCAAGACAAAAGTATTCTTCTGCAAAATGAAATAGATGTGATTCAATAGTAATATGCTCTAAACGATCTGAAGCGAAGCTTTGCATGTAGTTCCCACAAAGATCGTGATCTTCTCTTTGAAAATAATACATAATAAATATTTAATCTTTAATCGGCATCTTGCTGTTGAATCAACTGAAAAGTGCGCATCTTGCAGTGCCCACGATGGAGGACTATACGCCAATCGACGAGGATTTCCCGGGCCGACTGTTGCATCAAGCTGCGCTCTGGGACAACGCTGAACTGTTGGAGGATCTGTTGCGCGGCGAGCATGCCCAGTATATCAACAGCAAAGACTCGTGGGGCAGGACGCCGATGCACGCGGCGGCAATCACGGAGAGTTCCCGCTGTTTGGACGTCCTGCTGACCGCCGGAGCCGACCCAAATGTCATCTGCGGTCCGCGAGGTCATCATCGCACGCCTTTGCACGTGTGCGCCGAGCATGGCCATGCGAGCAACGTGGAACGGCTTCTGGGATACAACGCGGATCTGATGATCCGCGATGATGACAGTCTGCAGCCGCTCGATGTCGCCGAGCGTGGCAAGCACGATGTCTGCATCAGCTTGCTGAAAGCCGCAGCGGAAAGATATGAACTCGCCAAGCAGGCGACTCATGCATCCCTGCGCGCAGCCTGCCTCCAAGGTGACACCGTGGCCGCCAGGAGCGTTATCCAAGGCCTCTCGAGCGATTTGGAATGCGTGGTGAATATGGCGCCAAACGGTGTGAACACGTTGCTGTTCGTTGCGTGCGAGAGAGGTCACAAGGACATCGTGCGACTGTTACTGGATCACAGCGCCGATTGTAGAATTCATCCGGTCACCAGGTACTGCCCGCTCTACATCGCGTGCTACCACGGAAGACTGGAGATAGTCGAGCTGTTATTGCGTCACTTCCCGAAGCAGGCGCAAACAGTCACAGTGGAGCGCTGGTTACCCATCCATGCGGCCGCGATAAACGGCCACCATCCAGTGATTGACATGCTGCTCAAATTCGAGTATCCTCAACACGTCTACCAGCGGTATCGCGATCCATCCGGCGAATACGAGTATGAACTGCCGTTTGACGTGAACGCTCAGGATGTCACTGGCCAGCATGTGCTCTATATATCCAGCATGCTGGGTAATGTGCGATGCGTTGAACTGCTGCTCGGCTATCGGATAAAGGCGCGCAATACAAAAGAAGAGGACGCGGCTAGCGCGCAGCAACTGCCGGCATCGAAGCGTAAGATTTCCAGCGGCATCCAGAGACTCATGTCATCGCTGAATTTTCGCAGCAAAGCACCCGCGGATAAGAAAGATGACAAGATGATTTACCCAGTGAATCTAGATCTTTACTGCAACAACGGTAGCGAGACAGCGTTGCATGCGGCTGTTAGAGAAAGACATACTGATGTGGTGAATGCTCTGCTTCAGGCTGGCGCTAATCTGGATTTACCTGTCAAAGTGCCGTACGATCAGAACGATTCCGAAGGTACCTACTCGAATGTATTAACGATCGCATGCCAGAATCGTGACGTGAAAATTGTGGATCTACTGCTGAAGCATGGCGCTGTGGACAATGAATGTAAAGCGCTGAAGATTGCCGCCCAGAATCGCGATGAGACACTTACCGCGAAGCTGTTGTCAATCAAGGCACACGCGGACTCTGAGTACAAGATCAACAAGAAGGCAATGACAGAGTGCACGCAGAGTTCGCACTTTTCCGCTCTCTCGTCTTTTGGCCACGTTACTTACTCCGCTCTGTTCCCGAAAACGCCCACGATGATTAATTGGCATAATCAACAATGTCATTTATCGCAGATTCGACTGCAGTGGTTGATCGATGCGGTGTTACACGTAAATCGGAAGTTGAGTTCGCGGAACAACGACTTGGTGTTGTATGCAATTACGCGAATCGATATCTCGCATAATTCTATTACCTCTGTGCCATCAGCAATGTTTTATCTGCAAAGCCTGCGTTACCTCAACATGGCGCAAAATAAAATCGACGCTCTTGTGGCCGACTCCAAGAATACGAAGGATAAGCTATGCCCGGTCTTGGAGGAGATGTATCTGCAGGATAATCGGCTGGAGCAATTGCCGGAATTCATCATGAACTTGCCGGCGTTGGAGATCATGGATGTATCCAATAACAAGCTGCAATGCCTGCCACAGAACTTGTGGCATGCGCCCAAGTTGAAGGAATTGAATGCATCGTTCAATCTACTGCGCGATCTGCCCAGTCAAGCATCGCAGAATGTGCTGAGGAAATTGCAGCGCAGCGAGGATAGCCAACAGAACCTAGGCACGAATTTTCGCGGATTGGATGCGTTACCGCGGATAGAATCCATGGAATTTGACTCATTCACGAAGATTGCAAATGCACAAATCATTGAGATGGAACGGCCACATGTCTGGACTACCTCGGTTCAAGTATCAGAAAGAATGAGTGACGATACGGAGAACAGCAACAAGTCGGTGTTGACATCATTAAACTTGGCACACAATCTCTTCAACAGCATTCCCGTCGCCTTGCCGTGTCTTGCAGTGAGTTTGGTGCGATTGAACATGGCATACAATTCATTGCGCTCGATGAGTCATATAACATCGTATCCAGCAAGTCTGAAACAATTGGACCTATCGAATAATCAGATAACACGGTGGCCAAGTCTGCCGCAGATCGACAGTTCTGACAGCATGGAGCAAGCGAATACAGCTTGTTATTGTCCTATCGTGAACGCACAGTCACCGGGAATTGTGCCTAGCAATCGGCAGACACCCACATCGATGCGCGATATTGTGTTACAATCCGTATGCACGCATCGGCGTCATCTGCGTCTCGAAAACTTGCGTACTTTGATTCTGGCGAATAATTTATTGAATCGTATTCAATTGACGTCGTGCGATAATGGCGAAATGCCATGCCCGGACGAAGAGAAAGATACGGACAAGGATTCAAGGACCGGACACTCCAACACTAAATCGTATCTGCTGTTTCCTAATGTCAGTATGCTGGACATCAGCAACAATCAACTGCGTGAGATACCGCATAATATCTACGAATTAAGTAATCTGTCGGTATTAAACATCAGCGGTAACAACGAGATTGTTGAGTTACCGCCGCAGATGGGCCTGCTAGCTCGCTTGTGGAATCTGAACACGCAGGGCTGCCGACTGCAGGAGCCGCTTAAATCGATGATCGAATCGAAGAAGTATAAAACGATGGATGTGATTGGCTATCTCAAATCGATTCTAGAGGATGCGAAAGCGTATGCACGCATGAAATTGATGATCGTCGGTATTCAAGGAATTGGTAAAACAAGTCTGTTAGAGCAACTACGACAAGAAGGCGAGGTGCCGAATAAAAAGAAGGCGTCTGAACACTGGGCCAAACGAATGGGCAATAAGAACATTAACGCGAAGACTGCCAAAGGTACGACAATCTCAACGGTGGGCGTGGATATCGGCGATTGGATCTACGAGAAAAAGATGCGCGGACAATCGTCCCACGGGCCGGTTTACTTCAGGACTTGGGACTTTGGTGGTCAACGCGAATATTATGCAACGCATCAATACTTTCTATCAAAGCGCAGCTTGTATCTGGTTGTGTGGCGGATCACGGATGGTTTCAAAGGTGTCTCCGAAATCTTTCAATGGTTGGTGAATATCCAAAGCAGAGCACCTAATTCACCAGTAATCATCGTCGGTACTCATTACGACATCTCATACGAACACAGTGAAGGTCTGCAGCAATATATTCGTGATAAATTCATCAATGTAGTTGACGCTGAGAAATGTGGCCTACCTAAAGTCATGGAGACCATCGAGGTGAGCTGCAAGACGCGACATAATATCAAAATGCTTTGCAATCTCATCTACGACGTTGTCTTCTGTCTGAGATCACCTGGCAGCAAAGAACTGTTATTGGAGCAAAAAGTACCGGCGAGTTATCTAGCATTAGAGGATGTAGTGATACAATTAGCGCATGACAGAAAATTATCCGGTTTAGATCCAGTGCTGAAAGCTGATCAGTATTACGCAGCGGTCAATAACGAGCTACAGAAATTGCACAGGTCTTTCAGAGATCCTGCTGAGCTGCATCAAGCAACGTTGTTTCTCCACGAGAATGGTATAATCCTACACTATGATGACGCCACATTGAAGGATCTTTATTTCTTGGATCCTCAGTGGCTCTGTGACATGCTGGCCCATGTGGTTACTATACGAGAGATTAATCCGTTCGCCAGATCTGGTATAATGAAGCTAGACGACATTCAACATGTTTTTAAATCATCTACGATATCGTCTATTGATACTCAAGGTTACATTGTCAGCTTGCTCAACAAGTTCGAGGTTGCTCTAACGTGGGATTGTCGCACGTTACTGATACCGTCCCTTTTGCCGACCGAGGAAGATATACTGCGCAATAATCAGATCATCAAAGTGCCGGTGAAAACGCGTGGCTGGCATGTACGCGCCAAGAAGATCACGTCGCCCATGTTTACGTGCCTGGCTGCACCTGGCGATAGCAAAAATAATACCGAATGCGTACTGACATCGCGTTCACAGCCCGATTGTTCTGTTACCAGATTGTTACTCATGTCATACTTCCCCAGTGGCTTCTGGTCTCGCTTGATTACTCGGATCTTGGCCGATGATGCTATTGTCGATATTGTCATGTCGTTTCTCGCACCGTTTAAGGACTTTGTTGACGACAATATCTTTGCTAGTCTACTAGATATACAGGCTGAGTGGGTACTTTGGCAAACGGGAATCGAATTACGATATTCAGGCATTACACTACTTCGCTTGAAAGAGGTTTATTACAATCTGAAGAATTCGCCGTATGACTACAGGCAGTTCAAATTCAAACTCAAGCAGGATGGCATTTGGTGCACGGTGGATTTGAAAAATTCAGCCATTCTTGAGATCTGGTTTCCAGTGGACACGCTAGTGATCAAACAGCCCATCATGTCCGATTCTGTAGATGAGGAACCGATGGGTTACCAAGCGATCGTGGTGGAGCCGCGACCGGAAAGCATGCCACAGCTGATGGCGTTGATAGTCGATCACATTGATATCCTATTGGAAGACTGGTACCCGACACTTGGCACACGCTTTGTCCATACGTCAGAAGGTAAATTACTGGTCACGCGACTAATACCATGTCCACGTTGTTTATTTGGTAATAATGAAGGTGGCGATAGCGAATCGAGTGATAGTGATGGGCGATTGATCGAGGACATCCAGAAATATTGCACCGCAAGTCGCGCCGAACGACAGAGTCAGGATAGCTATAAGTCCGATGGTGATAGCGGCGTCGGCTATGATAGCCTGACATCTAGCAGAATGCCCTCGCTTGAGGGACATCCAGATATATCGCGACAAAATTCGCAGCATCCCGAAGGCATTCTTGCTTATTCATGGATGGTAGAGGAGTGCATATTAGCAGCATACAGCAATAAACCTATCAATTGTCCAAAACATTCTGAGATTCCATTATCGCACGTTGCGCCGGATATTATCTTCATGGATTTGGGCGTCAAACATCTCATCAAATCAGATGACCTGAAGAGAGGAAAGTTACTGGGTCGTGGTGCCTTTGGTTTCGTTTTTCGCGGCAGTTGCCGACTACCAGGAACACATGCACGTGCGGATGTTGCTATTAAAATGTTGCAACCAGTTTCGCCGGGCCCAAACTCAACGCAGTCGGCGATATTGGCGTACAAGGCGTCGCAGAGCAAGTGGGACCGCGACCCGCTGCAGTATGCCTGTAAGGCTTACTGTATGGCGCGTCAGGAACTCAATATCTTGTTGACGCTCAGGCACGCTAATATCGTACCACTGATTGGCATAGTTGTCAGTCCGCTTGCGCTGGTACTGGACCTGGCGCCTCAGGGTGCATTGGATGGCGTCCTGAAGAATTATCGCCGATCCGGTGCCAAGCTCGATCCTCACACGTTACAGGCGATAATCTTGCAGGTCGCCAAGGCCGTAGAATATTTGCATCAGCAGCATGTCATCTACCGCGATCTTAAGTCAGAAAACGTTCTAGTATGGCAAATGCCGTTGCCGTTTCAGGAATATCCGGAACCAGTGCAGGTGAAAGTCGCTGATTACGGCATCTCGCGATTAACATTACCTACGGGAGCAAAGGGTTTCGGTGGCACAGAAGGCTTTATGGCGCCTGAGATCATTAAATACAATGGTGAAGAGGAATATACGGAAAAGGTAGATTCGTTTTCGTTTGGTATGTTCATCTACGAGCTAATCACTTTGCGCCAACCGTTCGAAGGTCATGAAGCGGTGAAGGAATGCATTCTGGAGGGTGGCAGACCTCCACTCGTGTATCGCGAGACTCTCCATCCTTGCTACGCGCTCGATCTAATGGTAATATGTTGGGCGCAAAATCCAAAAGATCGACCAACCGCGAGTCAAATCGTCTCGATAGCTTCAGCGCCTGAATTCACGCATTTGATAGACATCACTCTACTAACGGAACGTACACAGGTCACAGCAGTAACCATCACGAATCGGAATGGCACCACCAGTGGTAGCAGTAGCAGCAGCAGTAATCTACACGATGCGGAGAACAGCGATGAGATCTGGTTCGGTCATAACAATGGCGAAGTGGATATGCTGCTGGGCACACCGAAGGGTTGGCTGCGCCATGTGCGCATCGAAACACCCGTGATACCGTATGCGATGTGTGGCGTGGATGGTTACATTTGGATCGGCGACAACGTCGGCCAAGTGCATGTCTATCTTTGTGGCAACTTTGGCTGCGTGGCTAGCTACAATCTAGAAGCAGATCATATGAAGGAGTCCAAGGTGGTTGGCTTGATTTACCTAGAGCAATTGCGTCAATTTGCCGTAGCGCTGCACAGCGGGCGAATCTTTCTTCTCTCCAGCTCGTTCACACAGATGAAGAAGACCGAGATTACCAGTGGTGCTGATACAACTCGCCAAGCTGATGTGAAGACTTATTCGTTGGCAGCGATTTGCCGGAGGAAACGCATGTTGGAACTTTGGACCGGTCAAAGTTTTGGTCGAATTACCGTCTATGTACTGAAAGATGGCAATCTGATCGACACAGTGCAGCTGTCCCATTGTAATGCGAATGACACTGCAGCTACACGGAATTTGTTCGCTACGTACTTGACCGATGCGTCCGACAGTTTCGTCTTTTCGTACACGTATCCGGGTTGCGTAGTTTACCAGTGGGATGTGGACAGTCGACAGATTGTCAACAAACTTGATATGTCAAAGTTAGTACCGTGCTCGGAGAGCCTCAAGTCTATTGCTATCGAGGAGAATTTATCAACGGAGAAGTGCCAAGTGACTGCGCTGGAGGCCAGCGCCAGTCAACTGTATATCGGCACCACCTGGGGTTGCATTGTCGTTGCCGAGTGCGGTACTTTGCGTCCCGTTACCGTATTCCGACCATTCGAGGGGAAGGTCTGTCAGATTATGCCACTCAGATCCATCGATAAAAAGAAGACGATGTTGGCAACTGTCGGCCAAGGTTATCGCAGTTTGATTTCACGTTACACCGATTTTCCGTTGAAAAATCTGGAGAGCGAAGAACTTCGCCATGGTATGTATACTCTTCTGTGGCGATCAGAAAACTGGTCAGCAGCTTGATTATTTTGAGGATCTTAAGAGATTCGGCGTTCTTGCTGGCATATATTTCTTTTTTAATGCTTTTATTCTCGTTTATGGACAATAATTAATTATATATGAAATGAGATTTTTGACATCATGTTTTTAATGCTGAATGTGTGATAAGAGAATGGGATTTTGTCTAATTCAACTGTTCTATAACAGATATTGACGAAAGGAGCTTTTCACTGTGATGTAATCGTGGAAATTTTTCTCTTCAACAGCACAATATCTCAATGATAGTGCTTGAAACAGTATAAAGTTTAATTGAGTGAAACGACTCGTGAATCTTATACGTCCAATATTATAAAATAAGAATTGTTCGCTGAGAATAAGCGTGCTTAAAAAGATGATCTTCATCGAATATCAGATTATAATTTTCTGCAAATAGTTCAGTGATCTGCATCTTTTTTGAGACACGCTTATTGGCGAACATTCTGTACGTATTATAAGGCTGTAAGTTCTTAGTTCGTCCAGATTGCAAGAAATAATGGTCCATAAGAGAAGCATTCTTATTTTGTATAAGATACTAAATCCTAAGTGAATATCTAGCGATAAAATACACTTTTGGTCGAAGGATTCATCACGAAGATCGTTGACGTACATGACAAGTACATCATTGACGTAATGAGTACTAGAGAAATAATGAGAAGTCGTAGAATGGCATTGTAGCATTAAATACGATTGTTTGCTATAAGAATAGAAAATGAGGAATGCCATCCTCAACATTGAGATATTAATAGAATTGTTCTAGACGTTACAGAGATACACATTTTAGCAGTATCAATTAATTCTCGTAATGTTAAGCCTCGACGAGTTTCATCATTGAGATTCGCAATTTCGGGATGATAGATTTTGATAGATGGTCCAGTTCTTGCCCCGCAGCTGCATCACGTCCAAATATAATAATTCTGTCGATTAGGATTGAGAATTGTTTATAATGAGCATTACGTAACATGACGCTATAATATTAAGAAAACATAAGAATATTCTTTTTGCGTTCTTTGCTCAATCGGATGGCATTAAATCTTCATCTGCGATTTTTAATTAATACAAAGAACGATCAGTGTATCCCAAACGATCAATGTGATATTATATACTCAGCGAAGGAAACCACGCGCTGTCAGACAAAGCTGCTACGTCGCTTTTTAATTGCGACGCTCTCTAATTGTGTTTACGAAGTTCTTCGTAAGACTTTATTAGGAACCTTTTGTGTAATACATAATTTAATCACTCACTCCTTTTATTGATACGTAAATATATGTCGAAGATAATTCCCTTTATCAATGCTCGTGAATAATAATTATTCAACAATAATTAAAGAGAAAGAGAGAGTATGTGTATATGTGTGTGTGTAAGAGAGAATAAGAAAAACATAATATAAATAATATGATGATGCGTTGCATGATATTGCACATTCAGGATGAGAGTAAAGATTAAAATAATTATTTAAAGAACTGTTCGAGTGCTAAGCATTCTTATTCTGTAAACAGTATAAAACGTTTTATAGAAAAGGCGTTGCAAATGATGCGATAGATTTTTCACGACGAACAGAAGAAAGATACCCGACTTTTGAAATTACTTAGATATTAGCTAGCATCGCATCAGTCTCATTGGAGAAATATAGTATGTATGCGATGCATGAGCGAGCTTGATGTCAATCTTTCTCGATTTATTTTATCGGCGAGGGTTAATTTGATTGATTTAAATATAAATGATATGCAAGATATCATGCTTATAAAAATGAGAAACGTTTGTTTTAAAAGCCGAATGACCATTATCCGGAGGAAATGCAACCACGAACCTCTTTAATGTTGTACATTTTATCATCGATATATACGTAAGCTGATACTTTTAGTTTACATTGCATTTTACACCTGTATTATCATATATTTAATTAACTCGTACCTGCAAGGTGTGAAGTAAGTCACAGTGATATTAAGCGCAACTTATATATATATATATATCTTTTGTCCTAATGCGATTATTTTTCACGTATTAAAACTTATTACGAGATTGTATTGTGTGAAACTCTATCGAAATTATTATGCATTATTATTGTATGCCTCGGCATGTATGGTAAGATTGATATCGCAAAAAGATATCTGATCATTGTGATTAGAAATTTTACTACTGATCTCCATTTTAGAAATACGAATTGTTAATTCACGTTTTTTCGCTCGTCACAAAATTATTATCAATTACATAAGTTCATCATCTCATATTCATCAATGTAAGTTGTAACGGGGACTCATTGTTATTTAATGTATTGACTGTCATATAATATAAACTGTTGTTGAACAAGACATGAAATTATTATTTTTATTCTATACATTCTTCTCAGCAATAATACATGCAATCAGTATTATAATTATGATAAAATATTCTACGAACGAAAAGCAAATTTGAGTCAGGGAAATTATGACAAGTCTCTTCCAAAAATAACAATATAAAATATAAAGAATAAAATAGTGAAAATTATCATGTTATAGTAGTTTTTTTTTTCAAATTATTGTACAATTATGTCACAACTTTGGCAACAGAATCCATTATTTATTATCTTTTTATTAGTATTATCTGAGAATAAAAGTGTACTCATTTACTTTAGTGTACTCATCATCGAGTTTATTTAAAGATAAAAATCTAACGAAAGACTATTTAAAAAGTTAAAAACAAAATATTCTTATTTATTATCAAGTCGCATTATAAAAATAAAAATCTTTTCTAATTCCCCATCGTGTATTACCATTTCTATTCACTATCGAAAATAGTGGAAGCTCAGCAGATTTTTCGCGAATTCAATTTTCTCGAAACGACTCAGCCCCTGCAGAATAGCAATCCGATTGCCTCAGATTCGTTAATCGGGTTGCTATTCTGCAGGGGTATCATCGTCGAAAAATATAGTTCCCAAAAAATACGCTACGAGTCTCCACAATCATCGATCGCAAATTAAGGTGGTAGTATAACTCAATGATAAATTATGCGATTCTTTCGCTTAAGTAGTTCGACTCAATGACAAAGAAAATTTATATTTTAAATATGATTCAATGAACTGTTATTTTAAGTAATATCCGCCTTTAACGATGAATCGGATTTTCTGTTCGCGATAAATTAGACTACTCAATGATTTAGTATTACATATGTTTGATTTTGAAGCAGTACGATAGCAGCGCATAGATGAACATTCTGTTCTACCAACGAAGTGACGAAGTTTTATTATCTTCAGCAGCGGTTACAAGCTGAAGTTTTTCATTAAAAAAAAAATAAAACATAAATTTGCGTAACAAATTGTATCCATGATTGTACATAAGAATTTACTTATTTAGAGGAGGATGCCTGCTAGTGTCTTCCCGAAACAACAGCGTGGTTCCTGTGCCTTTCCCGCGCAAACCGGAGAGACTAACAGACACTGCAACTTCCGAAGCGTTCTTGCAGATTCGTTGAAAATTTTCTTTTGTACATATATATATATATATAATAATTCCCGTGCAACAAATTAAGTTACAATTATTAGGAATTAAGTAGAGATGGACACGGAGATCGATCACAATCTGGAGCAGATAACACGCGAGTACGTCGATTTTTTGGACGATACGGTAAGAGTTCCGATGAACCAAGTTTGTGTATGTTGTCAAGAATTAGTAATTGTCAATTGCAATGTACTCAGCATTTGCTATGTATATTTGGGCGCACATGTAATCACATGCATATTTATTAATGCTAACATATTTAATATATTTAATCCTATTTTAATGTATTCAGAATCATTAGAATTCACATTGTGTGTGATATGTATTTGCTCCTTTATTGGATATAGGGAATACTAATTAATATCATAAGAAACACTTGTTGATTTATATTTGTTTTTATTTTATATATAGGAAGATCAAAGCATATATGCCTCATTGGTTAAAAATATGATTCAAGAGAATAAATACAGACTGGTTGTAAATATCAATGATTTAAGAAGGAAGAATCCTGCACGTACAGCAAGGTGAAATATTTTTATTTATAAAGCTTTTATCAAGAGTTCAAACAATATATCAGAAATATATCAGAAATTCTTAAGGTTAAATTATTAATTAAAATTTGTGCAATAGCTTATTAAATAATTCCTTTGACGAACAATTGGCATTCCAAAATGCTTTAAAACAATATATCACAAGTGTGAATATTGATTATGCCAAGAGCAACAAAGATTTCTTTGTAGCTTTTGAGGGAAGCTTTGGTAACAAACACGTTACACCAAGAACTCTTACATCTCGTTATCTTGGTAATTTAATCTGTGTTGAAGGCATCGTTACAAAATGTAAGTATCCAAAGTATTTATCTTGCCCTTGTTCCGTTCATTTAAACTTGTTTTATGTCTATAATCTAATTTAATTCATTTTTTTGCTTATAAAATATACTTATTTTTTATTAAAAAATACATATTGCAGGTTCATTGGTACGACCAAAGGTTGTCAGAAGTGTTCATTATTGTGATGTCACAAAAACTGTATTGGAGAGAGCCTATTCAGATCTGACATCGTTGGAAGCATTTCCACACTCTGCTATTTATCCAACTACGGTAAATATCTTTTTTAAATATTTTTATATATATTTTAAAATATGATAGAAGATTTGTTTTACTTTCCATGTTGTAGGATGAAGATGGCAATCCATTGGAAACTGAATTTGGTTTATCAACTTATAAAGATCATCAGACGCTTACTATACAGGAAATGCCAGAGAAAGCACCGGCTGGTCAGTTACCGCGTAGTGTAGATGTGATCTGTGATAATGATCTGGTGGATTTGTGTAAGCCGGGTGATCGAGTACAGGTTGTCGGAAACTATCGGTGCCTCCCAGGCAAGCAGGGTGGTTATACAACCGGCACATTCAAGTATGTTTTTTAAGAATCAAGAATAATATATCTTCTGATTAAATCTATTTGGAAACTCTTTAAAATTTTCTCCGAAATTAAAAAAATTTTTTCATTGCACAGAACTGTCCTGATCGCCAACAACATAATGCAATTGAGTAAGGAGGCTAATTTGGCTATCTCCCATGAAGAAGTAGCAATATGCAAAAAATTGGCAAAGCATAATCCTTGTAAGAATATCTTTGATCTCCTCGCAAAATCTCTCGCACCATCTATCCACGGTAACGAATATATAAAGAAAGCAATTCTATGTCTCCTTCTGGGTGGAGTTGAAAAAATCTTGCCAAATGGTACGAGGCTAAGAGGGTAAGATTTTGCAGTATTTGATGTCTGAGAAAATGCTTTAAATTAACAATAACTATGTGACTATTTAAGTAGATAAATAAAACTTAGCTATACTAATTTATCATAAATTTTAATAGAAATTAAACATAATATACGATTATAAAAATCTTAACTATATAAAGATATTTATAATCATATATTACATGATTTACATTCTTTTACAATTATACTCTGAAATATAGTGTTAAAAATTCGATGATGAAGAATAATTTTTGTTTTATATGCATTTATATACAAGAATGATTTGGTTTGGTACAATAATTGGATTATAATTTTTAATTATAGTGACATAAATGTGTTGCTCATCGGAGACCCATCGGTTGCCAAGTCACAATTACTACGTTATGTGCTGTGTACAGCCCCGCGAGCAATTCCAACCACCGGAAGGGGATCCTCCGGCGTTGGTCTGACGGCAGCGGTTACAGTTGATCAAGAAACCGGTGAGCGCAGGCTAGAAGCGGGCGCGATGGTACTGGCGGACCGCGGTATTATTTGCATTGATGAATTTGACAAGATGTCAGATATTGACAGAACGGCGATACACGAGGTGATGGAACAGGGCAGAATCACAATTGCCAAGGCAGGCATTCACGCTAGTTTGAACGCGCGTTGCTCCGTACTAGCAGCTGCGAATCCCGTATATGGAAGAGTAAGTTCAAATTCTTCAAAGGAAATCGATAATAAAATATTTATTGAATTAATAACACTATAGGACAGGAAGCAATTACAAAAAATTTAAGCTTTATAAAAATTTCCATAAAAATTTATGAAAAATAAACTTGAATCTTCTTCCTTCTAAAATGTTTTTGCGCCAGAAATGACGATTATTATATGTACATTTTTATATGAGAATATTAATAAGAGCCTCTGCCATTTTCAGTATGACCAATACAAAACACCTATGGAGAATATTGGTCTGCAAGATTCTCTATTATCGCGATTTGATTTACTCTTCGTTATGTTGGACATAATCGATTCAGATCAGGACCACATAATCAGTGATCATGTCGTCAGGATGCATAGATATAGAAGTCCTCTAGAACAAGATGGTGAAGCATTGAGTCTAGGCTCGAAATTAGATATGTTAACCACGAAGAATCCGGATGACGTAGCCACAGAGGAAACGAAGTCACAAGTTTATCAGAAATATGATCCCTTGTTACATGGACAGACACGTGCCAAAAAGTATGCTGCTTGTACTATATCATATCATTACATTGCTACTTAATAAGATGAATTTTTATTCAAAGCATTTAATTTATTATCTCCAGATTTTCTATAAGAAAATTAATTTAAATTTCTCTTGCAGTGATCAAATTCTCACCATACAATTTATGAGAAAGTACATTCACATCGCTCGTTGCCTAAAGCCAAAACTCACAGAAGAGGCCAGCATCGTTATCGCTGAAGAATACTCAAAACTTCGTTCGGAAGACGTAATAGAATCTGACGTAGCCAGAGTGAGTCGAATATGTTTTCGTTTCAAGAAAATGAAAAACGAAAAATATGATCTTAATAGGCAGAGCTTACATGAAATCTTTTTACTTTCATAGACACAACCAGTGACCGCGAGGACCCTGGAAACTCTGATTCGACTGGCTACAGCACACGCAAAAGCGCGGCTATCGAAGAGTGTGGATAGTGAGGACGCACACGCAGCGATAGAGCTCGTGCAATTTGCCTACTTCAAGCGCGTGTTGGAAAAGGAGAGGAAGAAGCGACGACGTCGCGATAGTGATGCATCGGAGAATGCAGATGAACTGGAGGACAACAGGCAGGTAAAACGCAAGAAGACAAATCAGGATGATCCTTACGAATATGATAGCGACGATACGCATATCGAGGAGACGACTAAAAGGTTAACCAGATCGCAAAAGAGCACTACGACGCATTCATCACCAAGCCGTATGGAGACTGAAAGTGCGGAAACGTCTGTTCCGGAAACTGCCGTTCCGGAAACTGCGACACCGACCATCACACAAGAAAGGTATATTCAAACAAAGATGATCTACTCTTTTGGTAGATTTACTAAAGTGGTTTTTTTCATCGGTTTCCTGAAATTATGATGAAATCATTCGTTACATCTAATTTTACTTATAACAAAATAGTTAGTTAAGTATAATAGAATCAAAAGTAGAATTAAAACTTCAAGTGACTGAAGGCTTTCATGTAATTTTCTTTTTATAAATTTTTCCAATCGAATATAATTATTTTTATTCTACTTTCAACATGTATCTTATATTGAATGTATTAATGATATAATATGATAACAAATTAGAGAACGACGAAGAATTTTGGGGAAGATAATGTTGTATTAAATTTCCTTCTGATTTCAGACTTACAGTCTTCAGATCATCACTCAATAAGTTATTCCAAGACCGAAGGACTCAAACGATTCCGCTAACGGAAGTTACTAGTTACCTGAATACAACGCATTCATTGAACTTCACATCCGATGAGATCGATGCAGCTATTGATACCATGACGAATGCGAACCAGATTATGGCAGCGGACGGCAACATCTTCTTAATCTAATTAAGAATCGTAAAAGCTATAGACAACTGAAATACAAATGCCATTGTTAGCCCATTAATTTATCGTATTTTAGCTTTTCTTCAAAGAAGATATTTCCATGTATCATTTATACCTTTATACCAGTGATTGCCTTATATATCATAATATGAAAAATCATAATAATAAATCATATTTTACCAATAATTATATCTAACAACATTTATTTGCTCTATAAGAGAACATTGGCACATGACCAGCAACAATCATCAATATTCATTTACATTGATATAAACATAATATAGCACATGAAAGCGGTAAATTCACTTCCTCTGCATTTGTAAATCTCTAAATATATATCAATCCATTGTGCGTGTGTGTATGCATACTATTACTCTATGAACTGCGTTTTGCTATTCATCTCATAAATTTTGTAGTCAGCAAAGTATGTCAGCAATGTTATCGTAATTTACGATAATAAATGCATTTTTCATGCTTCCAACATGCACGATAACATGTACCGACATCCTGTTTCATTATAAAACGAATGACACAATTTTGATTAACTAATTCTTTCGACTATGCGATCCAAGTCTCACTAAAGCCACATCTATAACAGCGTTATTCCTAGTCGTAACAGAGTAATTATTAATATAACATCAACGATCGTGCATGCTAAACTTTCTCGCAACTCTTGTCAATATCAAATGAATCGCGTATTAAACCTAATATAATACAGGCCGTCAGGACGTATTCTCGTTATACAGAAGAAAGAATCGACGATTCCGGCGAAATCGGACTCACAATATATCACAATGTATCTATAGTGTGAGTTTGCGCTTCAATTACACTCATAACTGTTTGCTTAAAAACGCCACAGTCTTCGCTCTACTATGATTCTACTATGGTTTCACGTTATATAAAAATTACCGCGGTTACATAAAACTACAGATATACGAGACGAATGATTCGATCATGATGATAAATGGATGATAATGAACGCGAATAATGCTCATAAAATTCTTCAACAATAGTGCGTCGAAATTTTAAAGCCAGTTCTTGACGAAATTTGATGAACTTATAAGCGTTCTTGACAATGACAATTTGCTCGATGGCAGTGCTATTTCAATCTAAAATTTTTCTATATGAAATGTCACGGCTTCGTGTAATCATAAAATTCATCATCATAAAATTATCTTTTTCGATATTAAGAAATCAATTATTTTAATGCGTTGAGTTTCAGAACGAGGGATCTCGAACGCATCGGTTCGTACTGTTTTGGTGTAGCGAAGTGTTAATGCAGCCTCCGGCAGTGAAGAATGACAAATCGCGGTCGAAGCTCAACGCATCGAGGCTTCTCCGAGGCACCGAGCATAAGCTCGGACAATTAAAATTATATTAGGCACGTATCACATTTTCCTCCTTTGTTCTCTGCATGCATAGAATTCTTAGGCTGAGAGTTCGTTTCTTCATCGTGAACAATACTCATGGTTTCGCAATCGCTTCTGATCGCAATTATAATCATTTAGTTTCGTCATTATCGATACCCATCATTACGGATTTATTTTAGACCTCGTCATCGCTAGATTCACTACTATAAGCCAACTGTTCTTTCCACCATTCACGCACTTCTAGCATCACGTTAGAAATCTTGGGCGCGGTTGTTTTAGTGTTCAATACCTCTCTCTGTTGCCTATTCTGCTCCGTATTCTCCGTTAGATGAGCCAAATTATTCTTCACCATCGCTGAAAAAAATTAAAAATAAATACAGCTCAATGTCTGAATGCATTAAATACATTTAAATAAATTATAATATATTTGTATTAACAACATACACATGTAAAATAATATACATATATATTATCCAGATATATTATATTTAATATGTTAATATGATCATGTTATGCGAAAGCTATACAGATTGTATCATTGACTTACACGGTGGTCTGCTATTTCTCTTCTTCGACACCGTGATTTTGTCCTTTTCAGTTCGAACGGACGCGGGATCCGACAATGTTGGAGCTAAATATTTTCTTCCTGAGACGCTGCCTATGCTGTCTGATCGCGGCAGCACCACCGGTTTTTTCGGCCTATGTTTCGGGACTTCAACTTCCTAATTATGTGAAAAATAATTTAAATATCACAGATTATTAGATGTGATTTTTAAAGATGAGTTTAAAGCATGATTTGAAATATACTTTCGTCTCAGGCTCCTCTTCACGATCAACAATGATTTCCTTGCCTTTCTCTTCCTTACTCTTCTCCAAATCTTGAAGCGGTAGAGTCGTATTATTGGTGGCGCGAAGCCCGGCAATGAGACTATTTTGCTGTTTCTATTAAGAAAAAGAAGACAAAGATTATTATCAGTTCTTTGTTATATATATTTCTTCCATACAATTTCAAATCAATTCATTCTCTTACAGCTCGTATTTTCTTTAAGCAACCTTGCAGCCAGGTTCTAATGGTTTGCTTAGCCACTTCCTCCTCGATTATGTACTCGAACTCTTCTCGCGCGAGTAGTTCCTCCAACTGAAGGGCTTTCCTTATGTCTACTGAACGATACGATAACATGCTGAAAAATTCAGTTCATTTTATATATTATATATATAATAGAGATTTATATATAATAGATTTATATATAATAAGGATAATTAAAAGATAATATAGAAATTATATATAAAAAATAAAAAGGATCTTAGAATAATAAATATCAGATTTTATGATGAATATCTATTTGTAAAACTCACTTAATGACATCATGAAAAGTAACGTCTTCGCCATTATGCAATCGTTCCAGCTCGTAACACATGTATTTAAAGAGTAGGCGATCTTTTTGCGGATCTGTTTCCAATCTACCCTTCAATAACCGCAAGATAAATTTTACCTGAAATAAATTAAAGAAATTATTCACTCGTTATAAATTATTTTTTCATTAAACGTAAAAGTTAAAATGCTAATTCGAAATAAGATCATACTCTCTTCACAGGTATAACACCCTTTTGATGATTATCGACGACATTCCACGTATTTTGAAAGTTCCTTATGTCGGCGTACGACAATAATGCGTCCTCCTCATTTGAATAGAACAAAGAGAAGTTCTCCATAATGATAGCTACTCGGCAACAAAATATTATTTCATTAATTAGGTAATTGTCCAATCAAGAAAATAGCTTTAAAGAGTTATTTAACAAGAAATTGGATATAATAAAAAATGGATTCATCGTGATACCACAGGCAAGATAAGAAAAAAACAAATGCATGATCTTTTTTCTTTAAGATAAATTCTGGTGAGCAATTATAAAATAATTATTTTCATATAACATTACTTTAACGTGATGTCTCTTATATGCGAAACACTGCATCGTATACGTACCCACTAAAAGATTCAAGACGATGTAAGTAATGATGACGTAAAAGGTACAGAAATAAATCAGAGAAGCATGGAAATTGCCGCAATCCGTTTCCCAATAATTGTCCGCCGGCGTGCAATATGGTGGCTGTATCATGCAATCGTGCATTATCTTGTTCCAATCTTCGCCCGTCACTATGCGAAAGAGCATTGCCACGCCGGTGACTGGTGATCCGAAATTAGCGCGCCTGGATTGGCAGAGATCATCTTCAATAGACACAAGTATGAGACGAAGAAAGATTGCAGAGTGAAGAAGAAACTGGATATGAGGATTTATGTATGAAGACTGGATTTAAGTATGACGTATTCGTCAAACTGTCATGAGATTTTATAAAATGCAAAATTTGCTTTTGTGAATCTCGTAATCAAGTAATTAAGTAATGTTGCACTATCTTTCTCACCTTCCTATGCCTTCTCCATACTTAACAGTGCCAAAGATTATAGTTCCGGCCAGCGCATAAAAGAACACAAGGAGAAACATGCCAAATATGATGAAGAAACTCTTGCAAACAGATACGCCAACTGTCAGCATCAGCATCTTCAGAGTGGTGTGCTTGCCGGTGATGGTAAAAAACCTGAGGATCACGACCATGAATCCAATCACATAGGACAGATCATTCTGAAAGTAACGGCACAGATGAGCCCTACGATGAAAAGGAAATCGATCATCAACCGAAGACGAACGTACCTTCATCGTGCAGTGTATAATGATCCAAATAACGCCGACGACTGTTACGAGCAAATCATATCTATTTCTTCTGGATTGCCAATAACCACGCGGTGTAAAAGCGATATTTTTCATGATCACTTCCACGAGAAAAACCAATGTTAGAATCGTAGAGATTGTAGCCAGTTTTTCTGTGTGTTTCTCTTCGACTCTCCACTTGAGATAAGCGAGATTAAAGGAAAAAAGGATAGAGAGGAGAAACAGAGAAATCGCAGATTAAATATGTGCAAAATATGCCATGGATTTAGATATGTCTAAATAAAATTAATAATGGAAGAACTAATGGATTAATCTCGAAAAATATTATTGACGAGAGTTTGATGGCTACTTCGCTCAACTCACAGAAACGCACAGTAGAGAACTATTAAGAAGCACCATGGAAGCGATGACTCGTTTGAAATAGATGTTCTGTGTGATGTCGTAGATGAAAGCACGGAACTTCTTACCGTCCGGTCGTGGCGGCAAGTGAAGCGGTTGGGCGATTTTCAGACGTTTTTTCAAGTCGCACCTACATTTCAACACAAATATGTACCTATAAATCGTGATATCGATAACGATATTGCATAAATATAACATGTCACTAATGATATTCGATCGTAGTTACTTGCCATCGTCTCTGATCAACTGTAAGCAGAGCAGTACCCTTGTTCTCAGAATAATTCGCGATCACGACGCCCACGAACAATGTCAAGCCGATCATGCAACCAAGGAAAATGTAGATGTGTATGTAGATAGAATGAACTTGCTAAAAAGGGAGAAGCACATGATGAAGATACACGAAGTACGAGAACGATATTTTCACGCGACGAGAGACAATTCTTATGGTATACGTTGACCGTCTGTATTGAAGTATCGAAAAGGTGATGACTCACAGAACCAAGAGCCTTAATAAGGACATCCCGCACGTCAAGCCAGCCTTTGAAAGAGAGCACTTCAAACAGAGCCATCATCGCATCGCCAATATTATCAAAGTGAAATCTCTTAGGATTAGCCCTGAAAGGCGTCGCAGTGTTACAAGAAAATCGAGATGAAAATTAGATTTTGAGGATTAGATGTACGTATCGTGTTCTTTTGCATTGTGAATCGTTTAATATGAAACGCGCGATTGTATCGCGAATAAGAAAGGAACAGAAGCTGCAAACCACGTTGGATCGATTAAACTGATTTATGCTCACCATACGCGCGGCACCAGTATGGACGGATAGCTCTCGTTCTCTCCTGGGCGTAGCTTCATCTTCGTCACGAATACTCGTCGCATGAACACACCAACGCAATCTTCACGCCTCAGAATCGTTGGATCGTTGCATCTCGCTAATCGACCACCATACAACTGTACCCCATAGCTCGCAAACACGAACATCAGCAAAATCAGTAGCGTTGATACCTAAATGAAAAGGCTCGTCATCGATTTGCACAGTTGTAGAACTATAGCTTGAGATTTGAACAAAATTTACCAATAAGATCTCTTTGAAGCCTCTACAAAGCTCGTAAACAACTTTTCTCATATGCGGCACGAGAGTAAAGATTCTTAATGGCCTGACGCATCGTAGTATCATGAGCAACTGCGCGCCAGAATTTGGCGGCACGCTTTTCGGCATCCAGCAAAGAAATACTAGGCTCACCTGCAATAATATACGAGTCATTATTGAATTATTATAATTACATTGTATTAAATAACTACATTGATTGATCAGTCATTTATTAAGATTGAACAAAATAGACTTATAATGTAAAGTTTAAGATAGAACTTGATATTAATTCGTACAAACGTACGTACAATATAAATAAAGACATCTAACATAGAAGCGACATCCTTGATATAGGCTTTAGGCGTGAAGAACAAGCCATCCGCCAGGATCTTTAGTGCCAATTCGATGCTCATGCAAATTACAAAGCAGTACTCGGTGATTTGCAATGCTGGCACCTCCATCACGCGATATCGCGGTGTTTCGAACATCATCGAGATGCATGACAGCGTGGTGATGAATATCATCACCCAATCGAGATAGGTCACTAAGCCGAGGAAATTGCTGAAGGAAAAAGAAAGCTGAGAATCATCATTTTCCCAATCTACATCAATATAGCGAGATGTTTAAATTTCATGATACTTACTGTAAACTTTTGTACTGCACTTTCCTTTCCTTACCCGTCAGAGGATCCTTCAACCGTGCATCGTATCTTGCGTAGACGAACAGTTGGCAATATTTACGGAATTTACTCTCGCGCGGTACTACAAACAACGGTGTGTCGAAGAATGGGTGATTCTCTCGTAAATCATCCTCACGTTGATTTCTAGTAAGAATTAAAGAAGAAATCATGAAAATGATAGATATATTATCATGTATTTCTATTACCTTCGCATTTCGGCCTGTTGCCGCTTAGCTTGCAGCAACTTGATATCCAAATCTTGCGGTCTGCTGCGCGACGAGCTGACTCTATTTATCCCACCTATGTCACCATTTTCCATCAAATGCTCATATGTTTGCTTTAGTTTGATTGAACCGCTCCGAACACTTCTTCTAATCGATCTATTTTTAATTATTATCAATCGTAAGTTGATGGAGAACACAAAATGGATAAGAAGTAATTAAAATTATTACAAAAGACAATATAAAGAAATTTAAAGTATCAAAGAATATCAAAATTCGTATGAGTTTAGGAAACTAGTTTGTAATAATATTTAGAAAATATCTATTTTGAAAATTCTCGAGAAATTTTGTGAGATTTTTATTAAATATTCTATCTAATCCTTTTACTTCTTTTGATCGAAGCGAAGTTGTTTAGCGCTACTAATGGTGCCTTGCGGTTTTAGAAGACCTTTCCCCGGTATTGGAATCATTGCAGAATCTCCTAAGAGAAGCCTCTGATTATTAGAATCACTGCAAATTTAGCATATTTAGATGCAATATTTCAAAGCTGTTCATGAAATTAAACGATATGTTTTATTTACTTTATAATATAAATGACGGCCGCTTTCTTTAGATTGGTGACAACGCTTCTTACTTTTGGCGGATTGTTCAATATTTTTACTGGACGTTGCTTCCTGTATATCATTTTCGAATCGAAAGTTTCATTAATTCTCTTCGTGCCTTCGTTTTCCTCGTCCTCTACTTCAAGCACGAATTGTCGCATAAAGCTCTCGCGCACCTTAGGAAAAATAGATTGAATGTTAATTCAACCATTTAATTCATCCATTAAACAACAAAATACAATGGATTTTTCTACGATTCTAAAGATTTAGTACAATTTCATTCATAAAATTTTTCTTAAATAAAAAATTTCATGTTTAAATAAATAAAAATTAATATTAATTAAAATTTATTAAAATCATGAAAACACATTCTAGAAATATAATATTTCTTCGTGAGCATTTACCTTGGGTAGATTGAAGTCCGACGGCACCTTATGAAGACATGTCATTTGAGGGCTATCTGGAAACTTTTCAAAAATTCTCAGTCTAAATGGCAGGCTCTCCTTTATCTCAGCGCTCTGTTCACGGAATTTTAATTGTTTCAGTTTTTTGATATCTTCGTCTAGCTCAAGATTGTCCAGGATCACGGCGACGAATAAACTCAACACAATCTGGATAATTATACAATTAATTAATTAATCACATTAATGAATATTATAATGAAGAAAATATTATGCAATTACCAAAGTGACAAAGAGATGATACAAAATAAAATATACTGCGACCAGAGGTGCCACTGTCTCATGAGTTCGTAGCATGGTCTCGTCCATCACGTCGACCCAAGCTTCTTGCGTGAGGATTTGGAACATCGACATAAACGCCTGAACATTTTTAGATATTTTAGATTCATTGCGAATCAGGATGATTACATCAGAATGATCGCGATAATTCCTTCAAGCAGCTTACCTCGGGAAACGTTTCAAACTTGGTGAAGTCGCAGAGAAAGCAGAAAAGCTGCATAGATATGCTGGAGGATATCACTAATAGGCACATAGTGAAAATAATAAGGCTGCCGAGCTTCTTGCCGGGACCGAAAATCTTGTAAACAAAGTCCTCCAACATCGGTGAGGCTTTGATAAGCCGCACAACTCTGAGAACCTTTTTACATAAAAATATTGAAAGTTGAAATTAGATATCTCGTATATTATTTTATAAAAATTATTATAAACTAAATATAAATTTCTCACTATTCGCAAATTCACAATAATAATAATTTCTATAAAATATCAATATAAAATATAAATCTCTTATTATCCCGTAATATTGATTAATATATCAATTTTTAAACTAACGATTAACAAAAATCAATACTTTAACAGAACTAACACACGTAAATGATATATTCCACAGAATATGGAAAAGAATTAACATGCAACGGAAAACAGGATAAGATAGAAATAGAAACCTGGAAGTAAGTGAATACGGAGAGATAGCAGAATGGGAGAATATGTATGGTCGTGCCGATGGTGAGCAGCAACTCGAATTTGTGGATTGAATGCTTATAATAGCTCCGGAAACCTAGGCACCATATTTTGAAGAACGTCTCCAGATCGAGGAATATTGTGAATGCGATCTCAGAATAGTAGTAGTTATCGTAGTAGGTATGTCTCGGTTTCTCATCGTGCTTGAAACTCATCGTTGCAGTTGTAATACCATTCGCCAGAATTGCGCACATCACCACCATGCGAAAGTATGGTGATCTGAGGATGGCTTGACAGATCGGAGAAGCTAGACCACCATGCTTGTTTTCGTCCAACGTTACCAGCTTCCAACCACTGTCGTCCCCGGTCAATATCTGCAATAATTAAATAATAATAATGAAATCTTGATGCTAATTTCATTTCTGTTTACAAAATAATTGTAATATATACAAAATAAAGTATTTTATAGAATTTTATTAAAATTTATATAAGATTGTTTAATTTTAATAGTAAGTGTGTGATTATCTGTTTATATGTGCAATTGATTTTAAGTAATGATATCTAAATTTTTATTAAATAATATTTTATGAATTCAGAGTATTTTTAAAAATCTTGAGGAAAATTGTAAATAATTGACCTGCGATGCCGAACTGTTACTAATGTGACCCCTGACGCCCCACATTTGCTGGAACTGCACGCGAATTTCATTGAAGGTCTCTGTGATGACGGCGATGAAGACATTCTTTACCAACCAAGCAAGGAAGAATATCATCGTGCTGAAATAAAGAACTGCGCGCCATGCTGGTAGACTGTCGATTGCACGATACATGATGAAAACCCATCCTTCCTGTGAGGCCGCTTGATACACAGTGAAGATGCTAGTGGCTGTAAAATTAAAGAAATTAGAAGATTAAAATAGTTGTGAATAATATATCTATTATATATACTAATCTTCAATTCTCAATTCTTTGCGTCAAAATATAAAACTTCCAAATATAATTTAAATTATAAGGAATGTATTTAAACAGAAAATTAGCTTGAAGAAATTATAACTTGTAATTTTATAGCACTGATATAGTCATCACATTGGCTATATTATTAAAGGATAATTATTACTATACAGAGATATAGAACTGCAAAGCAGGATACGAATGTAGAAAGCAAAATAACTAAAAATATAAAATGTAAAAATATATGTTTTATAAAGCTTTCAACAAATCAGTTATTCTTGCAAAATTTTTATAAATGATATAGAAATGACAAGCTGTCAGAAATGTTCATATAGAACACACAATGAAACGGAACATCAACATAATATTAGTATTAACTACTACCAAACTCGTCAAATCCATTGAAGCCTATAATATACTTGGACAACTCCAGTTTCATGCAGATCATTCCTTCGGGACATTGATATCCTGATTCTGGATCGGTAGAACAAAATGTATCCGGGATAGCTAGGCTGTTGATCGTGATATAATTCGGATCGGTTGTGTTCAATACGCAATGATTCTTTAGTTCGCCAAAGAATTGCACGCCCAGAAGACCGTACAGCGACATGAAGAATAGAAAGAAGAGTGTCACGTTGTAGATTTGCTGGCTCGAACGTCTAAACGTAAGTTAAATAATTTGATAAATTAATAATCAATGAAATAAATTAACAATTAAATAAATTGAATGATATTATGATAATTAAGTTTATTAAATCGATACACTTGTTATATCTCGCCTTCTGGCGAAATGTTTCGCATCAGCCGTTAGTCAGACGAAAACGTGTAGCTTTCTTACTTGAAAATCTGATTGATTCTGGCTTTGGGCATCGAAAACTTGAGGAAGACTCGGAGGAAGCGTATCATGATTAGCGGTCGCGGCGCTCGCATGATTGAGGCATAGCTAAACTTTACGAGGAAGCCCAACATCTCAAACATCTGCAAGATCACAGACAACCAGAGGAAGATTACCATACTCGCGTCGAATTGGCACCAATGATCCTTCAAGTATGACTTGTCCCTCTGTAATTTAATCCCTGATATCAGCAATCTCGTTTTACATTAATAAATAGCGATGCAAATCACAAGAAAGAATCTCATTTTCTGCTTTCTCTATATCGAAGAATCTCAGTCGTGAGGAACCAAATTTGTCTCACAGATTTAAATCTGAATTATTTTGAATCCGAAATCTTCAGCATAATATCGATCTTGCTATGAAGATAAGTTTTACCTTTAATATTCCTCGTATGTGCATCTTGGCGATCATTTCAGCGGTGAACAAAAACGTGACTATCAAATCGCAAATGAAAGTAACGTATTGGAGGGACGGCACTTTCTCGAAGGTTTTCGGAGTGTTCAGACAGACGGAAGCTAGCGAGACTAGAGCGCAAAGTCGCATCAATCTCCTTACCCACAACTGAAATCAGAAGTAATTCTTCAGGAAAGATTGCGATTTGCAATTTTCATTCTTTGATATTGTCGTTTACCTTGTTCACCCATTCTATGTCAGCGCTCTCATTGAGGGACTCCTCCGGACCGTAATCGGCCAGGACGGGTTCCCCCTTGAGGCTTTGCTTCCGCCCCAACATCATGATAGGGATTATGTTCGCAATGGTGAGGCCTAGAAAGAAAAACTTCTATCACATAACGTATATCGTTTATCTCGAAGAGGTTCGATGGATAGTGGATTTTAGAGTTTCAGATTTTATATAATAATACTAATAATTTGTTTTCTTTTTATCGTATATTTTTGGTATGCATAACAATATTCTATAAAATATATGTTAAAACGGTATCTTAAACGGTATCGTGCAACACATAAATGCATATATATCATATCATATAAAGCACAAGTTATTCTTTCAATTATTCGCTCGAACTGAAAAATCTAAAAGAACATAAAACAAAGGTATTTCATTGAAAGAATGAAAGAAAAATCCAAGCTGCTCACGAGCAAATCTTTTCCGAAGATATTCACGGGAGTGTCATTTCGTCATACATCATTCAAAGATTTACCTTTTTCTAAGCAGTTTACGAAATGACGAATGCTGCCTTTACGGCAATTTCTATAGACTACATCTCAGTATAAAGCAACGATAAAAGTTCAACGTGTAATAAACATCTCAGAAGTGATAACAAGCTGGCGACGTCATGACAAACATGCTGCGGCCGTGTTGCCAGCGGTCCAGCATGGCCGAAAATGTGAGCGCGCGGGCATGAGCAGTGCTTCTCTTAAGAAAATCAATATTTCATTATTTCTAAGCGCGCGATATCCTCAAAACCGACGCGATTAACTATTACAATCTATCTTAATAATATCGCTATTTAGTTAAATCGTTTCATATCGTTACTTGCATTATTGTTGATATGTGGCAATACAAATGCATGCATATATCTTGACATACATACAGCTTGGTGCATCGATATAACTTACATAGCTAATAATTCTATAAATAGCTTATAGAATTGACACTAACGTGATTTATTAAATACTAGATTATTTACTAATCGCTACACTTAATTGAACACTAAAACTAAAAATGATGAAAAGATAGTATTGCAAATTTCTTTTATTCGCGTACAGAATCTCTTTAATAAACTTATTCTTAAGTTAAATATTATCTTTATTTTTAGTCAATAGTTTATTATATTTATTAATGAAAATCTATAATTATTTGTTTAGTCTTATACTTTGTTGCATATGTTTCAATCAATCTTTGTAAGGCGGCAGTATAAATTTCTTGTTTCTTCCTTCCGTTCATATAACTTCGAATTATAACATAACTTTATCATCTAGATAATTAACGAATTATATCTCGAATCAGATCTCAATGAAGATTATTTCACGCCGTTTTTTCTGCGGCAGTCATCAATTTCGAAAACTCGGAATCTGATCGGGAAAGAAGAGCGGCCGGCGTGTCAAACTCCATAATTTTGCCATCGCTCATGACAAGAATACGATTACATGCGACGACTGTCTGCAACCGATGAGCAATCATAAGTACAGTACAGTCCGCGAACTCGTTCTGCAAGGTGCTATGCACCGTCGCTTCAGTCTCCGGATCAACGGAGGCTGTGGCTTCATCCAGAATCAGCACCTGAGAAAGCGATATCTCTCAATTTCGCTATTTATTTCCGGGTTATCGTTAAGAAAAATTCCGGAAAAGTCTCTCGAGTATATCAGATGGATCACTAAAATATCGAAAATATTACCTTGGCTTTGTGTAACAAAGACCTCGATAAGCAAAGAAGCTGTCTCTCGCCGACGCTCAAGTTATTCCCGCCGAATCCAACGGAAGCATCAAGCATTCCCGACATGAGCGAGACCTTGTCTTTCATCTGGGTCTTCTCGAGCGCACTCCAAATGTCCGTATCCGTGTGCTGTTGAAAAGGATCCAAGTTGGATCTGAAAATTAAATCGATCAGAAGTTCAGCGAAAAAAATAAAAAATGAATCAGATTGATCTCGTTACCTTATAGTTCCGCTGAATAGAACCGGATCCTGAGGGATGATTGAGAGTTTGCTCCTCAGTATGTTCAGTGCCAGCTTTGAGATATCGATACCATCGATCTTAATGACACCGTCACAAATCTCGACTAAGCGAAACAGAGCTACTACTAAGGAGCTTTTGCCGGATCCTGTGCGACCTACGATTCCTAAAAATAATTCATAATTGAATTCGCGTAAAAAAATAAATTTTTCTTAAACTTCTTTCTGAAATGAATGAAAAAGAAAAACAAGATGCGATATAATTAATGAGATTCTTTCTTCTGTTTTACCTATTTTCTCTCCAGCTTTTACACTAAATGAAACTTTGTTCAATACAAGCGGCAGTTCCTCTCTATATCTCATTTGAACAGCTTTAAATTCTATTTTCCCTTTAGTAGGCCATTCACTGGCTGGCTTAATATCGACTACCTTGTTCGCGCCTTCTTTTTGCAGAGTCTGAATAAGAAATAAATAGAATAAAATTAAGAGATATTAATAAAATATTAATCTATGATTATCATGAAATGAAATCAATTTACAAGCAAACTGCTTACTTTAAGGTAATAACTGATCCTTTCTACGCTTATAAAACGCACTTCCGTCTCGGACATCAATCTGACAGTATATTGAAAGACGCCAGTCATTTGTGTAGAATACGCCATAGCCAAACCGGCAAAAGCCGGCGATATCTCATTCTTAAAGGAGATCACGAGTAATGCAGTTATGCAGGACGAAGCAATAACTAAACTATCTAATCTCACCGCAGACCATCTCATTGCGGCTTGGCATAAATATTGGCACAAGTTATTTGTGTTAAACAACTCTTCAAATCTGTCAGAAAAACAATTCATTTATCACTATAGATTTTTTTAAATTTTATTATTATATTTTTTTTCTTAATATTTTCTTTAATTATTATTTTTGCTAAAGAAATTATAGAGCATAGATGTCAGAATTTCATAAAATTACCTATACAAGAAATTCTTTTCCTTTTGAAACGCGTGGATTGTGCTTAAACCCTGGATCGTCGTTGTGACGAAACTCAAAACAGGCGATCGCGAAACATTCTCCATTCTTTTCAAGTCCCTCATACCTATCCTGAAATCATTAGACAATCGATTATGTGTCTTTTCCATTCTCTGCAGATACTATGAATATATGGATTATACGGAATCTAATATTTTACCTGAACAGTTTACTGACGAAGAAGAAAAGCACACCAAACAGTAACAATGGTATCGCAAACCACGGCAATACACTGCAGATAAAGAAAATAGCAAAACCACAAATAAAGATATTTTGCACCATGTTCTCTATCGATATCGGGAGATAATTATCAACTGCAAATCAAAAGGAATTAGTTAAATTAGATGAAACGCACAATATATTATTACAATTATCATATGTATACTTAGAATCTCTAGTTGATCGTAACTACTCACTTTCATCGATGTCACGAGTGAAAACATTTTGTATTCTGCCACTCGGCGTAGTCTCGAAGAATTTTAATGGCGAACTAATGATCTTGCACAGAAATGCATTGTGCAACGCGGTTGATGCTTTTATCGTAGCGAACATGATGACTATACCACGAATCAGACTTGTCACCAGGATGCCAGCAATGCATGTGGCATATACGTTCTGGTAATACGAAAAATCGGGGTTGGCATTTATGTTGTCTGTATATACAGTCTCGTTGCTACCGGGCATAGTAACATTCTAAAAAATTAAATTAAACCAGATCAAATCAATACGACAACATAGATATGATCAAATATAATCTTAAATATTGAATGAATAAATAAATAATGTGTTACTCACGCCACCACCAGCTTTGATCCACATGGCAAGCCACCAAGTACTGAATGCGGAGCTACCGACGTTCAAAAAAAACGTCAGGAACACAAGAATTGCGACTAAGTAACCGCCACTGGCTTGAATATATGTGTGATAGGTATACGACTTGACGGCTCCAGTCTCACTCTTCTCTTCTAATGTTAAAGCTGTTCCTGAGTTAAAGACAAGAAAGAGGATTAGAGATGTTCAAAGCCAAAGTCGATATTATATAGCTTATGTATACCTTTGTACATTTCGTTCCCATGATTGTTTTGATCCACAGACTCTAACTTTTGTGATTCCAAATCATTGATGTTGACAATGCTTTTTTGCGTCGATTCAGAAGACTTCTCACTACATGCAAAAGCAAACAGTTAATGTTTGGATAATATTATAATATGTCTATTATTCATACGTGAAACGTACAGCGACAAATTATCTTCCGCGAAAGTGCCGCTCTTTATCATCGACGCATACTCTTTATCGAGTCGCATGAGATCTTCATGGGTCCCATGCTCCACGATCTTGCCTTCGCTCATCATGTATATCTCATCGCAACGCTTCAAGAACTGTAATAAACGGACTTAAAATACTTTATATACAAAATTGTAACAAAATCGTGAAATTCTCCCAAAACTAAATTAACAGAATTAGTAGTACTTTTAATATTAAGAATCAACATCAGAATATTCAAAATACTTACTAATCTAAGACTAATCTAGACTAGACTAACCGATATTTTTAAATTTTTTAAATATATTCCAAAGAAAATGGTAAGAAATGTACAAATCATAACGCATAATCATAAATATATAACGCATGATATAATCATTTTGAAATTGTTTACTTGAATGTTATGCGTGACGAAGAGGACAGACTTGTCTCTAAGAGCTTCGATGATCAGTTTTTCAAATATGTACGAGCCTATATACGCGTCAACTGCACTCAACGGATCGTCAAGGAAGTAGATGTCTCTAAAAGGAAAGTCAGATCAATCACATTTAAGCAATAATATTTATAAATATTTGATTAAAACGAGAGTTCTAATTATGTACATACCGATTGGCATAATATGCTCGCGCGAGTGCAACTCTCTGCTTTTGACCGCCGGACAAATTGATTCCTCTCTCGCCGATTTCAGTATCGTCGCCACCTGGCAGCATATTCAGATCGTCTTTCAGATGACAGATTGTGATCGTATGGTAGTAACGCTTGGCATCCAAGTCTTCACCGAATAGAATATTTTCTCTAAAAGTGCCGTTCACGATCCAAACTTGTTGGCTCACATACGCACACGTGCCCTCCCTCAGGATATGACCTTTCGTCATCCGTAGTTGACCCAGAGCCGCCAACAGTAGACTAGACTTGCCGCTACCTACATGGCCGCAGATGCCGACTAACTTGCCCTTAGGTGCCCCAAAGTGGATATCGCTGAGGACTTCAACGTATTTCGCTTCAGGTTGATTCAATTTTTCCAATTCCGCTGCGTTGTTCACGTGTTCCGATGCGGATTTTTTCCTATGATAAAGAAATATTATTATTAATTATATAATTATTATTAACATGATTATATTATCAAATTGTTTCCCAGATAGGAGAAAGACTCACTTTTTTTTATTGCTAATGGATGCATCCGTTTGAAGCTTGATACTATCGCAGACGAAAGTACCATTAGCGATAGCGACAGCTTGCGACCTCACAATCGGCTTCGATGCCTGGCAATTTTCTTCATCCAGCAGTAATACGTTCTGCAGCAATATTGTTTCATTAATCGGCTTATCCGATCTTCTCGTTGGATTTAATGAGAAACGTCAAGCGATCGTATAAACATGAAAGCAAAGAGAATCAGTATCTCAAGAAAGCGGAAATATAATTTATATTTCTCAGAGAACAGCAAACTGCAGAGTATATACAGTCAGCAACACTGATAATACAGAAATTGAAAATAATTTCTTAATACATCTGTATATACTATACAAAGATACAAATTAATTTTCAAGATTAAAAGTATAGATATTAAATATACATAGCGATTTACATTATTTCTCGAAAAGCGAATTATTGTTACAGTGCGATTGTTTCTGTAACACCGTGCGATGTTACAGTGTAACATAAAACGAGCAAAGCAAAAACGATCAACGATTGTAACGCAAATACCGTGTACATGAGACAAGTGTATGTTAGCAAAGTGTGTTACTCAGTAGAACATTGAGGAGTTAATTCGTTCAGAAGGAACGTTACGTTAGCTCACAATATGTAATGTGAGATGTAATCAATCGTGCATTCCAATTAGATATAGACAATGATAAAAACCTTTATTCTGCCAAAAGTTATCTTTACTGCAGTGATATTAATTAAGGCCACTTGCAAAAACATGAAAGATGTACGAATTTGAGCATTGAGCACCGATACGAAGGGAAATACCTGAAAAGTAATGCAGTACAGAATTAAAATAATCGTATCAGATATATTAAAACAAACATGCAATTGTTACGGAGTAACTACGCGTGAAGAGGACGAAAGAAACAAGATCCTTGATTCAGTAATATGTACAGACGATCCGTGTATCCATTGTATCAAAAAGATTGCCAACTGCAACTGTTGATGGCTAACAGAATGCTTTGCATAGCATGCAGTGTTCGCCCATCCTGCCCCATTACGTTTACTATCGTTCAAATATCTCGAAGAAGCTTCTGTTTACTTTTTTTTACATTAAAATAACATTTACATCATGTACGTATTATTATAGAAATATTGCTCGTGTTATTCTTCGTCCAAATCTCTTCGTAGAGATCATTTCATTTTGCTGCGACCAGATCAAAATGCATATAGGCTGTAATTGAACGATAAAATAAGTTTCGATAAGGATTTTAACAAATGTTGATTTTAATCAGTTAATTAATCAGATTTTAATACATGAATATGCAACTTAAGCCAGATTAAGTTTGTTGAACACGAGTATTGCTTTTCTAATAATAAGTACGAATGATCGGCCCATTAATTAAGCTGTGCAAGTTAAAATCAATCAAGAAAATACTGGGCACCTTGAATCTTCTAAGAGCTATGACAGCGCTGATAAAATATCGCGTGGTATCCTTAAGTGACGTAAGTGCCAGCCTAAGTAAATTTCCGAATAATGTGGTCATTGGAAATGCCTGCAATGTTACAATTCATTAAGCGATATTTTATGATGATGAAATTCGGAGAGGGACTACATCGTGACTAAGGGACTTGCCAGGAAAATTGAAAAAAAAGTACCAGTATATTCTCCTCGGATAAATCGATCGTCTCGTCAAATCGCTTACCTACTTGGACACGTTATTTCGATTTTTCCTGACACACATAAAATTGAAATATTTGTAAAAATTTTATTTTATACACACTCTCCAAAAAGTGAGAGGTGCCTCGAGTAATCATATCTTATACCTGTGCGGCGGTTAATCCACTGCCCGTAGCAATGTGTGCTAAAAAGGTGATGATGGCTGACATCACTGGTACAGCGGGTGTTAAAGAAATGCTGAGGCTTTGAAAATACGCAGTCTTGTGAAGCAAGCGTTCCTCCTTCTTGCGTATATCTGTAAAAACATGTTATCAAATGATTTTTATCATTATAAGTATAAATATTCCTTCAAAACATGTTCATGTTAAATAGAAACATTTATAATTATACTATAATCTATGATTACATTGATCATTTTTATAATTTTCATTGTATTTAATAATTTACTTAAAAATATAAATGCGACTATTATTAATCACATAAAACAATCTTGTATCAATCTTGAATCTTAAATGAATTAAATATCTTATTTTATTTTTTTATTTTTATTAAACGTAATTCTCTTACCGAGAAGTTTCTGGTTGAAGTACTTTTCCCAGGAGTACATCTTGATCAATTTAATGCATTCTAGGATCTCACTCATAAATCGCACGCGAGCATCTGTGATAATCACAGATTTCGAACGGAAGTAGCCTGTCGCACGTGAGATGAAATACTGCAAATGTCATATGAATATTTTATATATTTTTCATATTTAATAATTCTATATATTTTTCTCCTTGAAATTATTTGCATGTATATTTACACAACGATAAATATATATATATATGAATGTCACTTACCTGACATGGATAAAATGAGAGAAACGCTATCATTCCTACCAGAGCAATAGGACTGAACAACCATAGTATATAAAATATGCCGCAACTTATAACTATCGGTCCGCTGATGATCATTGGTCCATAAATGATCACATCAAAGAGTCTTTGACTATCATTACAGAACAAATTGATCACCTAAAAATATAAATCTATCCGTAAACATCATATATCAAGAAAACATCTGTCTGATATTAAAATTTCATGATCGTAAATCAATTATCTCACTTCTCCAGTGCTTTTATTGCCGAGGCTGTTCAGTCTAATGATCTTCTTATACAATAGAGCCGTACATGCTGATTTAAGTCGCAATCCAGTTTTGTAGTTCATGTTCCATGTCCATGTGAAAAAGAATGCACGCAAAGAATCACACAAAGTCAACAACAGAACCCACTTGATGCCATCCCAGAAATTCTCCTCCGGTGATTCAACGTGTTCCAATATCTTCCTCATCAATATTGTCTAAACGAGAAAAAATTCTGTTATTATTACATTTTGTCATACAAGAATTCAATCTTGATGACCGATCACTATTGAGGACATGATCTTACAGGACTGATGAATCCGAAAATGAGAGAACAACTCAACAAGAAACACGATGCAAAAACTCTCGTCCGCACGAATCTCCATGCAACCATAGAAAAAGACGCCGCGTTGGGACCGTTTCTGCTTAGCTCCTCTTGCCATAATATATCAAGTCTACCAGAACAAATGAAGAGTTAAATGAAGAGTTATCATTTATCCATACTTTAGATAAGAGAATGATATTTATTTATTCATGCTGGAACGATTCTCAAGAGTTGTCATTACCTAAGTGCGTTATATTCGCAAGTATCATACACTGAGATGTTTGGTAAATCTGTCAGCGTGAGACCTTTCTTATATGCCTTCCATAAATACTGTGTCATCCATGTTATGTATACATAAGAAAATAATCCAGCATTGTCTGCGGATGCATTATTTTTCTTTCTAAAAAGTAACATTTAATTCATTTCATTTTATCTATTTATTGCAAAGTAATAGATAATAATAGTAATTTATTTTCCACATCTATTGATTACATATTATGTTACGTATTAGTTATGATGGATATCATGAAAATAATGCATCTTCATTTGCACAATTAATGACTAATATCTATCGTAAGAGATATCATTAAATATACAGCAACAATATAAGAAAAATTGGACTTTAAATTGCTACAATAAATTACAATAAACTGAGACAGTGATTTAAGCATTCAATCATGATACATACTCCTTATATCGTACAGGTATCAGATTACTTAAAGCCTGATTGTATTTCTTCATCCCAGATCTGGGAATGTATTCTCTGATCTGTCTTGCTGTGCTACCACTTGCCTTCGGTAGCAGCGATTGTTGTTGCCTGTTGGAGCAAGGATTTAACGGGAAATTAAAAGATAAAGTCTTTTTAGTAAAAAAAGTAAAGTAATGCAGATAATTAAATCTAAATTGATCCTTTTTCTTCTCGCAAAAAGGCAAGGAAGAGATATATCGATCTTGTACATCGTACCGTTCTTCATTCTGATTCTTGTTCTCTCTGTTCTCATTTCGTTTGACATCACTGTCATTGATCTCCGTCGTCTGTCCCATCTTCATAAGATACCGCTATCTGTTGCCTCAATGGCATCAATGGCGTTCGCAGAATCTGAAAGTTGTATTGCTTGAGAATTACTTGAGATCGCATCAAGGCCATATCGAGGTAATAAAGATATAATCATCGTTATTGCGATAAAGCGATTTAAAGATAATGACTGGTCGCGACAAAGTGAATAATTTTTTACAATGATAGAGATTCTTTGAGACACGATGGTACACCTTAAATCGCGACAGCACCGCAGAATTGAAGACTGGATATTTTTCACGACGTGACGTGACTAAAGAGGAGACAGCAGATATCGTGTCGCTTCCGCACTCATCTCAGCGATAGAGATAGTTCAGCCGAGCGACGGCTTAACAAGTTGCAAACTGCTTCGGCGACGAGCGGCGTTCGTCGATTACATCGGTGATTACGATGCTGATAAGAGCCGTGCTTAATCTCCGGGCATCATTAACGAGATGTGAGGTGCGCATTTTTCAAACTACCGCTCGTCTCGCGCGCGCGCGCGCGCGCGCAAGCAGATAAGCGTCGCAACATAATCTGTACGCATGTCCGATGTCCGCTAGATCGCTACGACTAGTCGGAACAAAGGGCGTCGCCGTTTCGCGAAGCAGCTCCGAAGATTTCGGCGACGAACATAACATTCAGTCATCGCATGCGTAAGCATGGTGCCGCGCGATCGACACATTCACGTTGCCGTCAGCGCAAGGAAAAATAGAACTCACATTGCGAGTCGTCTTGCGTCGCCTCAATGCTCGCACTCGATAGCGCAGCAAAAGCTTGAGGTCCTTACGGGAACGCGAGACGCCGACTGAACCGGTCTAGCTGACGTTATCGGACGTCCTCGCGACTCCCGAGCGTGGGCGGACGTCGTCATGGCTGACCTTCGGGTCCGTATTTCCTTCCCCGGTAGTCCACTTGCTTTTCCCCCCGAGGAATGCATTTCCGTTTACGCGTACGATGAACTCTATCGCATTGTTTATTCGAACGACATGTGATTGGACGTGGCGCGGTATGAACCAAATGTCACGTTCAGTACCGCTCGTCTGCTTGACTGGTACATTAGAGGCTGATATATCGACAAAAACGATATTACGTGAGCTATCGCATAATATAAATTTGAAGATATTAGATTGTGAGATAAACAAAATTACCATTCTGCCAGCGATGCAAATCGAACAATGCGAATGTACTTTGAATCATCCTCGCGATCGGTTACGGTTTATCCAGATAGCTTGATAGAGTATCCGCGACTTATAAAAAATCAGTGAAAGGAATACACGAGATTCCAGCTTTTTTTTTCCCCCCTTTAATATTCCAATTTTAATTGGAATTAAAACTCGAGGAAATAATATTAATTGATTAATGAATGTTCGAAAAAACAGATCTAAAAGAGATAAAATTAAGTGAAGAAATGAATGGAATACAAAATGGATATTGGGAATGTATATCTGTTCTCATGGATACTCTTGGGATATTTTAGAAAGGGATGAATGAATGGATGTTACTCAAGACAGAATTAAATTAATTGAATTAAATAATCTTTAATCTTTAGATTCATAGGATCTAAAGCTTGAAGATTTCATTAGAGTTATCTCTAAGAAAGTACAAGCAATATGTTTCTCCTCCATCTCTCGGCAATTTTCATACTTTTTTTTTATTCAAATCTTAGAGAATATAAATCGAACCTAAACATTTTAAACGTTTTAACCGTTCAAGAAGCGTAATCACAATTACCTTCACATACGAATGATATTAGCAAAATGCCAGCCATCATCGCAACTTGTATATCACGAATATCAATTTAAAAAAGTAACATCAATTTAGCAATTAATCTGATAATCGCAATTTAATGTGATAGCAATCTGAAACGCTTGATCTTGTGCCAATAACCTGGCACTTTTCGCGAACATTCTTGTGCGCATCTACCGACATTGCAACAGCTAACTTTTTTTTACAAACATTGATACTTGATGTTGGTTACACTTTCTTATGCGCGTGCACTTTAATTATAACTCATATCGAGAAATATCGATCATTCTTATGCCAAAGGATCATTTATATATCGCTTGACATATCGTGTGTCAACGATGGAAAAATGCGAATGTATCTGGCACTCCTCAGATTTCGTTTAAGACTGTACGATGGAGATTTAGTAATTACGTGAATCGCGAAGCTGTGTATTTGGTTAATCGTCTATATATTACAGTAACCTTTGTATACGTTGTATATATTTTGCATTTCACTTCGCGTTTACGCATGTATCATATAAAATCATCATTTCTATCGTTTGACATTAAAAGATACATCGTATGTGGATGCAATGTGTGGAAAAATGAGACGGTTTTTTCACGTTTAATCTAATATTGCAAAACGAAAGCATACTTTTTTAATAAGTTTTCGTTAAAATCTTTTGTCTAAGCTGTAAAGCGAAAAACAAAAGTTAAGTTGTTGAAAATGAGGCGTAAATCGTTTTCTCTTTTGGGCTACGCCTTCGTTCACAGCATAATTACGCTATATATAATATGGACATATATATGCTGATTGATATATATATATATATTCATATATATATATATATATATCAATATATATATATATCAATGTGTGTAATCTTTGCGATAAAAAAAAAACTAAGATAAGACTTATATACTATCGATTTGACTTATAATACTTAACATATGATATCTAACATACAATTGAAAACTAGAAAAAAAGAAAGAAACAAAAAAAGAACTAATTGCGTCTGAGTAGGATTTCGTTTCGATCTCCATTAGCGATCACTTTGATTCTTCGGACGCTTTTTCATGCGTTCACCGCTCGGTATTAGAAACGCATTGGTCGATCTCAAAAACTGTTGTAATTGTTGCCGCCCAATTGCGAGTTGAAGCCCCTGTTATTCGGCGAATATCCTGGCCTGAAGTTGTTACCTAAGCCTACAGGCAGAAGAAAAATGAGATTTATTTTCCGTAATTTTTATTAATATATATATATATATTTATAATTATAATTGTTTTAATATCAAATGTAGATATATTCTTAGCATTTGAGCTCAGTCATTCTTATCATGCTCCTCAATCATCTTGTGTAACTTTGTGATATGTAATATTTTTGTCATCTAATCATACCTCCACAAAAATTGCCGATGCCGCTCAAGGACATGCCACTCGATCCGCCAGTTGAGTTTAGGAACAATTCAATGTATCTGTGCGACATGTGGCTTTTATCCTGCAATCAAATGGAAAATTAAAATCACAAGCAAATTATGAATAGTATACATAAATGTATAAGTTTTTAGAATGAGAGAATAAATTTAAAGTACATTTTATTAAATTTCAGAAAGCGAAGTGAGATCGTACGAACCTTGCACATTGCTTTTACAGCTTCTTCATGAGTGGCAAATTCAACATCAGCCTCTCCCGACGGACGACCGCCATTCTCGAGAATGATGCGGACATTCACGGGTTCAATCGGTCTGAAAAACTGAAAGTGACAATGGATCATTAAATTCAAATGCATATCTTGAATTGTGATATTTTGTAGTCACGTAGATGATACAACAGCAAATGATAATAACTTAATCGTATATTACAAAATAAATACGAAGAATAATTGAAATCTTTGATTAAAACGATTGTAAATTTGAAGCTCTAAAGTTTAACAAAAAGGTTTACATCAGCTATATCTTGCTCTGTCGCTTTGAACGGCAATCCGCGCATATGGATGCTGTGTACACCAGAATTTCCGCCCCAGGAATCACCGCTACCTCGGTAATTGCCACCTTTCATATCCATACAGCCGCGCATTCCCATATTACCGCCACGAGATCCATAGTTATTGCCGCTCGCCCACGGACCGTTATCGAAGTCTGAAATCGAAATTCGCGGTAAATCGTGACGTTCTATAGTTGCACAAAACATGGCTCTGTACATATAGGATGATGATGATAATAATATTATACTTTTGATCCGCCTGTGATAACCATCCTGTGATAGATGACGTAAAGAATCACCTCTGTTTCTGCCTCTGCCATTATTACTGAAGCGGTTTATCCCGCTGAAGCGATCACCGCGCGTGTATGGCGTGGGTCGCTGATTAAAGCCGCCCATAGGTCCGCCGCGCATTTTTGGTCCGATACTGGCACGTACCTCGGACAAGCTGCTTCGGAAAATCTCGATATATCTGTCAAAGATCGAATATGGATGGGTTAAATGTTCGTAAAGCGACACGATAGTGGCGAATAAGTAATATCGTCATCATCGTCATTATCGTTATCCTCACCATATACTGCCACCAAAAAATCGAAGGACTTGACAATACTTAACAATAACTTAATTTGAGAAAAAGAAAAAGAAAAAGATAGAGAGATAGAGATAGATATATAGATAATAGAGAGAGAAAGAGAGAGAAAGAAAGAAAGAGAAAGAGCACAAATAGTGAGAAACAAGAAAAAAAATGAGTGATCTCTAAGAATAGTGAACAAAATAGGAGACATTCTTGCGCAGCAATAGTGAAACACTGAATCGGATTGATGTTTACATAAGATAAAAAAGGAAGATAAAGGAGAAAAAAAAAGTATAAAAAGATTGAAACTAAAGGGGAAAAACAAAAGATAGAAAAAGAATACGTGACTGGCACTCTGGTACTTTAAAATTGAATGTACTGTGTGACAGAACAACTGTGTTCATACTGAACCTCCGTTATCTCTCATTAAACCTGCGAGGAGAGACCCTCCCACGACGAAATCGCTTCCCGACATACCCTGTATGCCATGTACCGTACGCACCCCGCAAGCCCGCGACGCCGACGATCTTCAGGCAAGCCACGCTCACAGTTGCATCTTTTGCGGATCTTTATCTACATCTATCTTTACGCAAATAGCTATTATGCAAACACGCGACAGAATTTAACGAGGTTTGAAGATATCATTAAATCAAGTCTCGAATACTATTCAATACCAAGAATTAATTTCATAGTTGGTATTCTCGTGCGATGGCAAAGTATCGACGATACTCTCCCTTTAGGCTCTATTTCGCGAAATGTTCATCCACAGAAGGTGCAATTACATGCGCCGCATAGTCGTGCCGATATTGGATCGATGGTAACTATATTTCTCTGTAGCTTCGGCTTGCCCTACCCACCTCCCATGGGATTTGGTGACGATGGTATGGGGCTACTTCCCGCACCCCAGCACCCACCCACGGGTATAAGTTGGGTCCACAGTACTTTCGCTTACGTACGATTATATGCTTGTAATTGCGTCATCAGAGAGGCAGTTTCTTTTCAGGCATAAGAAAGAGAAAGAGAGAGGTTCTCTTGGGAAGATCCTCTCTCTCTGTGTCGGGACAGTTCTTATTTATTTGACTTTGAGAGGGAAAAAAAACCAAAAAAAGGAATAGTCTGCGATTCGTCGAAGAGTTTTCTGGTCTCTCTACTGCAGCAAGATGCAAGATGCAAGTAATAATCCGAAATAAATCCGAGTATTATCCGTTTCTCGGATAAGAGGAATATGACGAGAGAGAGAAAGAGAGAGGGAGATAGAAACAGCTCTCACGTTTGCTCACGCGCAGAGAAGTCCCCTCTCTAGGTGGACATATTAGAAACGTAATAAAGAAGCTGCATCCATATTAAGAATTTTCCCGCTATTTAAAGTAAACGATATTGTTTAATACCTACGTGTACTACGATCATTATATAATATAAAATGGTATATAAAAGGGTCGTAAGTATACCCAAACCCAGCTATTTGCGTCTTAGTGCCCCACCTGTGTCCTATCTTTTCCTTGTGTTTCTGCAGAGCGCGCTCCGCAACATCTTTGTTAACAAATTGAACGTAAGCCTCCCCAGTACTGCGGCCCGTGTAGTCTGTCGGTAGTGAAATCCCGTTCGGCAATATCTCCAACCCTGACCCACACATAATCAAACATCGATATTGTAGCACCCATTGGAAAAAAGAAGTTATTTGATCAATTTTAATAAAAAAAAAAAAATAATAATAACAATAATAATAATTAAGATGAAATAAAGAGAACCCTCGCAAAAGAGAAGCAAGAGACTCGACTCGACTCGAAACTCTCGCGTGTGTACACGCGCGAGCATTTTACTTTGTCTTTAACTCAATTTATTTTTTTTTCTTTTCTTCTGTGCTTGTCCATTATTATTACATTTGCACACAGACGGGACGGGCAAGAGGCACCGCGTCCGAAACCAAAGTTAAGAATTAAGCTCGATCATCTTGCGCAAAGAAAAATGCTTTCTTCCGCTCCATACGGAATCATCTAAAAGCGCGCGATCTCGTCGCTCGCACGGCACAACTCGGACAAGCGGGATCTTAAATCTTAACTGAGGCTAATGGTTGGAAAACAGAGACGTCTTGCTCTAGATGGACTCTGTTAGATTTAAATCATTCATCGAATTTGATGTAATATTCATTATCCTTTCTGTTTAACTCTATTTTAAGATAAGACTGATATATTTTAATCATTATTATACACCATTTGCGAGAAGGCATTAATGCAAAACAATTGACTTTATGAGCAGCTCTAAACATGAGTAACGCGAGAGAACCATCAAAAGTATTCTGCCACTGTATTCCTAAGACAATCGTCGAATCTTATAATCTGTTCGTCTTCTGTGAAAAGGGGAGTACAAAAAGAGAAAAAAAGATATATATGTATATAATATTCAAAAAAGATATGAACGGGTGTCTGTCTCAAGGATTAAATAAAATCTTAATAGCATTTTGTTATCGATCACATTAATGATCATCCTGATAAGCCAAATACCTGAAAAGAATTGTGCAATTTCCTCTTTCGAACAACCAAATGGCAGACCACGCAATCTCACGCAACCATCATCCATTGCATTTTCCAAATTGAGACCACTTCTCTTCACGACCCATTCCATCTCTCCGCGTTTTGCTTTGAAAACTGAAAAATGATACATAAATGATACATACAAAATGAAGAATCAAGACAATACAAACAAGAAGATATATATATATATATATACACACACACACAGATATATAGATATATATACTATATGTAGATATACATATACAGATACAGAATGAAATATCCAGATCATTCCCTTGTATTTCGAATGTATACAAAATACAGTAACATATATCAAGTAATATGTATTATTATTTATTTTCTTAATTGCTTGCACGTCTCCTTAAATTTGGCATTGAAAAAAATATTGGGAAACTTAATTCTCATAAAAAATGAACGCTTGAAACAGAATAGAAGAATCTTCTCCGTGTGAAGAAAGATGAACATTCTTAGATGCATAATTTTGAAGAAATTAATAATTGATAATAATAGATTATAAACCTTCGATGTAACGATGGCCCATGTGATCTCTGTCTCTTTTGCAAGCCTTTTCAATATCTTCCGGAGTGTCCATCTCCACATAAGCCTCACCACTTGGACGTCCCTCACGCGACATCGTCATGTGGACACCGTTCTTGCCATTGGAGATCGAGCAATCGCCGAAGAACTTCATGATCTCGTCCACAGTGGTGGACCATGGTAACCCGCGCATCTTCACGACGTATCCCTCATCATCGTGATCTCCACTACCATGATTCGACATAATTCTTCTTTAATCTGCACTTCTAACAAGCGGAATCTACGAACGGAAATACACAGTCAAACGGATGCGCCATGTACTTGGTCAATCGGACGTACGTAACAAGACGATTCAACAAAAATTCGAAATAATCGGAACATACGGAATAACCAACTTCCAATATATTCAATTTTGTATATGTCGGCGTCCCAGAAATATTCCGTGCACGAGGGACATACGCCAATCGACAAAGGGAAAAAGAAGCGAATCGTTGCCACGCAAGATCTCTCCTTGCGTTTCGCGAAAAGTGAAACGTACGTTAATTAACGGACAGAAAATGTCGCCTCGCGATTGTCCGTGGTGTTCGAATAAATTTGAAGCAAGTTCGTGAGAAAATCCTATCTTATTGACCAGGTATGGCACAAGTTCAAAGCATTTAAGGAAAATAACAAAGTGTCCCACAGAAGACAATCGGCGAGAACGCTTGAAGCTGCGGAAGCCGAGTCGCGATGGATTGACAATGCGAAGTAATATCTTCATCAATCGCGAATCGCATAAGTCCGAAATATCGCTACTTCGAGAATATAAAATACTAATTCACAATGAGAGAAATTTACTTGAATTTCTTCACGAGAAACCTGCGAATCTGCTCCTCACACGAGTCTTCAAATGCTTACAAACAGCAAAATGGCGTATAACGCCGTTCACTCGGCAGTTGGTTAATATCATAAACGTACAAAAGATGAGAAACCAATGGAACTAATAAATACTAGATGATACTAAACTATGATATTGATAGATTGTTGAATCGATAGCGGAGTTCATTCTCTACTGAAATTCTAAGTCCTATGCATAGCATAAACCTTAAGACCTATCTTTATATCGTGATGCAATGCGATACTGATAACATTAATCGTCGCAACGGAATCAATCGTTCAATCTCCTTCTTCTTTCATGCAACTTGTTTTATATTTTATAGTAACCTTATCTTGTGTAAGAAATTGGGCAAATTAAAGATCAGTGACTTGTAAAATATATTATGTTATTATGCATGTATTATATATAATATTGTTGTATATGTTTTTATTATTATATAATTATATATGTGCATTATATTCTTTTTTTATTTCATTATTATATAATTATATATATATATATATATATATATATATATGATTATAGATAGCCAATATTTTATTTAAAACAAAACGCATGCTGAATGACGCTGATTGCGCGATATCGCGCTGAGTCTTTCCAATTTCTCAGCTGTCGCAACTCCTTTCAAATTGGTTACATTCAATCCTATGCGTACTCGAATGTATGAAACGAGCATTTGTATAGTCTATGACTACTAGTGACGCCATGTGGCAAGGTAGAGAGATACCGGAGGATCTGATCCATCTCACTCTATCTTGCGATAATGGCTGCAAGATAGAACGAGAAGGATCAGGTTCATGGCATAACCTCTCTCTCTCTCTCTCTCTCTCTCTCTCTCAATCTTAATCATTCGTATGGAGTCAGTCCGCGGGCGAGGTTACTCAGCTTAGATGTATACGTTGTCGTTCCGCGTCCATGTTACAATCGCGTACTCGCTCGGAGCTTATCATCGCAGCGTGATGACAGTCCGCTGAGCACAAACGTCATTTTGTGGTCGCGGGCGAGAGAGAGAGGGGAAAAGGGAGAGAAAGAGAAACGGGAAGCGACGCAAGTGAAATCGGGCGGATAGTAGACTGACGACGCAGGTCCGTCTGGGTTGCACGTCGACGACGACGACGACGACGGCGACGGCGAGATTCTCCGACACGCTCGTGTGACAAAGGGAGACAAGAGAGAGAGAGAGCGTAAAAGCGGCGAGCGACTAGCTGACACATTGTCATCGGTGGACAAACATTGTCTTTTCTTCGTCTCGTCGTCGCCGTTGCGTTTCGTCACGCGTCCGCTCGCGCGGACGCGCACAAGCGGCCAGTAGGCGACCGAGCGGAACGGACGATCGTGATCTCGCCGGACGGAACGAGCCACCTACGTCCACGCGACAGACCAACCACGATGAGCTTCCTGTTGTGAGTGCCCTTTCGTTCTGCGCGAGTCTCCCCCGGCTTCTCCGTTGTCGTCGTCGCGCGCGGTCGCGCGATCGATATGCCCTTCTGGGAGATGCGAGAGCGAGATGCGAGGGACCGTCGTCGCCGTGGCAGCCGACGACGACGAGCTCGTTCCCTTCCGGATCCCCCGCGAAATTTCCCATTCCTCATCCATCCGCGTCTAAACGACGTTCCTCGAACGCGCGCTCCCGCTGTATCTAATCTCTGGCGATCTCGAGTCTGTCGACTCGTGCGACGACGAGATCGATACGATTCGCCGGCGAATCGATCGAGAATAAAAATAGCGCCAATCGCGAAGGTGCGGACGCTCCATCGACTTTCGCGCGTCTTCTCGCGGGAAGACACGCCGCATTCCCCGAACGTCAGGATTATTATTACCGGAGGCGACGCATAATCGTCGTGAATCATCGCCGTCCGTCTTGGCGACTGCAACCGCGCCTCGCCGTCAATAATCGCGAGACGGCAACGCTTGTTCTCTCGTTTGCTCCTTCATTCGCTCGCTCGCTCGCTCGCTATGACGTCTGTAATGGACAGCGCCGCTTTCTGCGTGAGCGCGATCGTGATCAGCTGAGCGTCGCAGCTGAACACATCGCGTAACGCACGCCCATCTCCTCCAAGCCTACGCCTTTCCTTTCTTTTTTTTTTTTTTTTATTCTTTCCATGCACGCCTGACGATCAACGCATTTCGTGGCCCTGATGCGAAGAAAGAGAAGAAGGGAGAAAGGAAAGCATAAACTGCATTCAAGGAGATTTTGGATAGCCCGTCCTTTCCCGCTTGTGCTTCCTCGCATCTATCCGCGCATAATAAAGCGAATATGCTTTCCCCAGGCAGAAAGAGGAAAAGAATTTAGGAGAATTTAGGAAACGTATAAAAGAATGTAGCTGGACAAAAAGATTACAGCAGATTTGTTTTTCGTGTAGGTCTTTTCGTTTGCTTGATGAAGCAGTCATGCTTTGAGGATGAAAAATGAGACGCTTGCAAGGAAATGCTAGAAAAAAATTTAATTGCTCTTTTTGTTATCAAAATAAAGTCCCTGAGATTAAGATTGCAAAATTATTGTTAGACAGGTCCAGATCTATGTATGAATGTGTTGCATACTCCAGAGATTCATTTCTCGAAGCAGTTACTCAATTCATCACCTCAATTCATAGCGAGAAATGTTGATCTCGGATGTGACATGATTTTTTTAATTATTTTGTTCTTCTTTTCTTTTAAGCGGAAGCAGGTCCTCCAAGACCTTCAAACCAAAGAAGAATATCCCGGAGGGCACTCATCAGTATGACTTGATGAAACACGCTGCAGCCACATTAGGTTCTGGGAATCTGCGACTGGCCGTCATGCTTCCTGAAGGAGAGGATCTGAATGAATGGGTGGCTGTCAACAGTAAGTCGAAGCATCATCCATTTGATGCTGTTCTTGAAGCTAGTTTTCATTCAAAGATCAAAATCGAGGCCTCTTGTTTTTCTTGCAGCTGTTGATTTCTTCAATCAAATCAACATGCTGTATGGCACCATCACGGAGTTCTGCACGGAAGAGAGCTGTCCCATCATGTCAGCGGGACCCAAGTACGAATACCATTGGGCAGACGGTCACACGGTAAAGAAACCCATCAAGTGTTCAGCACCGAAATACATAGACTACCTAATGACCTGGGTGCAAGATCAGCTGGACGATGAGGCTCTCTTTCCGTCAAAGATCGGTGACTATTCAATTTTCCATTCGTCATCTTTCGATTACGCGGGACTTTCGTAAAAGTTGAAGCTCTGATCGTCTCTGCCTCTCGCAGGTGTTCCTTTCCCCAAGAACTTTCTGTCGATTGCCAAGACCATTCTGAAACGATTATTCAGAGTTTATGCCCATATCTATCATCAGCACTTCAGCGAAGTCGTGCAACTTGGCGAAGAGGCGCATCTCAATACATCGTTCAAGCATTTTATATTCTTCGTTCAGGTATTCAATATTCTTTCTTCGTTTCCTTTTTTTATGAAAAAATTAAGAAAGAAAATGAAGTATAAGTACAGAAATAATGATATTAATATTTGGACCGCCTCGTCACTCATGTATGAATGACTGTCTTAAAGATTTAAGAATGATTAAATATTTATGAGAAAATTGAATGCAAATAAAACAAAAGATCATTTGCGTATAAATAAATATTAATGTCAGAAATAAGATTAACATTACGATGGACTCGTCGAAATTAATCGGACAATCTAAATATTAGTGATTTTTTATAGAGAAGAGAAGAAAAAGTTATTTTGAAAAGAATTATTGAATAAATGTTATTCTAATTTAACATGAATTGTGAAGAAATTAATTGCGTGCATCGCTAATTTTCTTAATCTTCAACCATTAATTAATTCAATCTCGTATTACAGGAGTTTAATCTAATTGACAGAAGAGAACTGGCACCATTACAAGAACTGATAGAGAAACTGACGGCGAAGGATGCGCGATGAGTCCGACTGCTGATGAGCCACACACATGTTGTCCCTCCTTCCGGAACCTCTCCAAAGAATCTCAACTGTCGCGTTGTCTTCGCTAAATCTGTGTAATCGCGCTATTTAAACCGATCCGCTAATCGCAGCATGATCTATCTTCGTCTCTAAATATAGAATCCCGGAACCATTTCTTTTCCAAAGAAAGACACGCGAAAGAACATAGGGAAACCGGCATTTACCGTAGAACTTCCTTTCTTGATAGCGCATCGATGTATTCCGTACAATGATCGCATACGCATATGCACAGACACAATGTGACACGAAAAATACGTATCTCCCATATATATATATATATATATATATATATACACACATACACACACAGCTGCATAGTCAAATGGAGGATAACAATAATAATTCTGAGATGGTACACGCAGGTTTCGCAACACCGTTTTCCTCGTGTGCGTTTCGTCATCGTAACACGTCTCGTCAATGGCGAGAACGAGAACAGAAAAATTTAATCATTTGTCTCGCCAACAAATGTCTCGCGATATCGGTTTCTTTTTGTTGCGCGACTGGAAAAATCGCTCGCAAGTCTCACGATTCCGTTTATTATCGTTTCGTCGTCGCTATTATTGTCAAATGTAAAAAATATCGTCGCTCTATTAGAGTAAAGATTACCGATCGTTTCATATAGCTGCGTACGAGAGTGTGCAACGGCATATCGTGAGATAATCACATCGTCGAGAGAGTTACTTTTACATTTTAGGATAGCGTTAGTCTCTGAAATGGCTCTTTTCAATTGTTTCCTTATTGAGATCACACGTTTCTTTATCAAGGAGTTGCACGCATTATCGCGACACGTATTTATGAAACCGTCGAAAGGGAAGAAAAGGAGGGGAAGAGAGATGCTGCCGCATCACCGCGCAGTGATTACTTTAAGATATCGTCCTGTTAAGCGCTTATAGACTTATTTATATACAACTAGGATTTTTGTACGCGTTTTGTCCCCCGTAGAAAGTGATAATTCCCGCTTCAGCCGCTTCTCTCCGGCAGCAAAAGCGATCCGTCTGCGTCGTCTCATTGGGAATCCCACTCGCGTCTTGTCACTCGTTTTTCATCTTTCGTTTTCCTCGCCAGGAGTCAGTTTGCCACTACTTCACGAACCTCCATCACTCGTGACGTTTTTCTCTCGCATCCTACTATCCAACTAATTTTGGATCGCAATCATTATCGGAGAACATTCATCCAGTGGTAGCTTATCTGTTTACAAGACTCCAGCCGCGATACTTTCAATACCTACTCTGTTCTACAAAAGAATTGCACAACCCTCGGTTTAGTTATGTATGTTACTCGTGATCGTGCGAATTGCACGATTTCGAAGTATTTAACGATCGATCAACATTGCCAGTTATCCGTATGAGATTGTTAGTCATTTGTATAAGCTAATTTGCCTGTTGTTAGTATGTACGGAGCGAATTCGTCGTTTATTTTCCAGCGCGAACGAAGGAAATGGCGTGAATCGCGCGCGCGTGCGCGATAACGATAATATTTAGGACGATTCTCCAAAGTGCTAAAAGTGTTTTGAAAGGAAAACATTTTCTTCAACGCACTAGACGTTAAGAATCTGGAGCGCGCGATATATATATATATACATATATATATATATATATATATCTATAATATATTTACACACACCACATCGACGTATTTTATTATAACGATATAATAAAATAGTGGCAGAACGAGAGCGATATGAGATGACAGTGTGTCACGATATCGTCATTGAAGAGTGGAGGCGACGCATACACGCCCCTAGACGTCGGATATAGACGTACATCGTAATAATGTAATACAGTAATGATAATGATAACATAACGCTGTACTCGGTACTTAAGAGATAAGGAGAGGACAGAAAAGTAAAATAAAAAAAAGAGGAAAACTGGCGGGCGAGTGAAATTCTCGCGGTTGCTTAATCGGGACGCGATTGCCTGCCAAAAGGCAGAAAGGAAAGGAAAAAACTAATTCATGTCGAGAAATGACTATTTTTGGTCCTGTCTACACTGATCATTACACGCGCAAGTATCAGCGACGTTGGTCAGTTTTGCTATTATTTACTCGTGATATCTTAGACACTTATTTTGAATCCTTCAATTGCATCTTCTGCCTTTTCCTTTTTCATTTCGAGTGATCTTCCGCGATGCAAATACGCGTATGTACGACCGTTCAATGATGAGAAACTGGATCCGTGGATATTGTATCCGTCCGCAATTATCTTAGTCTCAATATTAATCCCGAAATCGCAAATCAAACAGATTATCAATGGGTGGTCGGAAGATCATCAAGCGCTGGAGCATCAGAAGAGAAATTAGATTCATGATTTCTCTATCACTAATTTCATCGACTATCATTAGTTTAATTTCCGCTATTACGGTTCACTGTTCAATGTTTATAGTTTGTGATGCAATTATGTATATCTTCTTTCAATAGGAGGAAAAGAGTCGTGAAGAGAATCTTATCAAATTTTCATATGCTTCATTTTTTCGCCTAGATATAATATGCGGAGCGTATGTCTTCGAGATAATTCCTCGCTGAAAATCACATAGTCATCGCACAAATTCATCGCTCAATAATTCCGTTATTCTCCTTGGAAAATTTGCTAGAGAACTATGAGATTTTGGGAAAACTGACTCAACGATCGCGATAATTCGGTCGTTTGCAGTTGCGAATGCGACAACAACTCGTATCGATCGTATCGGATAAATGAGATGAATTACCATTTTGAGAATTCTTTTACATGCGTCACAATGCGATTTTTTATATGCACTAATAAGCGTGATCAAGTACATTGAGATGAAGTCGTATTTTTCTTTTGTTCCGAACGGCCTTCCGCGGAGAATTCTTATTGATCAAACTGATCCGCTCGTCAGATAACGTGATACATGTGCAATGTAAATAATATTTTTCACAGTTGCAGAAAAACGGAAAGAAAAAGGACACATAGTCGCGCCTCGATCGCGGCATGTGACCACATCGAAAATGTTTATAGTCCTGAATATAATCTTGTAATCTTTCTTGTAATAAATATCGTTCCGATTAATATTTGCGATTTTTATCTTAGTTAAGCTCTTTTGATGCAAACATGCATGAACATTCGCGCAAATTTGTAACGTCTTCCTCTTGCCTTTTAATTGATTAGCTATGAGGTAAATTTTATTATTTATAATCTTCTCTCTGCTTCATCATTTTTATTCTTAACAATGAATATCGGAATTGTGCAACAATTATAAAATGTTGTCTGTTTGGAGAGACATAAAGACTTCGTTGTCGCTTCAAATCTCTTTCGCGACAAATTTGTCGAGATCACATCTTTGCTTCTGTATTTTAACCGGGATATTCTTGATTAAAAAGGATTAATCAAAGAACCGACTTATATTCAGTTGATTACAAACTACATCTCGACGCCAGTAATTTTCAAGCGTTCTAAATTCTCATATGACCATCGCCATGTGCCACTTTTGATTTGTACCTTGCACATTTCTCTCTCGAATAATGCCTCAATAATATTTCATATTTATTTATCAACGGACGGAAGTAACAATATTACAATGACAAAGAATAGGAATTATGTTCTCACGCATAAACATTTACGAATACGCAAAACAGATCCGCCATGTGTAGTAACATATAATAATAATAATTATTATAATAATAATTTTACCAAAATTATTTTCGAAATCTCTAATAGCAAATTCTTCGCATTGATATTCCTATCCTTCCTATCTTTTAGGAAGGACATAAACTGGTTCACGATTCATAACATAATTTGAATTTCTGATTTGCTTGTGATCAAATCTTAATTTCTCGCCTGTGTTTTTTAACGAAGATATTTAAGAAAAAAAGCGAATCAAATCCTCAATTTTCGCTCTATTTTAAATCTCTTTAGAATCATAAATATTCAAACTGGAGTGAAATTTTGTGCGAGAGAATCTGTAGAAAAGACCATAAATAGCAAGGGTGCTCATTTCAATGTAGCTGCAATGATGATAATATATGACAGGATGTGATAAAAAGTTCATATGTCGATAAACATGAACGTGCGATATCAAAACACGCTGAAAAATGATGTGCCATGAGGTAATGAAGTCCACCCCACTCATCGCATTTTCAGGCTCGTTTCACTTGCTTTTCAAACTGATGCGAATCAATTAGAAACGTTCGTGAATTGTAACGGACGCAGTCGGACTTGGCTCTCGACGCTTTGTGAGGTTTGGATTAACATTTAATTGATAAAAAACTCGTAACTCTCAATAATCTAACGCATTTAGAAAATCAATTTCAAAGTCGCGTGCGGATTAATCGCATCGAGCGCATCGAACGCATCACGACGTAAGATCTTCGATTATTTTAATTATTATTAATTATGTTAATTGTAATCAAATTAATTAAATCTTTAATTAAAATTTTATTAATAAATTACTATTAAAAATCTTTTCCATGTAAAAGAATTATTTTATATTAAACTAAAATTTTATCTACTATTTAACTAAATACATTTTCCAATATATTTACTATGTTACGACTTCTCCTACTTAACTTAAATTAAAATACTATCTTAATGTAATTATTATTCATAGGAATGACGGGCAATTTGTACATATTTTAATGAAATTTCAATTAATTAATATAAATTAATTTACAATTAAATCTTAAAAAATATAAACATTAAACTAAATATTCAACTAATAAATTAATTATAACTCATTTAATCCTAAATATTCTACATTTTGATTTGAATTAACTTTAAAAAAAATATCATTTATTAATATTTATAATAAATTATAAACAATAATACATAAAATTAACTTAGGTTAATCTAATCGTGGACCATCAATTAATAAACAAGCCCCTCTAATCTATAAAATCCGGATGTCTGAATCTTCGATCGTTCTATTTTGAATTTTGGCATTGCGTTACTTCGCATTTTTCAAGTTGTTAAAGTAACGCGATAATAACTTAACTCGATCCTAATCGATTGAGATTAGATTGAGTCTAAATTAGAGCCAGCATGCTCCACAAATCTGCGGTACTTTTCTTTTCCAAATCGCGAGCATATAAAATCGTAATAATCGAAGTTCTTCGGTAAAAAAGAAATCCAAGCAGGAAAGAAGAATATAAAAAATGCCATTATACGATTCATTCATAAGAATTGTATATTGATTTTTGTTCATTTACATAAATTTTAAAGTATCCCATATATAATGTAATTTTTTAATGTGAATGAAGACAAATAAATTTTAATCAGGCCACTTTAAAGTCCAATTGATAACGAGCTTTTTAATCGAGATTAAATGTTGTTACCGTTATATTACGTGCAAATTTGCGGCGAATTCTTTTCGCAGTACCTTAACTTTCGGACTTTCGACAGTGTCGGAAAGTATATCCAAGTTAATTTAATTATCGGCAAATTTTCACATCTGACGGATATAATAATGACATGATAATATTTCTCAAAATAGTTGTAAATATTAAATGAGCGATGTCAATAATTTTATACACATGCCCACATAAGTATATATAATTTTTTAAATATTGTTATGTGACAAGATATTTGTCCGATATTTTTTTGATATTTCGGATAAACAATCTAATCCAAATTATCTTGATATATAATAGTTAGAAAGTTTAGAAAGTTTTAATCAATCCGAGTAAAATGCATTTATCTCCTTAATTGTAAGAATAATAATCAAACATTCGCCTAAATTATAAGAGTTGTATAAAATAAAAAAGTTGTATAAACTGCAAATTGAAATCTAAAAATTAACTTTCCAGCTCAGGAATTGACTTGTGAAAAATATATGACGCATGATGTTTAATAATGATTTCGAATAATTAGGGCTTTCTGTTTGATAAGTAAGAATTACGTTACAATATACATTATACAGACACATTATTTATTTACTGATACATTACACAATGTACCGCGAATGAAATAAAAACTTCTAAAAGTTATTTTTCTCAAGAACATGACAAAAAAAGCATCAATATATGATTAGACGCGTAATTAATTAAGAGAGTTGTTTGGAAATTTTTTGCTATAAATCTCTAGATGCGATTTCAGATAAAAAGAAACATCTAACGTGGAAACACGGTGTTTGCGATTAATCGAGAGATCGAATTTTCCGTAAAAAAATTTAGCCCGAGAAGATGGTCGAAGATACGTCGGCGATCGGTATCCTCGAGTTGCTCGCTCGTATGTCAATATTATTTTACGTTTATTCCATGTAAATGGTAAGAGGAAAGACGCAGGTAGACTTCGTAGAATTCTCTCCTCATGTGGTTTTTTCGCTTCAATGAACCGCAGGAGAGGATGCGAGGAGAGAATAAACCAGAAGAACCAGAAAGTATTTTCAAAGCATTACGTTGAAAACTTGCATCCGCAAGTGTACATATACGATCACCGCTCGTTAAAAAATTAATTGCAAGAACCTCTTGATCCACGTGTCGACGCGTCACTTCTCTCGGTGCAGTGTTCAATTGTTTCACGCCGGCATTAAACGCAATAATATATCAGTGTGTGTGCAGCATTCACTATCTTCACTTGTTGTTGCTTCACTGCACAAGCTCGTGGAAGAGCTATTCGGCGAAACTCTTGTGGTGCGAGGTTCGACGAGAATTTATGTGCGACATAATTCTCTTCCTTTATGAGAGAAATTGATTCGACGATACTTGCTTTTGGTATTAATATCGTGTCAATGACAGCAATTGCATCAGTTCGGTGGAGTATCGAGATATCACGCTGAACATTTCTTCATTTTCTTCTCGTTTTCTTCAGGGGACTTGGTCAACGAGCGCTCAATAAAGATTCCGTATCGCGTTTAACGATATCGTGCTCGAACTTGTCTACCACGTTCTCTTATCTCGATTGGTCATCATCCTGAAATGAGAAACGAGATCCCTGATTGTAGAATTAAGACAATACATGCCTCCCGTTGCAGCTTCAATCCTTCAACAGTATGTGCCTGTCATGATTGATGGCAAACTGTACCCCGTCAGTTATCTCTGATGATTTAGTCAACCATGTTCAAACGCAAACAGCCACGGATGGATCGCAACAATTGTGACAAAACGCATTATGCAACTTCCGTCGCCGACATCGAGCCTTCCTTGCAGTGACCTCTTTTGATTGCAGGGTGAGTTCAAGACGATCGATTAACATAAGTCGATGTCTCGTGACCCTGATTGACATTTCTGCATCTTCAGCGGAAGGAAGGTCTTTACCACGCACAAATCTCGCGTAAATGGGATCAATCGGATAGAAGCTGAGGAGTGCCTTTCAAAACCTTTCCCAGACAAAGCGAAGACAAAAGATACAATCTACGCATTGATAACAATAATCGTATTACCATGGTAAATCCTAATCGATGATATTTTTTAATTGGATACATTCTTAGTATTCGTGAATTATATAACATTTCATCAGATATAGAAATAAAACTAGCTCGCTGATTGAAAGACTTGGTTGGCAGCAAAGTTACGATTACGATGATCGAAGATGATCGAAAGCGATGATATTTTTTTCCAGGAAATTTTAGCGACGATAATAAGAGCATTGGTAAGAAGCATCTTCTTCCTGCTGTTTTGCCTGATGGCACCGTTCTGCAAATTGCAAGGTTTRAAGAAGAGACGGCATTGCTCGCCGATCAACRAYMAGATCTTGCTGCAGTCTGCGACGCAGATCGCGCGGAAAATTCGCAAAAGAGAAGTAAGTTCACGAATTTCAATCGATTTTTGTTACAAGCTTCTCATGCGATTATTAATGTACATCCGATACTCGTGTACAACTCAATTAGTATTTCAATCGGATCGAATGAATTACTTGATCGACCAGTTAATAATTTCATCCCATGTAAAGCATGAATTATATAAAAAGACTCAGCACAATTATGCTACATATGAAAGGTCAGCTGCCAGGAAGTAATCACCGCATACGTGAAGCGATGCAAGGAAGTAAATCCGTTGATCAACGCGATCGTCGAGGATCGTTTCGAGGCAGCCATTCAGGAAGCATGCGAAGTCGATAATTTTCTCAAATCGACGACGATGGATGAGGCCAGCATTGCGAGMGAGAAACCACTGCTGGGTCTRCCGTWCACCGTTAAAGAGAGCATYGCTGTWCAAGGTGCGCATTTTCTTGCTTTAATCACGTGTCAAACAGGATAAACATGTTCAAACGGTTCAAATGGTTCAACCAACATTATCGATTCCGAAGAATGATAAACATACTATCCATGGTACACTCTTTATATATCTTATGACATGCCGTCATCGAAACATTGATACATCGATACATTAATGTATCTAATTATTTTATTTGTTGCTTTTATTTGTTGTTATGGGACAGAAAATTTGACTTGGCCAAATAGATCAATCATTTTCTTCGTTGGATTCTTTGAGGCTTGTCCCTAAAACTTTCGATTTTTTGATTTGTTAATCATAGCGCTAATTTTACACGTTTCCAAAGTTCGAAGAAAAGTTTAAGATTCTAATTCGATGTTTCCATACCGTATTTCTTTTTTATTTCTATATCTTATTTCTACTATATCTATATCTATACATTCTATTCTATACATAAAAACATTACGTCAAAAGTAATATGTCATAACGTTCTCGAAAATATCACAATGAATGATTGCCACTTTAATGCCACTTACTACCGGAATGGAAATAAATATTTGCTGATGCATAATGAGTAGTATCTCCTATTCACCTTATGCAAATTCCTGACTAGCATAATCGCGCTATATTAGATTCATTCTCTATCAACGATGAATAACAATTCTTTTCACATCCGTATTTCTGTCGAGAAGTCAAAGTCATTACCTCCTTTCAAATGTTATAGTATTATTTCCGCTGCTTCGTCTGAATTAACGAAAATTGAACCATCTAAAATTTGAATCGTAAATGTGATGTGATATGAGCTTGCGTTTGGCTACGATTCACAGTGTTTAGCTGTTTTTATGAATGCATAACACTGTTTTTTTCTTGAATTCACATACTAGATTATACTGTGAAAACTGTGAGTTTATCCTTYATAAACTGGCCGTCGTTCACGACCACTTATAATGGGTGCATAAATGGAAATTGTTTGCGTATGACRTTACGAAGATCTTTYWGTACGCGRTARGTCRTTAACGTCATCAACTGCGTAATCAGCGTGATGTATGTACATTTCAAAATAGCAATAGAAGTTTACAAAGCGCCAGAGAATATCTTAACTTCTATCCTGCGAAAGAAGCAAAAAAAAGGCTAGCAAAATTATAGAGATACTCAATGAAGAGAGTTTTCAGTAGAAAAAAGTTTGA
>JAHMML010000048.1:231339-377169 GCA_020341155.1 Eciton burchellii
CAGAACGGTGCCATCAGGGAAAACAGCAGGAAGAAGATGCTTCTTAACAATGCTCTTATTATCGTCGCTAAAATTTCCTGGAAAAAAATATCATCGCTTTCGATCATCTTCGATCATCGTAATCGTAACTTCGCTGCCAACCAAGTCTTTCAACCAGCGAGCTAGTTTTTTTCTATATCTGATTAAATGTTATGTAATTCACGAATGCTAAGAATGTATCCAATTAAAAAATATCATCGATKAGGATTTACCATGGTAATGCGATTATTGTCATSAAGTARATCGTATYGCTTTTGTCTTTGCTTTGTCTAGGAAAGATTTTGAAAGGCCGGTCTTTGGCTTCTATCYTATTGATTCGATTTATRMGWGATATGCGCGTTGTGRCCTCCCGTCCGCTGAASGTAAAGATACTTCAATCAGGATCACAATCGRACTTCCAATARTCGATTATCTTGAATTCAGCAATCTACAATCAAAAGAATTGAAAGAAAGATTCGATACCGGAAACAGAAGCTCTATAATGCGTTTTGTCACGATTGTTGCGATCAGTCTGCGGCTGATTGCGATTCATCATGACTGACTAAATTATTAGAGCTAACTGACAGACAAACTACAGTTTGCCATCAATCATGACAGCCATCATCATGACATACTGTTGAAGGATTGAGGCTGCCACGGCAGATACGTAGTGATTTAATTCTACAAAGTAATCAAAGAAATACCTCATTTCAGAATCGATCGAGATGACAGAACGTGAAGGCAAGTTCGATCACGATGTCGCTAAACGTGATGTGGAGTTTCACTAAGGAATGCTCGTTGACCAAGTCCCTTGAAGAAAACGAGAAGAAGATGAGAAAATAGTGCTCCATCGAGCTGGTATAATTGCTGTCATTGATATGATATTAATACTAAAAGTAAGTATCAAATTAGTTTATCTCCTAACTGGAAGATAATAATGTCGTAYCATAAGACTTTCTCTTGTATGAAGTGTTTCTCTTGAATAGCTCTTCCACGAGTTTGTGCAATAAAGCAAGAACGAATGAAGAGTATGAACGCCGCACACATGCTGATATATTGCGTTGCGTTTTTTGCCAGCGTGAATACTGGACCGATAGAGGTGACGCGATCGACGTATCGGATCAAGAAGTTCTGGCAATTAATTTTTTAAAAAGCAGTGATCATATATGTAAATCTGCGGATGCAGATGTTTTTCAACTCATTACTTTGAAAATACTTCTTCTGGTTCTTCTGATTTATCCTCTCCTCGCATCGTCTCATGCGATTCACTGAAGCGTAGAAACCACACGAGAAGAGAATTCTGCGCAGTCTGCACCTGCGTCCTTCCTCTTGCTACTTACGTGGAATAAATATAWACTAATATTGTCGTACGAGCGGACAACTCAAGGATACCGATCTCCTCGAGATAGCTAATCTTCGATCATCTCCTCGGGCTATTTTTCTAGGGAAAATTCGATCGCTCGGTCGATCGCAAAATCCGTGTTTTCGTGTTGAACGTTTTACTTGGAATCGCGTCTGGAAATTTGTAGCAAAAAATTTTCCGGAAAGTTCGATAGATAGTACCTCTGTCACGCGTCCGCAGTTTCCGCCTCGCTCATACGTAAACAACATCAAATGGTTTTGTGAACATAGCGAAGCAGCGCGAATGCCATACTACTTTGATTTCGCGCCAACTGCCAGAATCGCTGCCAGCTGTCTTCTCGCAGTGCTTTTGGGAAACAATTGATACTACCTACGGATTGTCCACAAATAGGTTACTTATAATTTATGTGTAGGTAAATTCCAAAAAAGAAAACTTAACGAGTTGTCTACAGGTAATGTGCGGGTGATTGCGCGATCGGAAACAATGATTGGCGGCAGGTTATCGACAGATAAGGAGTAAATAAAAGCCAAAAGTTATGTATGGGTAATCACGGTATCGACTCTCGTTTTACAGTCGTTTGCTTACATTTCTGCAATAATTTTAATTTTGAAGAACCACGCATATTACATGCGCACGTATTGACTTAAGAATAATCTCGATGAATAACATAATTATAAAAATAATTAAGATGTTGAATAGAAATAAAATATAATAATGTCTGTGAAATGAAATCTACGCAGATATTGTTCTATTTGAATAGTTTTGTTTTACGTTTTTTGATTCTTACGTAATATAATTAAATTTCTATATCGCGTTCTCATATCACATGCTCGTTTTCGATCCCTTTACGAAATTTCACAGGAAAATATTGCGTGGTAATATTTCGCTCGAATGTTGGCATACTTCAATGCAATCGAAAAGATCAATGGTATAACGGAATCCATGATGCCATTTGTGACTATCCTGAATTCACAAAAATCTCCAATATTTCAATCGATTTATTCCAGAATCTCAACTTTGTACTTAAAAATATTCTCTTCCTCATCATTTTTTATCAATCTATCAATCATCCGATGATTTATATTGATCTGTAGATACATCAGATTATTCGCGATAATCATCATCACGACCATTCCAAACATCGCCGCATCAGCGAGAAATCGCTTACTATTACTATCTACTATTATTCTATACTCGGACATTCGTATCGTTTTACTTGTTTCATCGTATTTTACAGGGACAACATCAGAACTATCATCACATCAATATTAATCAACATATGAATCGATGTAAATATCAATTCAAATTCAAAATATGTTCCTATTGCGCTATTTCGCCGAGAACCGCAAAATCGTCCATCGGAAATTTTGAACTTTCCTGCGAGTCTTCTGCAGCATTCACTAAACTCTATACTATCTTCAAAAAGATGCCAGAAACACATTGATTAACAGAATACACGTAAAATACGTCTTCAGGAATTTGACGAAACTGTTTAACATAACGTTTTCACAGTGTTAGAGCACGCGATTCGAATTTCGCGACGATTAATTGTCAGATTATTAATTATCAGGATCCCTGATTTTGTAATTAGTTGAACATCCATGATAAAGTAATGATTTTATTTAATGATGCATCTGTCTTATAAACTTTATATCCGGTATTTATTAATTACTATGTAAAAGAAGTATTGAATTTTCGCTGAATCTTTACTTCATCTACAGAATTGAATATTAAACATTTAAGAGAGTGAAGAAAGAAAATACTCGTGGAGACATAAAATATGTATTAATTTATTATCAAGGAATTTTCTTCCGATCGTATAAAAATATTATTTGAAGTTTACGCAAAATAAAAAATGTATACTCCATATTTAATCGAACAGATGATCCTGAAGTAGGGAAAAAATTGCGAGTCACTTAGTGATTATTGCCGATGTCGTACATAATTTTTGGAGAATAAAGCGCCGTAGAAGTAAAGAATGGAAATATCAGTACCCCATCATCGCCCAGCAATTTTTCATAAAACCATTTCATAGACATTAGTCTTAAGGGAACGCACGTGTGAGAATCGCTCCTGCGATCCTATCCATCATTTTTTAATCGATTCTACTTCGAATTGCTTCTTTAATTGCATGTGCTTCTTCATCATTCTGTCGTGAACCGAACGCGGCAATTATTCGCCAGAGTTGTTCGTCTGCCCGTAAATTATGATAAACAAACTGTACGATGATCTAAAAAAGATATATTTCAGCATCTCCGCGAGCACGCTCTTGGACTTTTGAAATGTCGTTCGAGGAGATGCGATCGCTTCCTAAATTTTAAGAAGCGTTTTTCTACCTGAAGTTCAACCGGCAAATGGTTTCTGTTGTGATCGAGCGGGCATTACGTCCCTGGAAGATCCAGTATGTTGAATATCACCATGTAAGCAAAATTGCAAATTGTACTTAGCTTCTTGAGGATAAAGCGCCATAAAAATAAAGTATGGAAATATCAGAACTCCATTGTCGCTCAGCAATTCCTGATAAAACCATTACATAGTTTGACATTAGTCTTAAGAAAGAATGTAAGAATCGCTTCTGCAATCTTGTCCATCACTCTCACGTCCATTCTACTTCGAATTGCTTCTTCAATAGTATGCGCTTCTTCATCATTCGTGAACTGAATGCGGCAATCGCTCGCCAAAGTTCTTCGTCTGTCCGTAAAGTATCATAGGCAACGACTATGCGACGACATGAAAAATATATTTCAGCATCTCCGCGAGCATGCTCCTCGATTTTTGAAATGTCCTTCGATGAGATGCGATCGCTTAAATTGCAACAGTGTCCAATTTTTGCCCTTGAGATCGTTTGTTTGAGTAAATATCGATTATACATTTTTGATTCTGAAATTCAAACGGTACTTTTCTACGATTAGAAGGAAATTCGTTGATAATAAATTAATATATGTTTGATATCTCGACGAATATTTTCTTTCGTCACTCTCTTAGCTGTTTAATATTCCATTATGATGATAAAGATTCGGCTGAAATTCAATACTTTTTCTACATAGTAATTAATAATAAATCGGATAAAAAGTTTATAAGAAAGATGCATCATGTACAGAATCATTACTTTATCTCGAATGTTCAAAGATTACAAAATCACTGAATTCATATCAATCCGGCAATCGTCGCGAAATTCGAATCGCGCGCTTCATCGCGGTCAAACGTCGATAGATGTCGGTAATGTCAGTTGCGATGCGCAAATTGAGATATTTCAAACGTACTTCGGCAGTGGATAAAACTCCTGCTCGCTTGTGTTGCAGGTATGATTAAATTATATTAAAATAATTATATTAAAGAGTTTCATCAAATTCCTGAATATCTATTTTGCGTGTATTCTTTTACTTATAGGCATCTATTTGACGAAGATATGGAATCTAGTGGATGTTGCGGAAGATTCGCGGAAAAATTCGAAATTTTCGGCCGACGACGTTGCGATTCTCGGCGAACTGGCACAATATGTACTGACACAATAGGTACATATTTTGAATTTGATATTTGCGTCGATTGATATGTTGATTCATATTAATGTGATGATAGTTTCGATGCTCTCCCAGTAAAATATGATGAAACAAGTAAAATAATACTAACGTCCGAATATAGAATAATAATAGATAGCGATTTGCCGCTGATGCGGCGATGTTCGGAATGATCATGATGATGATTATCGCGAATAATCTGATGCATCTGTACGGCAAATCAATATAAATCATATCGGATGATTGATAGATTGATAAAAAATGATGAGGAAGAGAATATTTTTAAGCACGAAGTTGAGATTCTGGAATAAATCGATTGAAATATTGGAGATTTTTGTGAATTCAGGATGGTCACAAATGGCATCATGGATTCCGTTATATCATTGATCTTTTCGATTGCATTGAAGTATGCCAACATTCGAGCGAAATATTACCACGCAATATTTTCCTGTGAAATTTCGTAAAGGGATCGAAAACGAGCATGTGATATGAGAACGCGATATAGAAATTTAATTATATTACATAAGAATCATAAAACGTAAAACAAAACTATCCAAATAGAACAATATCTGCGTAGATTTCACTTCACAGACATTATTATATTTTATTTCTATTCAACATCTTAATTATTTCTATAATTATGTTATTCATCGAGATTATTCTTAAGTCAATACGTGCGCATGTAATATGCGTGGTTCTTCGAAATTAATATTATTGCAGATATGTTTATAAGCAAAAGACTGTTTTTGGAGAGTAATCGCGCGGTTACCCACACTTTACTTACTGGCAACTTATCTACGGGCAATCTTTCGATTATCTGCCGGTAACCATTGCCCGGTCGCGCAATTACCCGCACATAACCTATCGACGACTCGTTAAGCTTTCTTTTGTGAAACTTACATCGATTGTAGATAACCCGTGGGGGCAGTCCGTGGTTTCATCAGGTGTTTCCCGAGAGCGCCGCGAGAGGGCAGTGTGCGATACCGGTAGCTGGCGCGAATTCAAAGTAATATGGCGCCTCACGGTTCCGCTACGATACAAAGCCGCTCGATTTTGTTTACGAACGAGCGACGCACAAACTGCGAACGCGTGGGAGTGATACCGCCTGTTGCACTCGTTCAGGCGGAATTGAAAAAACTGAATGCGGCAGCGGAATCGCGCCGCAGGCGTGCGTTTCATGCAACGCAAACGCCGACTCGATCATCGGTTCGCGTTATAGGTCTTATTGGATATAATAATAACATTCTCCCCCTTTTACCGCATTATTGACTTCAGTAAAGAGTATATTACTACGATATCCATATATTACTAGTCATTGCCATACCTCTAATTATATATTATACGTGCGTTGGTGATTAGAGACGCCATGTTGCGATGAAGCGATTTAATTGTACTCCCGTGCGATTTGTATGCTTTGCATCCGATTCGTGTCTGCTTGTATCTGCTTGAATTTATGAACAATGTGTTTGTATCATCGATAAATTCGCACTGTTATCAATTGCATATAAATTTTATGCTTGCAATGATTGTGATAAATCGGGTTTAAAAATTGCCGCTCTGGATCGTCAGCCTGTTCCGTCTTGGTGTTAAGGGACGCGCTCAGAAACTCGTTCCGAAACGGACGAGAAAGGGCGAGAAAGATTCTGAATTAGGTCCTTTCCAGGCAGCTCTGACTCGGATAAAACCAGACGCGCCAACGATTGATCGCGCAATTGATCATTCAATGGCGGAAATCACGCTGGCGGAATCGGCGCCGGAGGAACGAGGAAGCGAATTTACTTGGCGCGTCTTTATCTTTGTCTAATCTCAGTTAGATCGCATTAATCGATAGCCTCGCGCGGAGCTACGATAGCGGATGGATCCGGCGAGCGTTCGTCATACAAGTAAACGCCAGATCCGCGATGATAAACGCGCACGCGAGAAGACCGGCCGGCGCGAAGTCGCGTTAAACAATTCCCTGACGCAATTCCAATGCGGCGTGTGCCGTGCTCGTTAGATCTCGTATTATTAATATCGCGGACGAGCTGCCGGACGTCCCCTTGTGCCCCCTTTTGCCGGTCGCGACTTGCGTCATTTACCGCAACGATAAGTATTCCGGCGCGGTAAATCGCGCGCCCCCTATCGTTAACTGCACTTTTACCCCCCTGTCCTACATGCAAACGATTTTATGCGCCATTTATGGTATTTACAACGGTGAGCATACGTAGCTAGCCAGGACGAATGCGAGATGGAGTTTCTCCTCTTCTTTCTCCTCTCTCTCTCTCTCTCTCTCTCTCTCTTTCTCTGCTTTTTCCTTTTTTAATTGCCAGATCATATCGCGACTATACGGCACGCATCGAGAAACGCATAACTCGACATAAGCAGAGTACACGCGCGCAGATCTCGCTATTCTCGCGTTTCGCTATTCTCTGATAATCATCGATACGCCGTCATGTGGCACCGCTTATGCGCTCGATCCATATTCAACATATTTTTGCAGAATTTAATCCGCAATTTTACGTCCGCTGCGGCAGTCGTGTACATATCTCGAATAGATATGGCCGTTAATTGCGCGAGGGCAATAAGGCAGACGGTTGAAGAAGGCTTGATCGGAGAACGAGCTACGTGCTACATGTAGAAGTTCCATGCGCGGGCCTTGATGCGTTTGAATAATCTGTCTTGATTTGCCCAGAGATCAGCGCTTACATCTAATGGAGCAAGCGTGAATCTTGAATTGGCACGCACATAAACGGGATATCGCGTTACATCAGCAGAAACACTAAGGTTATCGTTTATCACGCGAGGGCTGCGTCCCGATCGTATAGCTCAAAATGTCGTCAACTTTGATAAACCGAGTGTTCGAGGATTACCGGTTACTCTAACCCTTCTGAATACCGTAGATTCCCGTTGACGCATGTTGAAACATCAGCAGGACGAACGAGGCTGCGGAGCTGGGCGCCGGCTTTAAGTCCACGTCGAATGACAAATAAATATGATAACGAGCACTCGGCGAACTTTGAACGCCGCGGATCTCGGCTTTTATGCGCGTCGCATCGGGAAAAGCCAGCTCGGACCAACTTTCCTCGCTATGTCGGTGCCGTAAGGACGAAGAGCGCAGCGGCATGCCGGCAGCGAAGCGGAGAACGCTCGCGAGATGTAGGAGGACGTAGTGACTCGGTCCGTGTATATAGGGCTAAGTACTTTTAAATAATATAAAATTCAAAGAAAGAGGGAGTTGATAAGCCGGCGCGCGCGTTCCAACTTTTCACTCGCGCGACCCCGCCCGCCCCCTCCCCCATTTCTTATTATAATGAATGCATATCGGCTTAGCCGCGGCTAAGACGGACGAGCGTGAGAACCCTTTTTCGGCGCTTGTCCTCGGCTCTAAGGGACGGGCGATGGAGTTTGCGTATGCTCCGCGTGTAACGTCCCAGCCAGGGCTCTCCATTCGATCGTGCCGGGGGCACAACCCCCGTAAGACAATTTCGTGCGGACGTATTATACGCGTTACCGTGTAATACGTGTCTTATACGTGTCTACTACATTTCGTTGTGCACTCTTATATATGTGTGAACGCGCCTTCGATGATTTCGCGTAACACTAAATATTTATTTATTGCCGGTTCGAGAGAGTGTGTTCAGTAAAGATGAGAGTCGTATAAAACAAAATAACATCCTTTAATCGTCAAACTAGTTAACAGTTGCAATATTTGGATACTCGTTCTAACTAAGTAATAAATGTACGACCGTTGCTTCTGGCTTCTCGCAAGACACTGATCTTTTGTCGTTCGTTGTAAGCGAACAACGATCTTTTTTTGTTTTGGCAATGGTTGCAGCTTAATCACTTGGCTTTGCGATTCATACTCGAGATAAGCCTCGATATAAGCTGTTTAGGTCGAAAACTTTTCAAAAACCAAAGATGATTCATACCTTAACAATATGTATATATATCTGTTTATCTTGCTAAATCACGAGACTGAATCGTAAGCAGAAACGTCAATGCACGACACGCAATATACGTAATGGTTAACAAATGACATCAATTCGGGAGTTAACTTTCTAGCGGAGAACCGATACGCCGCGTCGCGCTCGCTCGTATCGTGGAATTTTATCGATCCGTCCATCCGCGCGTCGGTTTCACATAAATTTCATCAGATTTGACGACCGGTCCTCCTCTCTCGCTGTCTTTCTGTCCTTCTCTCTCCCTCTCTCTCTCTCTCTCTCTCTCTCTCTCTCTCTCTCTCTCTCTCTCTTGTTCTTTTTTTCCTTTCTTTTTCGCTTTTTCCCGCCGGTGGAAGTTACAGGAGAGGGCTGGCCTTCAACAAGTTTAATTCGAAATGTCAGTGCCAGATTGCGTTCGTCGAACCACATGTTGCCAGCCGACTTCTCCCGCGAAACCGCGCACACCCGCGCGCAACATACCGTCGAATATTCCCGCGACTATTATTACTATACTGTATCCGGGTTGCGCGCGAAAGGGGGGCCGCGTCACGGCACCGATATTTAGGAATTCAAACAAAAATCCGTGCGAGATGTCGCGCCGCATCACGACAATAGGATATTCTGATATTGGGGGCAGAAGCGCGCCGAAATTCGGGATTGGTCCTCTTGACGTTTGGCGAAAACGCGAATGAAGGCGAAGCACGTGAAAAAGAACTCTTTTCACGACTTTCGTTTAGATTCTTCACTTTCCGCGGAAGGAACCGTTTCGGAATTGCGGTTAATTAATTGCGCTGGGCGCTTTTTAAAAGTTCATACCGCGCCGTTTCATCTCCGAAATTCGTAAGGGAGTTCCGCGGCAATAAAACTACAGATTATCCGATTCGCTGTTTCAAGGCCGAGCCGATCCGGCCTCTCAATTTGTATGAGGAATTTGGATGTTTCTAAGCTAAGAGAGACGCTCGCTGGAAAAGCGCACGGTAAAGTTAGACGAATTCGTTTAGCGGAAGAGCCGGAGAATTATGCCGTAAAGTTCCAAGCGTTCCGGGCGTAAAGCCTAACCGCATCGCTTTATTAACAGGGAGGGAGAAAATAAAAGCCGAGGAGACAAATGGCCTTGGTACCGTTAAATCATCCCGAAAAACTTAGTAATTTAATAAGCAATTTCATGTAAATTTTGAGGTCGTTACGGTAATAGGCCACCGCTGCCCAGGACTTTCGAGTATTTTAAAGTGCCACGAGGCACTGATAAATATCGCGATACGTACGATCTCGTCGTCTCGAGGTGCGATATTGCTGTTGAGGTGTGATAGTTCCCTGCCGGTCGTTGCTCATTCTTATATTTATACCTGCGTGCGACCGCTGTCCGCAGGAATCACTCTTACTTTTACGTAAATGATCTTGAACGTTCGATTGGCAACATTCCCATCCCTTATGTTTACGGAAAACGATTTCAAGGATTAGAAATGATCGCCGCATCAAGGCCACATTATTGCAAACGGTTTTGCGACAGCTTATCCCGTTCCTCGCGCGCTATTTCCCCTGGCCAATGACGCTTTCCGAGACGATGACGGGAATAGAGCGGGCTTAAGGACGACGAGGTGAGATGAAGCCGCGTTGATTCCACGTTTTATCCCGCGAAATCGTCGATCGATCATCCATCGCTCTTCCCTAATACGACGCGCGTTTCGTGTACATGCGTGCACGTGCATGGGATACACTACGAGGTCACGCGTGTAGGTCTTGACACCCTGCGGATCTTCTGTGTGTGCATGTGAGTTGTAGTTGACGCGCTTCATCGCACGATCGAAATATCTGACAGGAAATGCCTCAACCAAGGAAGCGTACTTCCTCGAGCTTTTTATATCCTTTAAATAGGCGCGCATCATTTCGAGATCAGTTTTTCTTTTGAAAAGAAATTGGATTTGAGTAATTTATAGGGCTTGTTTTGCTAAATACAGCATCCGGTAAGTATAGCGTCTTGTAAGTGCAGTGTGCGATGCGTATAGTACATGGTGAATATAATGCTTTGCGAATACAGCGAGCCTTTCTCTTTTGAACTTCTCATAATTGCCGCGCAGTAAGCATAATTGTAAATAGATCGAAGAAATAGTACAGTGTATCTTGTGGATACATCGCGCGATGAATGGTATCTGCTGAGTACCAGTATCTGATAAATCAGTATAGTAAATTCGGTTTCGCGAATACATTGTGCGACGCATACGATGCGTGATGCATGCAGTGGCTAATAAATCTAGTGCATACAACGTTTGGTGCATACAATGTATCAGTAAATATAATACGTGGATACACGGTATATAAATGAAAAATTATAATGAAAAGAGAAGATCAGGTTCTTGCGGTTGAAGAAAATAATCCGATTGAAGCGCGATATCCCGAATATCGGCCTAACGAGGATGTTCCGATAGCCAAGAACTTTGGGACAACTCGCCGAATCAGTTGGCTCTTGTTTTTCATTCAACGTGTTGATCTTTCAGCTTCATTTATCGTCAGCACGGACGCAACGTGTATGTATACGGCGTCTTTGTATAAAAATAACGCATAAAAATAAAGAAGAGAAAGTAAAAAGAGTAAGAAAAGTAAAGAAAGAGAAAATCTCTCGTTCCGCAGATATAATCCTTTCAATCTCTTCTATCTTCCTTCGAGTATGTTGCAAATTAATTCGTTAATTAAGTTAAATATATTTTCGTGAAAAAATCGTGTAGCTTTGAAAGTTGAGAGCCGCGAACGACATCGATTAGAGCTGCTAGTGATCGATAACAACAAGTGTATTAACAAGTAATATTATTGTTTTTTGCGTGGCAACGTCCTTCCCCAGCACGGATATCAGTGTGGTTTTATTCCAGCCACGATCAGTGATACGTGATCAGTGATCGATTCAATAATGTCTCGTGTCCTCAGTTCGCGAACCTTTCTCTTTTTGACTTCCCACGCTTGCCACGCGTCCAGTAACGGAATACTCGTAAATAGCTCGAAGAAATAGTAACATTCGCCTTTGTCATTTTCCAAAAAGAATCGGGAATTCATCAAGGGATAATAGAGAAAAGTCACGTGCATCGCGAGTGTTCCTTAATTTGTCTTTCTCGTGCGTGTCCTCGTAACTGATCGTTGCACATCTCGAAATCTCTGAAAATGATTAACTATCCGGCAAACCTACATTGCTTTGACTTTTAACATTACATGCATACGCGCATAAGGAGAACAAATGTTCCTTGAATAAATCCCTGAGACAGATTTGCCGGAATTGCCGCGAGATCGAACCTTTCGCGAGTGCCGGCAAGTCTCGAGTTTCGCTGATCCGCGCGAGTGCAGCGAGTGCCGTGAATCGATCGTCAGTTCGCACAGATGAGCGCCGCGTTTCGGGAGTGCTCGCGCGTACGCAAAGTTTCAGGCAGGGATCCGAATTAAGCGAGCAAATTGCGAGCAGCCAATTCCATCCGTGGACCACGGTGGACTCCGCGAGACAAGTGTTTCATTGATTTGAGTACTCGCGGGAGCACCTTGCATGCGCATGTGGCTTATAAATCGCGTTGATTTTCGGCTGGGGTCGGTTCACCCCTTTGATGCGGCGATTCGGCAGCTCGAGGAAGCCCTCGACTGCGATATTGTGCGTGCGCGCTGTTATTCGCGTCCGTACGCCGGCTCTCGCGGGCAAAAGAGGAGAAAGAAGCTACATCCGCCGTATTTCTGACAAAATATGTATAATATACATGTGTGTGTGTGTGTGTGTGTATGCGCGCGCGCGCGCGCGTGTGTGCATGCATCGGGGAGAATGCAACGCGTGGGGACGGCGAAGGCGGGGCGGGAGGGAGGCTCTTTGCGCAATCCCGAAAGCAATATATCGATGTTTAGCAACCAATAAACGGATCACTCAAAGAGGGCTTTTACCGTAAAGCGGTCGGGCGCTCCGCGTCGTTCGTTCCCGCTCCTTCCTGCACCGCGCACCCACACCCACACACACACACACACACACACACACATACGCACGTGCGAGGGAGTACGTGTGCGTATACGTACGTGCGCGCTTAACGGTGCTAGACGCGGCGCTTTTATGGTGGAAAGTAAACGCATTTATAGAGCCGTTCGCAGAGAAGCGGCCGGGCCGCTTAACGCCGCTTTTATGATAATGTTATCAATAGCGCGGAGCGTTCCTCCTTTCATTCGGGCCTTTCCTCCGTATCCGCGATTCACCGCTTACTTACGAGCGCGCGAGCATTTATCGCTCCCTATTGTCGGCCACGCGTTGAGATTCTTCGGCGTTAATTGGACACGCCGCCGATAATCGCACGCCGTAACGGTGGATCACCCGTTGCGGTAAAAATGCGACCGGCATTGCGTAAACCGCTCGACTAACTGGAGAACTAGAGAGAAAGAGAGAGAGAGAGAGAGAGAGAGAGAGAGAGAGAGAGAGAGAGAGAGAGAGAGAGGAGCGCGTTTAAGACGACACAGCGTTGCGAAAACTGCGCCTTTTAATTTGCTCCTAATTAGCGCGATCGCACGAATGCACGTCGCGCGCGCGCGAGAGAAAGAGAGAGAGAGAGAGAGAGAGAGAGAGGCATACTCCGTGCAGAAATTCGATTCAGCCAAGAATCGGCGCATGGAGCGATTAAGGTCCTCGATTTTAAGGATCGAGGGAAGGAGTGTCGAATGTTTCGCGTTGTTCATTTTAATCTCATCCTTCGCGGCAGCTCAGCTACTTTCGAGATCGGGGAGACGACAATCGCTCGACTGACGAAACTGAAGTGTTTCGGTGCTCGTCAGCTGCTGCTTCGATCGACTCGAGATTTGCATCGTAGTGCGTCCCACCGTTCCACGTTTCGCCTTTATCTGCGAGCCGCCGATAAAGGATCAGTTAAAGAAATCGGAGGACGTCGAGAGGCGCTGGAAGATAAGAGCGGCCGCTCTCAGAGATGCCCTTATATCGTCACCGGCATCGCGATGTCACCCGCAGCGCCTTCATAATTCTCTCCACAAGTGAAGAAACAGTCGCGGCGACTGGCAGGAAGTGTCGCCGAAGAGAGACAGAGAGATCGGGAGAGGGAAAAGTGGAAGCTGTGCGATTTTTGCGTTTTATCGTTCGCTCGCTTTTTATATCTCGCTTCTATCGGGCTCACTATTGAGCGATTTTTATCCTTTGTTATCCTCGATGTCTACAGTACAGACAAACATTCGCCGACGTCACGTCCGTTACGTTACCGTCTTACGAGACAACCGCGTTGATTCACGCGGTGAAGCAGCTTCTCATTATTAACCAATCATCGCGTTGCTTCTGTTACTTGCAATATTAAATTGACGGATCATCAGCGGATGTCTCGAATCGTTAATATGGCACTCCTCGATTTTTTTCATTCCTCGAATCAAATTGCGCTTGCGATTGATGCAAGCTGAAATGCCGATGCCGATATCTCTCCTTGCTGTACACACGTATATGCATATACGGCTAACGGCATACAACAGCTCCGTGAAAGGAATATATTTCATGAATTTATCAGAAAAGACCCACAGAGGACCCCTGGTTCACAGGGCTCCCTATTATTACGAAGCATCGCGAGCATCAGCCTCAGCTGAGAGACATCCGTGGGGGCCCACGGATTTTATTCGCGTCGCGTTATGCCGCCGAGATGGCAGTCGAATTCTCTCTGCTCGGAACCGTCTCTGCCCTCTGTTCGGTCCTCCCCCGCAATACTTCACCGCGTCGTCGCCGCCAACCCGACGGAATCCCAGAAAATGGGGAGAAAGCCGGACCATTGTAACGCGAGTCGGGGGCGCTTCCCGGGTGGTAGACTCTCGCAAGAAGGAAGAAGGACGGACCGGATGAGGAGCGGGCGATCGTCGGGGGTTGGAACACACACGAAGTAGCTGGACGCCCGTCGTGGACGCTAGTGTGCAGCCCCGGTGACCGGTGGGCAGCGGCCTTGATGCCGTATGTGTGCACGGGGTGGAAAAGTCGGAGCCGCCTCGTACACGAAAAGGACGTTTCTCGCGCGCGTATGTGTACCTGCGGCATGTGTACGAGCGCATACACGCGCGCGCGCGCGCACAGGACACCCTACCGGATTTCGGGGGAGCTGGATCCTTGAAAAGCCCGAGACCAGAACGCCATTGGCCGCGGACGGAGTCCCGCATCCCTTCGCTCGGCCAATCCCGCCGCGACTTGATAACGGCGGCGGGTTCTTCTCTCCGCCTTCCGCCTCCTCAAGACGCTTCGCGATTTCCGCGCCCGCTATATCAAAGAGGCGTGCTACCCACACACGTACACGCGCGTACACACTGAGACACGCGCGCGTGTCCGACTCCGCCGCGTACCGTCGACGTTCGCCACCGATTCCCCCTTCCCTCCCGCGGAAGAACGACCATCTTCTCTCTCTCCCTCCGAGAAAATTTCCCTGGCCCTTCTACCTTCATCCMCCCCCCCCCCTCACCGCTTCACCCCCCTCGCGCTCGGCTCGATGCTGGGGATCGCTGGACCGTTTCCCGGGCGTCCGTTTCTGATATCGGCGGCCGATGGCTCGGCGGAATTGCCCGCATCGCGAACGGTAACTCGAGTCGGTTTATTCGGACCGAGGAGATCTAAGGGGGAACGCATTCGCGCGAGATATTACGGTCCTTTGCGATACCCCGGTAGTTTACGGTGTTCCTGTCCACTAGGTTCGTGAAAACGATCGAATATTTTTCCGGGAACGATTTAGCGGAATAGAAACTTCCCTCGTTCCCTGCGCTCTCCTCGCGCTCCCTCCGGCTTTCGAAGCAGCAGCAAATGGAGATTAATGGAAATATAACGCGAGGTATGAGATATAAGAATGCAGAAAGTGGGGAAACGAGAGAAACCAGTGGAAGCAATTTCCTCCCCGGAAATTATAATTCCCGCGCTTTTAATTTAATACTCTATCGCATGACGATCCATTGCACAGATAAATCTCCGGCAGATAAATATACGCAACGATCCGACACACGGATCCCCCTGCTATCATGAAACTACAAGCACACCCCGCTACTTAAAACAAAGAATAATACGTCCCTCGCGTTGGGATCGTTATTCTCTCGCGATCCTCGCTACTTAGATCGCGTTCGCCGGAACGGGCGTTCCGGTGCTCGGATCGTGTAAGGCACATCGTAAGTGGCTTAATGGGGTTGCGTTCGGCTGACAAGATAGAGGGTGACGATAAGATTCCCTCCTCCCGGGCCACTTCCGCCGCGAGGGGGATGCGGGGAGGTGCGTGACCGTACGGAGCGCCGCGTGACGCGTGTAATAACCGTAGCCGCGGCACGTAGCTCGCTCGCGTTCGCGCTCGCGCGTATACTTACGTGCAGGCCCAGGCTGCACGGCAGGTGCCGTGGAGGATTCTAAAGCGATCGTGCCGGCAAAGGGGAGCCGCGTGACCGCGGCTAGTACAGAAATGAGGAAGAGCGCCGGGACAAAAACGAGCGAACGCTCAGCAACGCCGCTTGCTGTAATGACGATCCGTTGACAGATCCGCGAATCGACGCGTTCGATCTCTCGATCGCTGCCTGGCGCCTGCGCTTGCTTATTTGTTTGCGCCTATCTGTTTCTATCTGCGCCTGTCCGTACACAAAGTATCCCGCATGCAATTTGCATACGTGTTAACTCGATTGTCATATACATATATCGCAATCGCGATATGTACGTATATCGTGCGTGCGCGATTGCACTGTGCGAAGCCTCTCGTAATCGAGATCCGTCTGAGCGCGCGGTCGTTTATCGCGCGGATATCTGATATCGCGCACATCATCGGGACAGGCGAGGCCGCGAGGATGTTTATGACATCCGTGCGATATGTGGAAACGCGTGTTACAAAGAGCTCGGTCACTTCCTGCGAGAGGAAGTTCGAGAAATGCGAGAAAGACGAGAGCGACAGAGCGTGCCTTTGACGTCGGCTGACCGTTTAATATTCTCCTCTTTTAATATTTTCCTCGCTCCCTTCGTGTGATCGACGTCCCGAGGTTGACGCGTTTTTTTCATCGACGGCGCGCGAAAGCGCCGCTGCGAGAGGCGCAATTAATTGATCGATATAAATAAATTCCCTGCCGCTGATCGGCTCCTTTATCGGCGCGTTGCGGGTGCGCGCTGTTGCAGACCGATTAATCCGCCGATACCGCCGATGTTCCGTCGAGCGTTTTTACGTGCGCGCGAGAACGCTGCGGACCGATCAGTCGATCAGTGTGAATAATTAACGATATATGATCGTTCACAGATCGTTCACGCGCGTTCCGATTAACTCGGCGCTCGCATTAGCAAGTCCATCGCGCGCTTCGCGGTGGCTTCCGTTGGGCGGGCAGGAGCGTCCTCGGCGAGTTGGAGCGTCTATTTATCGTCGAGGCGGGTAGAGTTGGCTGAAACTCGATCGTCGAGCGGAACTTGCGCGAAGAATAAGTTCGTTTGCCGAAGTTAAGGGTATCCACCCCCGCGGTTTTCCGCTGATTATCGCCTTTGCGACTTTTCCCGGCCGCCCGCCCTCCTGAAACAGAAATTTAAGCGATCGCCGGCTTATTAATCAGGCGCGAGGCATCCCGGCCAAAGTTTCCGCTTCGCGGTGCGACGCGATGGAATAATCGAGCGGGAAACGTTCGTTTGTTCGGGGAACATTCGTTGGTCAAGAAAAGAGACGGAAACATAGGTCTTTCAAAGAAATATTCGTATTCTCTCCGAATCGATTAACGAATCCTGATTGCAAAGCCAGCTCTCTGCCTACGGAGAATCATCGAAAGATATATCCATTTCTCTTCACGTTAGAACTCTTCGTTATCGCCGCTTCTCGCTTTGAGTTTGAATTACTGCTTGGCAATCCGTTATTTTCTCTGTACCTGTCCGACGAATGAGCCCGTTACCGTCCATTCTCCTACGAGAAATCCTACGTTGCTCTCTCCTCATCAGCCCTCTCTTTGGACGTTAGACCGTGCTTTTGGCGAAATTCCCCGAGAAGGGCATCGCGGGCGCGTCCGAGGCGGAAGCGGAACGCACGTCGCATCACGGCAACGTATTGCGTAAATCGGCGTGGATATTTTACGGCAGCGCGAGCAGATTACAGGCTCAATTAGCATGAGGACTACATAATTAATAACTCGATTAATGCGCCGAAGCGGAACGTCTGTCCGTCCATGCTCGTCAGGTCGCTCGGCCGGCCGAGTCGCGGATGCCTCTCGCGTTTGCGCCGCCAGTCGATCGCGTCGTAATCGATTGTACCGCGTCGTATAATACCGCCATCGTCGATTGCTTATGCTTACCGTTCGTCGTGTTGCAACGCACCGCGTCGCATCGTATCATCGCGCTCGGCACGGCTCGCTTACGTTTATGTGTGTTTAGGACCGCCGCCGCGGGCCAAAACTCATTAGCGCGCCATTTCATATTCCGGAAGGGAAGTTGGCCCGGCTGGCGATCGGTACGCCAGTACGGTTCGCCAGGCCATCAATTCCGGTCAATTGTCAGGTGTCCTCCTCCTCCTCCTCCTCCTCCTCCTCCTCCTCCTCCTCCTCCTCCTGCCCTCCCCCCTTCCTCCCCTTCCCCCATTCGGCCATTCCTGAAAATCTGGCAACATCAAGTGCGTCGATCGGCCGTGGATTCGCGAATTTCGATGCGCTCGAAATGACGCGCGCTGCTTCGCTTCGGTCAGATGCCTTTCCCGATTTCCGGTATTCAGCTTTGCGACCCGCAACCCGAATCGATCTCGATGCGATCTCGAGGGACTCCGAGAGAGTTCGCGCGCTTATGGAGGAGCCTTACGGTTCATCCAAGAGCGGAAACGCGCACGTTTTCGTATCACCTGCTTCCTCCTCGCGGGGACACGAGCTCGTCGCTTACCGAGACCGTAATTCACATCGAACGCCGGTTTCCGTCACGTTCCATCGGAACGGAAGAACGGCGGAAAAGGGAAGGTTTTTTTCCCGACGTTCCGCTCGCAGACTGCGAATTGGAGAGAGAGGGACGACGGAGCTCCTTGGCGCATGTACAGGTAGTCGCTGGCGGTATATCGAACATTTATCAGCGCTGGGGACGGGCGGACTGATCTCGCGAGACAGGCGCGATTGAGTTAGGTTGATTTTATTCCGCATTATTCCGCAGCCAGGGATCGCTCCTTCGGCCGAATCAGTCTTATTTTCCGGATTGCCGACGTACGCGCGCGCGCTTCAGCAGCTCGCCCGCTCGCTCGCTCGCCGGGATTAACGTCATTGCGGTTTTTAAGCAGGCAATTTCCTAATTCGGTGCCCGGGGATCCCTGATTTATCGCGCTTTTGCCAGTTATTCCGTACACCGCCGGTGATTTACGACGGAGATCCGTCCCCGCCCCACTGCCTCGCTCCACCATCTCCTCTTCCTCTCTTCCACTTCTTTCTCATCTTCCTTGCTGCCGACCGCCGTGATATCCTCCCTTCCTACCCCGAAGGATTGTTGCGTCGTCGGATGTACGCGACGGATTTTCCTCGAGGGTGCATCCCGACGAAGCTGCGCCGGATTTCACTGCGGGCCCTCCCCGTTTTTCCGCGGACGCATCGCGGATCTCCCGTCTCATTCCCGGAATGAGCGAGCAAGAGGGATTCGGGATTGCGAGAGAACGTCGACTCGTGACTCGACGTTCTACCTCTCGGAAAAGCTGTCGATCGATCGATTGTAGAGACGCCGAGAATGTGGGATTATCGACTCTCTCAACTTAATCTATAATTGCATCTTGTATGTGTATACTGTACGATATATGTAGTATAAATGGAACCGATGGCGGCATGTATCAAAAACCTTTGCAATCGAAGAAGCCGACGCGTACGAGAGACAAACGATAGAAAAACGAGAGACATACGAAAGGCAGACGAACGAGGAACTGACTGCGAACGAGCGACAGAAGAGTCTCGACCGGCGAAGCTAGAAGATCAATCGGCCTATCGATAAGAATTGTATCGGTGTAAAATAGAATAAAGAATCCTGTTACTTCTTGTTTTATCAACCAAGCGTCGAAAACCCATACATTTAATATTTAACATCACACAAGGAATATATAAATCTCGTTATATATATATTATCCTACATATATATATATTAGTACAAATTGATTTCTTGCTTCTTTTGTAAAATTTATTTGGAAAAGCAGCTTGCCGTACAGCTCTGAGTTCTTTGTTTGAATTTGTTGAATTTCGATCCGGTGCAGTTCCTCGTCTCCCAATTTTTTAGGCTGGTCAAGTCGTGCCTCTGCCTTTAAGGTTGAAGTTTGCTCCACGAGATTTCTTATATCAATTGTCGCAGGAATCACTGCACGATCTCAGCAACAACAAATCGTTTCAGCGGTTTCAGCGATGTCGCTTTTTAGCTGGGCGAAAAGAACGCAATGCCGAATGTGCACCTGGTCACAGGCCATCATGTGTGCATCTGTTTTTGGAGGTTATGTTGCGGGCTTTGTACAGTGTCTGGCAAGCGTAGATGTCAACATTTGAAAATCAGGGTCGGTACGTGTTTTAATTTAAAGTAGTTTTCAAGATTGGCGGAAAACAAATGAAAAATTAATTTCTGCACGCACACGCACACGCACACGCGCGAGCATGTAATTTTCTCTCCTTACGCATTCTTAGGAATTAATACCTGTTAATCAAGCGGCATAGTGTGGCTATTTGCTTTCGCGAGATTAGATCGGACTTAGACACTTGGGGAATTTTTTAATTGCCGGCAGGGCAACTAATTAAGCAACGTGATATGTGAATAGCTGCACCGATCCTCTCCATTCATTCATTAAAAAGGAGCGTTTACATGTACAAGACATGGATCTTTCCTCCCGTACGGTATGCGGATTCTTTCCTTTCGTGCCGGGATAGATAGACGGCGTTACCGTTACTCGGCAGTTAATTAGATAATTAATTGGATCCGCTTACGAGGAGACGCCACGACGCGTTCGCGCGCGATCATGCGAAATTTCCGCTAAATCCTGGAAGGAGGAGAGTATCCCGGTGGAATGCAATCTATCCCGCGATTAACATTGACGTAGCGCGCAGCAAGGTAGGCAGCAGCAATCCGCTGTTAATTGTTGCGTAACGCTTCACGGAATATCGCTCCTTCCCGCCTCTCCGTGTCTCGATCGCTTCTGACGAATCCATTTCTAATCGTACGTTTAGTGAATCCCGCGGGATTCCTACCCTCCCTCATAGTCGAACGCGAGCGAGCGAGCGTGCGAACGAGTTCAACGTACGCGCGGAATTCCGCGGTGCGTGTCTGCGCGCGGAATTCTGCGGAAGAGCACATCGCATGGAAAATCTGCTCCTTCCGCGAGCGGAAGAACTAATAAACGAGAGATACTGCGAGAACGCCCGCGCCGTTCGGTAATTAGTCCGATAATCAGCGATTAATCGCCGCCCGCCGCGGCGAATCGATGCATTTCCCTCGAGGCGCGATTTGTGAAATTTGAATTTGTGAAACGCCGATCCTCCGCTTATTCTAGAAGAAGAAAAGGGCTATCGCTGAGACGATCCTCCTTGATCTTTGGATTCCTTAGATCTTGAACTCGCCGGTCGATCTCTGCCAGTTGCAGTCTGCCAATCTGCCACGCGGGTGTATGCTCGAATATGGATTTGGATAATAAAACACGCAAAGTGAATGCTCTTGAGTCGAGCCTCGCTCAGTGTACGATATTTAAACTATGTACAAAAGAGTGCCCGTTCGCTGGACATCAGTCCACCGTGCTCGCGATATAGAGCAACAAGATTGAACGGCTCCTTCTAATTCCTAATTTGAATCGACAATTAGCAATGATCGAGGTCCTCGTTCGCAACGATCACGGAAGGCCGAGAAACAAGCAGGCAGTCTTCGTTCCTATTGTTGTTCGAACAAAGTCACCGTTTATGTTATGTGTAATTGCAATCCAGTCTTGATTTCTCTTCAACCTTGAGTCCCTCGATACTCTCGAAGTCAGGGAAAAGCTCGTCGCATCGCGACGATGATTACCGGATTCCCGTTTCTGATCCTTAAACTCGGCTCGACAAAATAACGAACGTAGATAATATCTGTGGTGATAATCTCGATAAATCGAGGTTGCATAAGATAAAGTTACATCTATCATAAAGATTTATAAAGATTCTACGACAAAAGGTCGACGGTTGTGTACTCTTCATACGCGCACGTAAATATCGCGACGTCTCCCGTTCGCCATCTTCTCCGCCATGCTTCAAAGCGAAAACGCGATTCGATTACGCGGCGATCACGGCACATCGCGCCACGCCATTCGACGGAATTCGATAGCCGCCGCGATTTTTGGGGCTTTGCGACTTTTTGTGATTTTTTTTCCCCTCCCTCGGGGGAAAACGAACTCGAACACTGGCGCGCTAATCGTGACGGTGTAAAATCGTGGCCTCGCGTGGGCCGATATATCTCGCGAGATCTCTGGCGCCTGCGGAGTGTATTTTTCCACGAGTCGGTGAAACGTCGCTCCCGGACTGTTCCTTTGTTATCGTTGAGAGAACGTCGAAACTGTTGTTCCTCCGCGCGCAAACACGGGGCGAGACGCGGTAGATGGAGGCGATTTACGGTGGACCGATCATCGCGCGAAAACAAGCCGCTCTTGTTTTCGCGGCAGGCAAACTTGATCGGTTTGCGTGCCGCGGAATACCGCGCGCGAGTTTGCGGGTGTGGAAAAAAAAACCGGGGCAGAGAAAACGCGTTTGGAAAAAAGAAAAAAAGGAAAAGAAAAAAAGAAAATAATCGGCCGTTCCGCTCGATGCGCCGAAGGGTGCGAGGGCTCAAAGGACCCGCGCGTAACGCTGAGATCCGTCGAAAACGGAAGAGGACGTTAAGCAAACGCCGCGAAACGTTCGCCGAGTGGAAGATACAGGCGCGTTGCTTAAATTTATATAAAATCCCAATTCATTCCTGTAATTCGGCAAGTCCCTGCTTAATTGAGGAAACAGTACGTCCTCTTGGTTTAACGGGATAAACCAGCTATCAATGACAATTTAATATAATAATAGTTCGTTCTCGAGGGAGACATTTCCACGCCGAGGCGAGGGTCGACGATGGAGCGGCGTTCCGTTATTTTTTCGTACTTCCCGACGAAACGGATAGTCGCATGTATTTACACAAATCAGACAAGCTCGCGCTCATTAGGATACTCTCGGGAGGCCACCCTCTTTCCGCGTAGCTTCTCCCACGTTGACGTTACTAAATGTATTTGCGCGCTGGTGCCGAGGGGTGGCCGGAGGGTGGAGCAGAACACAAAAGCTAGTAGGGCTCGGCGAAGGCCAGATAGAGAAAGAAAGAGAGGGAGCCCTCGAAACGATCGTTTCGGGGTTAACGAGGAGGGCGACTGTGATTCGGAGGGACGGCCGAGCGGAGGGAGAGGAAGCTAGGAGGTGTAGAGTGTAGTCTCGTGGTGGATAATGGCGGAGACGAGACCGAGTCGACGATAATGGCAGCCCTAGGGACATCGCGCGGACTCGAAGGATCCGCTCGACGATACGCTCCTCGTTAGCTCCGATATCTTCGACTGCCCCGCGTTCTCGCGATCGTGGAAATTCCGGAAAGCCGTCCATTTGGTAGCAGTCTCCTTCGCGGTCGATTATTATCTCGTCGATGCTGGTCCTTGACGAGTTACTCGTGCGATCACATCGTGCGAGAGTTGACCGAATGCTAATCGCGTCAACTTTAGCAGAAGATTTGAAAGATCTCTTCATGATTGATCTGTGGTCGTCGACATTCGATCGGGCGTTCAGGCTCGAATGATGACGCGGGGAAGATGCGGAGCGGTAAACTCCGAGAGTGAAGTTCAATCGTGCGACCGAGAGAGGAAACACAGGAGGATTATCGAGCATTGAGAAATCATCGATGTATCTTTGACGATGCGGTGACGCTTCAGGCTCTTCGGTTGGCCTTCCCCTCCGTCATCTCCGGTCATCTAATTTCTAATTCCCCGCAGGTAGAAAGAAGTTCCTTCGTTGGTGAATGCAGCAACGAATTCTCTGAATTATTGGGATCGCGCCAGCCATCTCGGGGCAGGAGGGGGGGGGGAGGAGAGAGGAGAGGGAGTGCTACAATCGCGGGAGCGCAGGCGGCATGAAGTTCTCCGCGCGTAAACGCCGCAACGTAGCGTTGCAATAATGGCGCTGCGTTTCTGGAAGATTAATTCGCATAATTACGTCGGTGGCTATCCGTTAAAGGATCTCCTCACTTAACCCGCGTCCGGACTAATGTATTCCCGTCACGTGCCACATTCAATTAATTTGCGCGACTTTGATATTTCCGGCCGCGGGCGCGCGATGTCGCGGCGGGCAATTTTTGAGGGGCCCCGTAAGAGTGCACCTCAAAAACATCCCCCGCTCGCGCGGAGAGCTGGATATATCACGACGAGATAACTGTTCTTCCGTTTCCCTTTCGCTGATACCGCGCGACTCTATATCGCCCTCCCGCCCACCCCGATCGATCTTATCACTCGCCCGCCGCCATCAGTTTTACTCTCCGCGCATTATAACAATTTTATGGGGGTTCCCCTCTCGTGGAAACGTCGGTGGCGGCTTTGCGTGTCGGAAGACGATAGTCGTCACAGTGACTGTTATATCAAACGAGGTCGAGATTGCGATAACGACTGGAACATACGTCGGATACGCGGTTTACGTACGCACGTAACGTGCCTTATATACGCGAACGACGTACCTTTCCATTACGCGGAAAACGTTACTGCACGCGGAAAACGTTACTGTCCCCTCGCGTTACATTCGTTTTCTTTTTACATGTACGTTCTCGTACGCGCACACGTGCTGATATCGCCGATTAATCACGACTCGCGTGATCTTCTTCGCCATTTCAGCAAACCTTGATTACTCGTGATTACAGTATACTCGTGACATCACTGACCTAGAGTCATCAAGATCGGGGAGTCTGATCTTGAGAGAGATTAATAAATGTTCGAGGTAATAGGTTATACAAATTAATTTCTTGCTTTCCTCTGGCGATCTTGAAAACCATTTTAGATTAGAATATCTGCCGAATATTTCCACGCAATTAAGTATTTAAGTGCTTATACTTTGAAGATATAACTGGTGTAACCTCAATGAGAGTATGAGATGCATATACGATGGCCTCCGATAAGAGGCACATTCGGCATTGTATTCTTTTGCACGTTCCAGCTGAGAAAGAACGTCGCTGAAGCCGCTGAGGTGATCCGCTGTGCTGTTGAAGATGCAGTGGCTCGCACAATTCGCTAAACTTGATACAAAAGACCGCGCGAGAAGGACTTTAAGACGGAGAATGACTACGGCTAACCTCAAAAATTTAAAGTCGAGGGATCGCAGCATCCAGTGAATCGGCTCAAACGGAAGAGCGGTTTATAATAGCACAGCAAGCTGTACGACTCTCGCACTTTTAATAAATCTTGAACTTTGACTTTAAAAGAGCGGGAGATTAATTTGTATACCTAATAAAATTACGATACGAATGAGAAGGTCTCGTGAAGACAGAGCATACCTCTGCGAGATAATGGCCGCGACGAGGAGGGATGATTAAGGGATGATTCTTGCATAATATTGGAGAGATCTTTCCCCTTTAGTGAAATAAAATTAGGACGCGAGAGCTGTAATATGTTCTCTTTAAAAAATATTTTAAGGAGGGCAGTGTTCTTAATATCGATCGCGCAGATAATTACAGCTTCAGAGAGGATGTCGGCTTGTGAGGCACGATACGGTTGTCAACGTACGTGTCGCGGGCGTTCCATCTTAAATAATACGCCGACAACTTTGATACGCACGTACGCACGTACGATACGCGGAGGGCCCTAACTTTTCACGCAACCGCGTGATCTCGGCACGAAAGTACCGAGGCGATTCGTGTACGTTGTGCGTGGCTGCGGCCAATCTCAGTCCAACGCAGGCCACTTTGCGTTTCCTGTCTGGTGCATATTCGCGCCGGGGCGTTTTGCTGCCTCCCTAGAGATGTGCTCGATCTGAGCTACGGATTGAGCTACGGTAACAGGCAAACGGCCGATGAAACGAGAGGAAAATATCCTTTCGCTATTGTGACTCTCTTTAGACGCATCTGCGAACGCGAATACGGAAATAAATAGAACACTGGAGAGAAATGTAGCGAGAAGGCAACCATATTCAATTCCGATTGGAATTGAATATTTCTCTTTGCTGCGGCGCCCGTATCCGCATAGTCACTCTTTTAATTATTTAGTTGGCTGAAAAAGTTTCGCTATTAATGAGCTCGTGTCATTCAACATGACAAATCTGCGGCGTTTCCGATGTTGCCGGTGGTCGTTTAACCGCGTTCCGACTTTGGTTTCGCTCGAGGTTTCGAAAATGCACGCGAAAAGGTCTACGCCGTCCCTTGCGCTGCGATTCCGGGGCCACCGGCCGTCCTAAATGATTAATTACCGATCTCCATCGCGCGGAGGGATCCGCCATCGTACACTCACACACACACACACACACACACGTAGCAGCGTAGGGCAAAAGACAGGGGGAAAGGGAGAGAGGGGGAGGTCGGGGCGGCCTTAAAGTAAGCTCATTTCTAAAACGGATATTCCGTGTTCCGCGTGCCACGGAACAGTATTCGGTGCCCGCCGTGCCCCCCAACGTCGCTGCCACTTTGCCGCTCGCCTCTATCGCGCACGGGGGTCGCGTAAGTGTGGCTATGAGGGATGACGGGGCCGTCAAGGGGTTGTACTCGCGGCCGAAGCGGCTCGCGTGGCCGCACGGCCGTTTCGCCGAGAGAGATCGCGAGATACCGTCGCCGGTCGGCGTAAATGAAATGTGGTACGTGGCAGAAAAAAAAGTTTATACTTTGTTCCCCCGCTGATTGATGGGGCGCAAAGTTTCCGTGCGCGCCAGGGGGAGAACGGGCCGACGCGCATCGCCGATCTGTGAGGGAATGCGGGGAAAGAAATGCCAGATTACTGGCGTAATAAGAATTTATTATGTATCTTGAGAGCGGTACATGGACAATATCGCACGACACATTGTTTTATTTCATTGTACATGTATACGCGCGCGCGCGTGTGTGTGTATGTGTGTGTATATATCAGAATACGCAATACGCAAATTAATACAGTAAACGCGGCAGACGAGAGAAAAGGCGCGAACGATCGGTAATCCGATAACAGCGATGAATAGAAACTCGATCACATCGGATGACGTCATTATGAATTCGCTCCTTACTCCATTTTCTCCTCCATATTCCCCGTTTTATTTCCCCCACTGATCCCCTCCAAAAAGAGAGCTTCTCTCTCTCTCTCTCTCTCTCTCTCTCTCTCTCTCCTTCGCTAGATCGGAGCTCGCTACCTCACGCAAAGGTGTTCGCTGCGATCGGCGGACGATCGCCGCCGGAGAAGGGGGTGGGATCGTTCGGGGGCCGATAGAAATGCGTTAATCGCCGGCGATAAAACGGCGGCGGCGGCGTCCCTTTCGGCTAATGGCGCGCGCGATACAATATGCGCCATCACGGCGGCGCGAAATAATCCCGATAAAACGAGCCGTGAAAATCTCCTAACCGAGACAAATCCGGCCAGATTACGGAAATCGCGAATAACTTCATCGAGGTGGTCCATCCGATAATCAGATCCGTCCGCGACGGCTGCGGCAAAAAGAAGGAGGAGAGAAAGAGCGGGAGATCCCTCTCGAGGGAGGAGGACCGCACCGCTTCTCTCTTCCCGATACTTCGCTCTCTCCCTCTCTCTTTCCCCCTTTCTCGCTCTCGCTCTCGCTCCCGCTCCCGCTCTCCCGACGACGTCCGTCTCTGTGTGCGCACGTTTTCGTGCGATACGCCGTGTTATCGTTTGCATTGCAAATGCGCAACCCACTCCGCCCGCAGTCAGACACACCGGAGAACGACGCCGGCGAGCGTACACGTTTTACGGTGGAATCGGCCGCGTGTGCGGCTCGGACGCTATATCGGACGCCCGCCGGATGAATCACGGCACGAGACAACAACCCTAACGACGTCGATCTGCTGCCGCCGCCGCCCCCCCTCCCCTTCCCTCCCCTCCGCTCATCCTTCTACGGAGCAGGGATGGATTCGCGCCAGGCGTCGCTTTTTCGGAGGACGTGTCTTAGCTCGCGCTGCCAACGTTAACGAGATGCGTCTCGCGGAAGATTGATCCCCGCAAGCGGATCGCCCGCAAGTTTCGCGGCCGTCACGGTCTTGCATTCCCGAGACTCTCGCGTTTGCGTCGCTGGAACGCGCCGCCGAAACTCGGCGCGACTCGATATCGATAAGTCAGCGTGTAATTAACGCGACCTGCGATAATAAGGAGGTCGCGTGAGGGAGAACGGCGCCGTTTCGATTTAGGACTCGCAGCCGAGCGGCGAGGGTGGTGGCGGAGGGGGAGGAAGGGGGGGAGGGAGGAAGGCAGGAAGGCAGGCAGGCAGGCAGGGGATGACGGGAGGGGAGGGACGGATTATCGTTGCGGCTTTCTTCTGGCGGCACGAAAGAGCCGAGTCACCCCGTCGCGCCGCCGCCGGTCACGCTAGTCGATCGTAATGGAGAGAGCACAATGGACGGAGGCCCGTAAAGAATCGCCGCGATCTATCATATCGCACGTCACGCGCTTCTCTATACGTCGCACGCAGTCTTGTCGTCGATGCGTCGTCGTCCGACAGGACTCTGTTCCGACAGGATACGATTCTATCTGCAGGGGTGGGATCCGCAGAAGCGATCGGATCAGTATTCCTCCGTCATTCCGCTTGTCGTAGCCCCGCTTGTCCCGGTGTGTCGCCCCTGCAAAAGAGATAATTATTGTCGAGCAGGATTCGAGCAGTAATGGATGATGATGTCATAAGATGGGCCAGAATCAGGAGACGAGCATGGAGAGATCGTGTAAACGGGATGGACGATGGACTGGCTGGCAAAAATCGCACAAAATGGGAAACCAAACATCCCGCCTGGACGGCCTTCAAAGCGCTGGCGCGAAAGTTGGACATTGGTCACGCGAGAAGGAGCAGAAGAAGAAGAAGAAGAAATGGCACTACGAGTAAAAGGATCTCGCTGCATTTCCGATCGTCTTGCATCGATCATCTCGAAGGCACTCGGAGATTTTCGCGACGCGAGCGAACGATCGAATCTGCGAGTCACTCGCAGTCATCGTCGATGAGGGATGCGCGTCAGGGAGGGACATTAAGGGTCGTGGGATAAAGATGGCCGATCCTTCGTTAGAAATTCCGCGCAATCATATTCGGGCAAATAATTCGTTAGGGCCTCCTCGAGACTCGCGTTCGTTAGTGTAATTAAAATAAATTCAAATGACTCTCTCTTGTCGTCGTCCCCCCCTCCCGTGTCTTCGACGCCTGAATCCGCTCGAATCTGTCCCCTACTCTTCTTCGGGGACAGTCCGAGCGCCTTAAATCCGTTGATCAACGCAAAAATCCGCTTACAAATTAAGCGTTCGGCAACCCCCGAACCCTCCCCCGAAGGACTCTCCCTCGACTTCCTGCAGCCGCGCGCGCGCGGCTGGAAGACGAAGCGGGAAGAGGAAGGATCCCGGCCGAGGGGGTGGGCGCTTTAATATCTTAAGTAAACCCGGGCTCGGGGTAAGGGAGGAAAAAATAAGTTGCGCGCCAGACGAGCGCCGGCGAGGGGCGGGCTTCGGGAGGGTTACGCGAAAACACGGCCGACGAATTAAAATACTAGCGGCCAGGAAGACGAGATTGCGCGGGCGGGATGGTGGGAGGGGTGCAGCCCGTCTGCAGCTCGGATCGCCGATCGGAGGGACGAAGAATCATCCCCCTCGAGGAATCAGACGCGCGTCGTTCCTCTCGTCGGCGAATCAGACGTCTGTCGCTTCACTAGATCGTTTCCACTAATTTCCACTTTCTCAAAACTGCACGAATAAAAGAGCGAATTAACCCCCTTCCGTTTCTCCATTTCCGTCCCAAGACATCAAACACCGGATAACCTACGCGTCCTGCCGCGAGCTGGAAAACGCGAGCGGCGCAATTCGTCGATCCCGAGAAGCCTCCGTTTCCGCCGGGGGTGGGACACCCCTCGCGGGACCCGCGAAAGTGGACGAAAACCGCGTTCCAAGCGCGAACTCGCGGCAATTCCGTTTCCCTTCCGGCGACGCCCGTTAAGGTACTTGCCAGGCCCTACGAGAGAAAAAAGGCACGCGGGGCGGAGGCTCCCCCCGAAGGGGGACGAGGGAGGAAGGGAGAGCGTGGTTTCCTTAATGAGGAGTACAGAGTAAAGCTTTCTTTGTGCGTCTCCTTTCGCCCGGGCCGCCTCGCGTCGTTCTCCACCTCGTCAACGCGCCCCGTCACCCTCTTCCCATCCCTCCCCCTCCCACCCGCTTCCCCCGTCCCACTGGATCGCGCTCAACTCGAAGGAGTCGAATCGGATTCGCGAGACCGGGACCGTGTAGACTTTTTTCCCCGAGCGGCGAGCAGCCGCGCACTGAAATGCTTCTTGTGTAAGTAAAAATCTAAAGTGACTACCGAGATCTAAGTTTTAATTAGTTTATCTTGGCCGCGTGGCCATTGAATATTTATGAGCCATCGCGGTCGCCCGCTCGGCGCGGAGAGAAACGAGAGGCGGGAGCGACAGAGAGAGAGAGAGAGAGAGAGAGAGAGAGAGAGAGGGAGGGGGGAGGAACGGGGRGGGGGACGGAGGGAGAGTGATGGCAAAGGGAGAGTCTTCGGCCGCGTTGCTTCGGCGAGGCCGGAGAATGTCGCCCGCCTCCGAGGGGGCGAAGAATGAGATTTCGGCGAGCGTGGAAAGGAACCGGCTGCGGTCGCTGTCATCCCGCGGGATTACGATTTTCGCTCTCTCGACTTCGTCAAAGATGCGTTTATATTCCGACGGCCGGTATAATTGCGTTCGAAGCAGAGGAGGTCCGAGATCGGTGGGAGATGTGGGAGTTTGCGTTCTCTCCGGATCGAATTAGCAGCTTGCGAGCTTCGACCGAAGCTTCTGGAATTCGTTATTCGTTATTCGCTGTTACTCGAATTTCGTATTCGAATTCCTTTCTCTCTCCCTATCTGAAATTACGTTTCAATGAAGGCTGCATGGGAGATAAAAGACGAGGTTTAGGCTTGAGTCCTAAGTGCTTGCGTTTAGCGCATATGTGTTTCCTCCAGCAAGTTGCCTGTCGAGATGCATGCCGAGATACTTGGCGTGCATCTGGCTTGTCTTGGAAACTGGGTTCCATTCAGATAGGTCGCGGTGAACATAAATTGACTTGTTTTCATTGACTTTGATCCGCCAAAGTTTTAACCAGTTTTGTATGAGGTTTAAATTACCTTCAAGGACGCTAGGCTAGGGTCCTTGTGTATTGCGAGTACCGCTGTATCATCCGCGAACGTAGCAATAGAAACATTCGTGCCTGCCGCGGTAAGTTCACAACAAATACGGAAATTGTCCAAGGACACTTCCCTGAGGGACACCCGATTTCATTTCGCAGCTCTCCGTGCGAACAACGTTGCATTGTTTGACGAATAGGATATCTCTCGTTAAGATAACTTTTGAGTGTAGAATCAAGTTTTTTTGCTAAAGGGATGACCACCTGAGGGGTAGGTCAGCTCGAAGCGGATCTGGTCTGTTCCTGCTCCGTTCTCGCGCATAATCCGCGGGTTGGACATGCTCGGCGGCCAAGTACGAATCGAGAACGACAGCGGGGAAAATCGTAGGGAATAAAAAAAGGCAAACAGGGGCGGGGCGGCCGATGGTCAGGGCGGAACTCCAGCTCCGCGAAATTTCAGGGAGGTTTCCGCAGCAGGAAGAATCTATAAGTCCATAAATCTGCGAGAGCAGACGGTAGACTCGGCGAGAGAGAGAGAGAAAGAGAGAGAGAGAGAGAGAGAGAGAGAGAGAGAGAGAGAGAGAGAGAGAGAGAGAGAGAGAGAGAGGAGGCTAACGGGGAGGAGAGCGAGGGAGAAGATCTCCTCGGGAGAAAGGGGGCGGGTGGCTCGCGCGAATTTATGGCGGTCAATGTAAAAAACAGAAACGGAGCGCCATGGAACTTTTATTCCCGCCGGTCGTCGCGGCATTCCGCTCAGATTAGCGGCCGATCCCGCCGATCTCCAGGAGATCCGGGAGAGAGAGAGGGCAGGCCGATTGATGCATTAACATCGGATGACTGCGTAATTTCCCGCGGAGGCGGCGGAGAGCGGATTGGATCATCGAAAGCGAGCGAATTGTTAAGAATCCTCTTCCGCGTCCGAAATCGGCGTTCCGATCTCAGTTCGAATGCTTTAATCTGCGGCGAGTTTCGGGATAAACGTATGCGCGAATTTCACTCCCGCGTCCTGATCTCTCTTCCGAGGAAAAGAGGGAGAAAGGGAGAGGAAATTCGGACGTGAAAGAATTGTAGCCCGCGTTCGAATTTCAGAGGAATGCTCCGTTCGGATCGCGCGTGTTCCGCGAACACCGAACATTTAAGCGTTTCCGCATCAGCTGCCCAAACTTGGATGCAACTTTGATGCAATCGATCGTGATCGACAAGGCAACTGCCGATTATCAGCCCGATTATCGCACGCGTCGTTTTCAGCGATCGCGATCGCGATGGTCCACTCGCGGACGCAAGAGAATTCTCGGAAAAGCTGGAATGCGGTCGCAATCGGCGCGCAATTATGCGCGAGGAGGATCAAGTCCTCTCTGTCGAGCCCGTTCGCGAGTGTCTCGTGCATTTTGGCGGACACGTTTATCCGCCCAGCAGCGTGCGGAAGCACGACTAGATGCGCGTTACAGATTGCCGATTTGTATATTTACATTTTAATAACTCGCCTTCCTCCCGCCGTCGTTCCGGCGTGTGTGACGTGTCCGCTTCGACCCTTTCGCTTTCTTGCCGCCCTCTTTCGTCCGGCACGATCGTCGCGGCCTTTTGATGGAATTATATCAATTTCCGATCACATTAAACGCATCAGGCACAAAGAGAGAAAAAAGGAGAGAGAGAGAGAGAGAGAGAGAGAGAGATGCTATGCGCTCGACCGAATTTATCATTAATACCGACGCTACCGCGTTAACGTCGTTCGTCGGCGTAATGGTCGGCGCATGTATCCCGTTATCACATAATCCCGAATAATTGCGCATTTACGTTGCGCGCAGGCGCGCCGAAATCAGATTTATCAAATCGTATTATTTCCCTTTTCCGTTCTTTTTTCTTTTTTCTTTCCCCTTTTTTTCTTCTCACCGGCGAATCAATTCGCGGACTTGCAAATCTCGTTGCGCGGAAATCAAGCGCCATGCCTCCTTGATGGATTACCGCTCTCCGCGATACCGCCCTCCCTCTATCTCTTTCTCGCGCTCTCTTTCGCGCACGGGGACGCGGGGTAGGCCACGCCGCTCGCTTCTTCCCGACTTTCGCCAGCCGATCTGCTCCCATCAACCCTCCTCCTCCTCCTCCTCCCCCCCTCCCCCCCGCTCTAGCCGCGCTATCTTGTCCTCCTCCTCTCCACCTGCTTTCCCTTCTTCCGTTTTTTCTTTTTTCCTCTTCTCTTCCTTTTCTTCTTATTATTATCCGCGCGCTCCGGCGTCGCCGCGAGCCGCGAGGCGGTAAAACGCGCGTCGGGCCGACGAGCGGGGTCGCGCGGTCGTGGGAGGGCATTTAAATTTAAAAGGATCTAAGTTCGGAGTTTTAAGCGGACCAAAGAAAAAGTTCGCCGCCTTGGCCCCGGCCCCGTCACCCTTCCCGGCCCTCTACCGTCACCCGCGCCGCGACGAGCGCGTGCGAGCGTGCGGACGCGCGCGCATTTGCATGAGAAAAGTGCCTTACGATTCTTCCGATTACACGCTCGCGCGACCGCCACTCGAGTCAACTCGCGTCCCGGAGACACTCTTTGACGCAGAGCGGTCCCCTTCCCCCCACTCCCACCCCCCGCCCTCTACGTCGACGATGAACTCTTCAGATAGACGTGACATCGTACACGTGTTCAGCGAACGGCAGCGCGCGATCCGATCACTCTGCGTGTTCGATCTCTCTCCTTTCCGCTGTATCTCTCGAAGCTCCCTTGCCACCGGCCTTTGCGATCGACCTATGACCCGGCGCTCCTGACGGTGTCGCTCCTCCGTCCTGAAAATGACGCGACGGATCGCTTAGAATGCACGACGCGCGTCGCCGTCCGCTAATTAATTAGCGGGAGAGCCGGACCCGCGTGCCTCTCGTCGGGACATTATTGCGAATTATTAATTGCGCGAATTAACGGAAGGAGCAAGAGAGAGAAAGAGAGAGAGAGAGAGAGAGAGAGAGAGAGAGAGAGAGAGAGAGGGAACGACACGATGATAGCGCACCAAGAGTCGAAATAAATAGAGAACGCTGGAGGAAGCAACAAGACGATAAAGAGGAAGATAAATCTTTCAGGGAGGAAAGGGACGAGGATCGAACGCTAAAGGGTAGAACCGCAGCAGCAACAGAGAAAGAGAGAGAGAGAGAGAGAGAGAGAGCGACGAAATCGCGCGAATCGGTCATTTCCCTTTGGTCATCGCAAGATGCTTCCGTCAAATCCGCTAAAACGCAGAATGAGATGACGATTGTCATTATTATTGTTATTATTATTATTATTATTATTATTATTACTCTCTCGCTTATCATTATTACCATGCGCCTGTGATTTCGCCCGCACGCAGCGGAAGTCCGCCGCAAGTCCACAACGATGATTTACACGAGCCGCGCGTCGTTTATTGTTTAGGTAAACGCGTGTACGTTTCCTCCGCAATATTTCCCCCCTTCCCCATCCCCATTCCCAGCGCGATTCTTTTCACGTGGCACGACAACCGGCCGTGTTTCCCAATGGAGATTGATATTGGCGGTTGATTATCAATTTTCTACCAATTTGGCTCCACTTGTAGCGGCGCCGGCTTTTGTCCCGGCTAATCACCCCTGGGCTCCTGCTTTCACCCCCCGCTGGGTACATCCGATCCGCTTTGCATATTACGACGCGATATATCTCCGCGCCATTGTACGCGCGAGTCGGCGAATCTCGCGCAACGTCACGTTCCTTTCCCCCTTCCCTCCCTTTCAGTCACCGATAATCGGGGAGAAGCCGATGACGGAGCTTCCCCATCGTGGCCATCGCATCGCGAGAGTCCAATTGAACGTCGAACAATTGCTTCCCGAGGAAACTGAGTGGACTACAAATTGGAGCTTTCCGTTAAAAGGTTCGGTATCGTCCAAGAGGTCGAAGAGCGCGCGCGGCAATCGATCTGGAGCCGCGCGATTGTTCGATTTCTCAGCCGCACCTTCCCCTTCGTCCACAGCTCCGCTCGTTAAATCGCTCTCGAGCGCGAGTTCCGTTTCCGGAACGCATCCTCGCCGGTGTCGCGACCTTCGGTCAAACGGTCGCGCCGCCTCCTCCTCCCGAGGCGAAGAACGTCGCTGCAACTTTTTCGCGAATTAAACGGGGGATGCGCGCGGCAGCGGCGAGGGCGGGGGGGGGGGGGAAGAGCGAGCGCTCGGCAAAACAACAGAGGGATCAAACGTGGACGCTTATGGGATCAGCGATCTGAAAACGTTGTGTTGTTTCAGGTGAGCCGGCTCTCACGCGCCACACCCTGTTTTCCGCATCGAAACCATCCCCCGTACCTGCACCCACCGCGGCCCGCGCTCGCCCATCCTTCCCTCCTCCCGGCCCGCCTCCCCCAGCCCGCCTCCTCCTCTCACGCTTCCCCCTCGATCAGCCCAGTCAGCCGCGAGTTCCCTCACTACGAACCGATCGGAGTTTTGAAATCGTTCTCTCTAGCGCAAAACAATTTTTCTAAAAAAGGAAAAAGCCGTCGAATAAAATGCGCCGGCTGCGGGGATTCGTTGGCGCGCGCGCGCGCGCGCGCTCGATTCCGCGAATATTCTCGCTTTAATATCAGACTAATACCGCCGCGCGAGAACACGTCGCGTCACATTGGCTCCGCGATGCTGCGCCGCGAGAAAAAGCTGGCAGTTGAATCCCGAGGAGGCCGCAAATCGGCCGGCCTCCGGATTCGTGAGGGTTAATCATGCCCGACATGAGTGACACATCGGGTGTACAAGTTAGTTTCTTGCTTCCGATTTGAAGCATCGGTGATCCCATTGACTCAAAACCGCCAAGTTTCTTCAATGGATTAAGATCACCGGACAGGAACGGGGATCTTTCCTCTACCCTTCCAAAAATGAATTCTGAGAAAGCAAGAAACTAACTTGTACACCTAACACTGAACTACGTAACATCGACTTGACATTTGCTTCGATTGACATCGATTGCTGATCGATCTCAAATGTGACACGATCCTTAAAATCGCGTTCCGCAGTCGTGACGTCGCGACGTGCGGCACCCTCGCCCCTCGGGCGGATTCACACCCCCTTACCGCCACAGATTGCGCTCCGATCGCGAGTCCGCGGCTGAACGAGAGCGAGGACCGTTCCAGATGCGGGAATGACCCGAATTTTGAAATCGCGAGCACACACGGCGGCATAAGGACTCCTCCTCGCTTCCGCAGTAAAAATGGCGGGACGACGCCGCCGCCCGCAATGAACGTATCATCGTTTCCGCGTCCTCTTCGCGGTGCAACGTTGTGCACCGAACGCGCAGCACTTCGAACGGGACGAAGGGACTCAATCTCGCCGATGCCGCGCGTCATTCTGCCGGCTGCCGCATCATTGGCCGCAGCGAGAAACGGCTGCTCACGGAAAATAAACGCTCGAGCGAAAAATACATCGCGCGTCACCGCTAAATGCGAAACATGAATTTGCATGCTTCTTTTGACTCGCAAATTCGTCTACGTCGATAATGTCGATAATTCATCATGCGCGTTGTAATTCGGCACGATAAATTCCGGCCGCTGTGCTTTGCAGCGGCGATAATTTATATTCTGGCATTTTATTAAATCGGAACCGGCCGCGCGCGCGCGCAGGGAACGGAGAGAGGCAGAGAGACAGAGAGAAGTGCACTCGCGCGGAGAAAAACAGGGGAAAATGCAGCGGAAAGAGGAAGAGGGATGAGAGGCAGAGAGAGAGAGAGAGAGAGAGAGAAACGGACGAACAAAGAGGGCTCGCGGCCCGCCCGCTTATTAAACATCGGGAACGTTAAATGGACGCCGTGGCACGTATCAAATCGGCGCTCGCAAAAGGAGGCGAACCGGCGGATATTATAACAATAGCGCGCGGGTGCCACGCGGGAACCGGGACATGATCGTTTCGTGACACCGATGACCAATCGGCGCGAGGGGGAGGCGAGCGCCGCGCTCCGCTAATGGGAAAGCCATGCACGCCGGCCCGATTCGCGCGCCACCCGCATCAAATTAAGCGGCCCCGCTCGCTCGGCTCGGCTCGTTTTAATTAACGAGACACACGCGCGGCGGCGGCGATCGACGGTATCACACGTCGCGCGCGCCGCAGCGCCGCGCGCCGCGGCACGTCGATCTTGCCGACGTCGTTGCAAATGCGCCCATGCGTCGCGCAAATGTGGCCGCGCGCAACAACGATCGTCGTCGTCCACTCACCCCCTCCCGCCCGCCGGAATCTTCTGTTGTCAATCATTCTCGTCGGGATGGCGCGTGACGCGTGACGCGCAGAGCGACGCCGGTCGTCGAATATGCGCGCTCCGCATATCCGTTCTCGCTCGTGCCAAAAAGGGAAAGCCGCTCAGAAGGACTCAGGGCTCGGTGAGGGAAGGTGGGAGGGAGGGAGGGAGGGAGGGAAGGAGGGGAGGGGAAGAATTCGGGCTGATTCGGCGACGACTCCGTTCTCGGGGCGAGCTGTCGAGGCGGCCGGCGATCCGTCACAAACGCGCGCGTGCAACACGTGTGCACACGTAGATGCGCGCGTCCTCCACGCGCGTCAGGGCGCAGGGCGCCGCATGCAACGAACCCACGGGGGTCGCGCACAGGGTCAGCCAGTCACGGAGTTAATTAGACGGTCGCTCACGCGCTGGCGCGCGGCCCCTGTGACGGACCGAAACAGCATCCGGCTTCCGTCAAGGATTGTCATCTCTCTTTCTCTCTCTCTCTCTGTCTCTCTCTCTCTCTTGCTTCCTCATTTCCTTTCTTCCTCTCGCTCCCATGCTAAAGCGCTCCGCGCTAAATCCGTACGGAAAACCGGCTGTTAATGGTCACCAATACGGAATGCCGATACTGTTCTCCAATACATAATTCATTTTGCTTCTCAAAAATATTGAATACTCGATTATTGGATGCGGCAAGTAATCTCGCGCAGCGATGCGACAACTCGCGCGCGGTTTCATTTCGGCGTTAGGTCTCCCTCGTTCGCTCCCTCCCGATCAACGGTGCGAGGGGGGAGGGGGAGGGGGAGGGAGGGGGATGCTGAAACGTGCGAAAGCTACTGGCATTCGCGCGACTCATCGCGCCGCAAAGAGATAGAGAGACCGGCGCTGACAATCGCCCGGCAGCGCGCGGGAGGAAGCGAGAGGAGGCGGAGGACAAATCCTGACGGAGGGGTTGCGGATCCGCCGCCGCCACCCCTGCCGGGTCGTTGGAGATGGAAGCAATAGAGATCAACTAGTATGCAAATCGCATGTAAATATCGCTCACTCTCCCGGTACCGAAGCAAGCGCGGTCTCTCGCTCCGCGTCCCATTCTCTCCCTCACTCTCTCTCTCTCTCTCTTTCTCGATACGTCTTTCTCCTCGTTCCCGCTGCACTTGTCCGTTCCTACCCCCCCCCCCCCCGCCCACGTCCCCTGGTCCAGCAGAGCCGGAGAAGCGCGGAGAAAGAAATCAAAGTAAGCGGGACAAAGCGAGCGAGGCCGTGACGAAATTCTTGCTCCTTCGCTCCTCTTGCCCCCTCCCCTCCTGCTTGTTCGAGCCGTCATCGAGAGCCGAGGGCTCGAGTGCCGGACCCTTCACTGATATTTGGATTTTCGAGATGCCGCGTGTCGCTGGCGTGGCTCGATATGCGACGACGTGGGAAGCGCCGATGCATCTGCGATAATCGGAAGGGCCGCTCTTCCGCCTTCCGCCTGCCGCGAACGTGTTACGTTCTCGATAAATACCTAGAGAGAGAGAGAGAGAGAGAGAGAGAGAGAGAGAGAGAGAGGGAGATAAGGAATTTGGTGGACTCTTGATTCGTATTTGTGAACGATCGTCGCAAATCGAGACGCTTTCGTAGACGCGCGGCATCCTGAAAATCTGCGGCTCTCCGCGGAATAATCAGACAATTGCCAAACGTAAACGCGAGACGGAGCTCTTCTGGGCAACTGTGACATAATAATGGCCCCGACGAATGGTAATGGTCGAGCAATCGTGGCGTTTGTGCCGCCAGCGGCACAACTCGTCCGCGTCATTAAAATCCCGAGAAATCACGGACGCATAATCCGAGTTGATTTACGGAGCACGATTTACGTGACTGAGAGATCCCTCAGCGTATGCCAAATGAGAAACCGAGGATTTCGAGAATTGCCCCATGCACGCAGATTTTCCGAATGATCCGTATGATCGAGATAAATGAGCCCAATCCGAGTGCTCCGTCTGTCTCGAGTATCCTCGAGCATCTCGCTCGCACGAGGCTTGAGCTTTAATTCAGACGCGCGATCGCAGGCGTCACTTTCATCCATTCCGTCCGTTCCGCTGCATCTCAAACTCGACGATCCATCTCGAACGTATCTCGATTTTCGAATCGTGAGCGGCACGAGCGTCGGTTGCATCTGGACGGTGCAGAGGATACCCGTGAGCTTCCGGGAAGGGTTACGCGCGCCGATTACGCGCGCAATTTGCATATTGAGCGCGTCGCGGAACGACGTGCTAATTTCCTCGGTCGGCCCGAGGGAAACGGGGGAAAAGAGAAAAATCGGGGATACCCCGGTAAGCCCCCGGATCTTAGCGCGCGCGCGCGCGCGCGCACGAACGTTGGTCGTGGAATTATATGATGACTTCTGTCTTATTTCGGCTGAAGGCGGGGAGGAGGAGGAGGAGGAGGAGGAGGAGGAGGAGAGAACGGCACCCCTCGCCGCCAGACCGTGCGAGGGTTGCAGCCGAGTAAGACCTCTCTAACTCCAGGTATTTTCATCCTATATACTCCCGTCTCCGCTCTCTCCCACCCTCCCCCGGTCCTCCTCGGCGTAGCTCCGCGGGATTACTCGGAGAGAGCCCGAGAACTTCTCTCTTTCTTACCTCTCTGCAATTCCCCTTACCCTCTCTCTCGGTCTTCTCAGCTTCCTCGGCTCCCCCCGCCATTCCCCCCGCCGCGCGCATTACCATTCTCAAAATTCTCGATAAATCGCGCAACGGGCAACGGGCCGCTTTACCTTCGTTCCTTCGTCTTCGCCGCTTAATCCGCTCGTTAAGAGCGCGTACACAGGTGAGGTCGAAATAATAATAATAAATAGCGGAATTCCGCTCTTTCGTATTTATTATTTCACACTGACTGCGATGTCACCGTAACATTCGTCTCTGTCTCTCTCTCTCTCTCCCTCCCCTCTCTCTCTCTCTCTGTCTCTCTCTTTCGTGACGACTTACGCGATCGCTAACGAATCCCAATCTCCCGACCTTGTGCTTCTTCGTGCTCGTTTCTTCCGTTCGGCCTCGAGAAATTGGGATCGATAACATTCTGCTGATGTATCTCGTCACGATGTATTTTTTCTTCTTGTTTCTTCTCTCTCGCACTCTCTCTCTCTCTCTCTCTCTCTCTCTCTCTCTCTCTCAAGACACGAGACGCGATGATTGTTTCTCCCTGAAGATTGCGCGGCCGAGATTACGCGCGGTGAGAATTATCAACGGTTAGGATAGGAAACGGGAGACGCAGGGGGGCTGAAACACACCGCGAGCGGTCCAGCGAGCGCAGATGTTATCATCAGAGAGAGAGAGAGAGAGAGAGAGAGAGAGAGAGAGAGAGAGAGAGAGAGAGAGAGAGAGAGAGRGAGAGAGAGAGAGAAAGCGAATACCGAGATTTCCACGGTGCTTGCGAACCGGCATTCGGCGAGGCGGCGGTATTTTCCATGCAAAAGAGTCGAAAACCCCGCAGACGGGGGGAGGGAGGGAGGGAATGACAGGGGTGCGATGCCAACGGTGGTGTGTAGCGGTTGCAGCCGACGGCACGTTTTAATAATGCCTTCTCTCTGGCGGGCTGGAGAACGAGGAAGAAGTTTAACGAAGATTGTGCCAGATACTTTTAATTGCTATTCCCCCCTCCTCCTCGGCCTCCTCCTCCTCCTCTTCCTTTTCCTCTTCCTCTTCCTTCCGCAGTCACCAACACCACCACGTTTGTCGTCGTTGTCGTCGTCGTCATCGTCGTCGTCGCCGCCGGAAAATGAAGGGAGAACCGGAGAACTGCAAACCAGCCCCTCCCTCTCGTCTCGTCCTCCCGTCCCATCGAAGCTTCTCCACCCTCACCACCCGTCCAACCCTGCTTTCCAGCCTTTTTATCCCGTGGACCCTCGTGATTTTATCGTCCTTGTATCCTCTCGACTCCCGTGCGCCGAAGAGGTTTGTTATTTCAGCGGCGGATAGGCGACAAAGGAATTAATCGGGTCGTCTCTCTCATCCCCGTCCACCCTCTCTCTTCCTCCTTCTACTCCTCCTGCTCCTCCTCCTGCCTTTTAGGGCCTCCTCTCGCGGGCTCCTCTCAAGTGCCGTCAATTAAATTGAAACGTTAAAAACCAGAGATAAATTGAAACGGTCCGAGCGTGCAGCATCTCCCCGCCGCCCCTTCATCACGCAATTGCCCGTTCGGCGTGTTGCGACGAGGAACGAACAGCCATGCGGAAGAATTAGACGTCAATCTGATCTGGCGTATCCAACATTAGATGTAACGTGATATAATACGCTGATCTCTTCAAGGCGTCCAGCAAGAAAAATTAATCTGACGAATCTGACGAATCTGACGAAAGGCTGCGACAGTCTCGCACTCGATCTCCCTTCCTTTTCCTCTTCGAATGGCGCAACGTGCGTTATCTGTCGCCGATGATGCGACGAAGCGTCATTGCTCGCCGATCGCCATCGCATCGGGGGATATCAGCGCGCGGGAAGGGGATGGCGGCCGTATCGCGGCTGACGGCAGTTTTGCGGTCTCTGTCGGCCACTTGGCGTGTCACGGCGACGCGCGGAGCGACTTCGGGGCGCGCACAATGAAGCGGGCTCACGGCCGGATATAATGCGAAGTCTAAAAATCAAAACACATTAATCTCAGGCACGTGGCACGGGTCGCACGCTGGTAACAAAACAGCGTGTACCCCGCCCCACGTGGCCCCCTTCGCGCTAAAATACCGGCTATTCGTCGGGGTGCAGTCACCAGAGAGAGAGAGAGAGAGAGAGAGAGAGAGAGAGAGAGAGAGAGAGAGAGAGAGAGAGAGAGAGATGACGCCCAAATCGCCCGACTATTTATATGTACTATTTATCATCTGGCCACTCTAAGCGGAAAGTATAATGCCTCGCGTGCTGCGCGGCTCGTGTTTGTTTAAACAATATCGGCTGCGAATGCGCAGTCGAAAGACCCAAGAGAGAAAGAAAGAGAGAAAATCGTGCGCGAGAAGTAGTGTCCTCAAGATAATAAGAATCATTTTATTTGCTACGACACAGTTTCTTTCTCAGCTTGCAGATCGGCGGCGCTGTCGCGCCTTTGCGGATCTGATTCTTGGCGAAGAATCCGCGGTACTTGTTCGATGATGATCCCGATGAGACTTTGAGACCGATTCGTTGAATCGGTCCGTTTCTGCTTCCGTTAGGAAGAGAATTAATCCGGAATCGATTGATCTCGCGAGTCCGCCGTCCGTTTCGCAAAACTGTCGCAGAACTGATCGTTCCGGTTCGCCACGCCGAATGTGCGGATGTCGCAGCGGCCGCGGCGAATCGGGCTAATCCGTCAGCAGGATGATCATGAATCCTGGAAACTGATGGACAGGATCAATAGATCTCCCGCGGCATGCGAGGATCGGACGCGTTCACGGTGCGACGCGATTCTCTCCCCTGCATCGCGCGGACCTTTATGAGCCACCCCATTCTGTCCCCATACAGCTCTCTTACCCCGAGCGACAATGTCAAAGGGAGGTATTTAGCGATGGAGGGTCAATTTATCGGGGTGTGATTTTCTGTAGCCGAGCGGCCTGCCCGTGCGTGCGCGCGGAAGGATGGAAACGCGGAAACGTTAAAACGCAGCCCCGATAAAGGAGAATATAATGCAGAGCGGAAAGGGGCTGGACGATAAAAAGAAGGAAAAAAGGTTAAATCCAGATACGGCTCTCTCTCTCTCTCTCTCTCTCTCTCTCTCTCTCGGCGACGACGCGATTTCCCTGTCGTTTACCGTTCCGTTACGGTCAGCGATTTAGGTGCGATTTTAATTGCATAGCGCGAAATCGCATAGCCGGATTCTCCAGTGACGAGTACAACATCGAATTTAAATATCGGGATCGTAATTCAACTCCTCCGTTGATGCCTCTGAGTTGCGGACGTTAATCGCAATCCAATATCGCCAACCAATATCGATGAACTTGGATTTAAACCCTGTCAACTTTCTTTTAACAAATGTTGCAACAAATTGCGACTCGTTTCGGCCTGAATATTTCACATTTTCACTCGAAACATCCTCTGGACAAGAATCTCGCTTAACAACGTCAGAGAGATAAGCGGCAATCCACGGAGGAAGATTCGCTGATTCCCTCATGGGGATCATTTGACGGACGAGCCTCTCTAATTCGCAGAGGACCAAAGAATTCAAAAACGTCCCGATGCAGCCTCCCGCTCTGCTCGCCATGCTCTCCTCGAGTGCTTTAACGTGCAATGAGCAAAGTCAATCCCGCAATGTGACGCGACGTTTCTCCGATGGAGAATCGCGGAAATTGATCGGCGAGGCGGATAATATCGCGCGGCACCGTTCTTTCACGCGCGCGGAAGATGCATGTGCGCCGCTTATCTAATTCAATTTGGCAATATCACGCTCATCGAGAGAATAAATGATTACCGCGAAGATACGAAGTTATCTGGTCCCGCGGGACGCGTAAATTGCCATTACCCGCTGTTGCCGACCAGGCAACGAGGAGGAGAGGGGAACGCCCGGGGGGTTTTTGGTGGGCCGGTGCGCCTCGGAGATCTTAATTATTAATCGCACTCGTTCATCAAGCCGATCGGCAACGCCCGGCAACGTCAGAGGAATCTCGGATACAGCGGCGAGCGTCGCCGGCTACGCGCGAAACGGCGCGCCGAATATACGGTAATCACGGCTGGAGTTCATCCGTTTCCCGCGCGATCCTTCCTTCGCCCCCGGTGATTTATGGGGGCGGCTAATGGAAGGCGAGGCGGGGAGATGCGTATTCGAGGAGGGTACTTGGAATAATGATGCCGATATAACGATGCGTGATTGATAAGCGCGTTATTATTTGGCGTTGGCGACTCTCGCGGATGGCTCGACGAGCCCAGCAGCGAGGCCCATCTCGGGGGGGGGCGAGAGTTAAGTTTGCGGTAAAGTGGAATAACGGTAATTGAGGGAGGAGTAGATTCTATATCGAGCTGTTCCTTGTCTGCACGGATTGACTCGATCAGTTTCGCGCGATTTCGCGATTCGATCTCGAAGCTTCACGCGCGAGTAGTCGATGTTTCATTCGCTTCCTCGTGGTTTCTGCTCCAGCACTTCGAAGTGCAATCCTAGCGCGCGCTTTGCGATCCAAGTCATCGGCGGACGCGTAAGAGACGCATGGCGGAAAATCGGCGGTTCACCGTTTCGCTCGCGCATGCGCGCGGATAATAAAGAGATGATATCGGCGAATGATGATTTATCGGGACTGTCGAATGCGCGCGATCGCTGCCGACGAGGATCACGAGGAGGCTGACGGCAGCCCAAGGGGGCCGCGCGGAGGTTTACGAGGGTGGAACGCCAAGCGGGGTGGGAGTTGGCTGTGGCGAGCGTTTCGGAGGGGTGCCGATGGAAAACCGTGACGGGGGCGCGAACAATGCGCCGGAGATTTAGCGTGACACCGACGGTGTAAAACCAGTTTGCGCGCGCTCGCGAGGAATCATCGACGGCCGCGTCATTCTCGCGCGGCTACTGATTTCGTCGCCGACGAATCGGCAATCGTGCAATCGTCAGACGGAATGCACGACGCGGTGCACGATCAAAGGGCACGCCGGTGTCGAGACATCTCGAGACTCTGTCGCGCTCCGCGTTCTGCGCGCTTCGCACGAGCGGCTGCGGCTCGATCTCGGGAGAAATAAACCACGGGGGAGGGGGAAGAGGCTCGCCGAAAATTGTCAAACGCTCGGGAAAAGGAAGAGAGAGAGAGAGAGAGAGAGAGAGAGAGAGCAGAGCGGACCATCGATCAATTCTTCTTTTTTTACTCATCTCGGCCGCGACGCCCCTCGCCGGCTCGCGGCGCGCAAATCCTCTCCGCCGAGTACGGGGTTCCAGGGGGGGGTTTACCGCCGCCCCTCGGCCCCCCTTGATCCCGATCATGCGTGAAAAACAGAGGGGTCCATTGTAAGCTCGTCCTGTGGCTAATGCGACTGTCGTCGTGCTGCCGAAACCGGGTGCTGCCGAAACCCGGCTGGCGAACATTAGCCAACGGTCGTTTAGCCCGAAAATCCTTCCAGGCTGCGCGCGCGCGCGCGCGCGCGCGCGTTCCCTTGCGCCTCGTTGCGAGCGAAATTTTTTCAGCTGCACTCTCGCACGGAAGTCGAGGGCTCTCCTTACGGCTGCGAGTCACGCGCCCCGGAAAGTCGTCGGGCGCGCTAAGCGGTTGGAATTTCGGAAAATTCTGCGCATAGGCAAGCCGGCGATCGGCGTTACGTGCGGCGACTTCGCCACGAGGAGCCGTCGAGATCCTCGCGTCGCTCGAGCTCTGATGCAGTTTCGTGATTCTGTCCTCGATGAGGGGGAAGCTCCGATGCGTCCTCGGAAGCCTCCCTGAAATCAGCTCGACAGGCGTCGACTCGTCGTCAGCGTAAGGGAGCTCGCAATTCTTAGAAAGAAGATCTCCTCATGGAAGAATCTCTCTTCAGCAGAATCTTTCATCCTTTCGTGTTCCAGAGATCGCGCCGGGTACCCGACGAAGACGATTATGATATCCCTCGCATCAGCTCGATAGAAAAGAGACAGAGAGAGAGAGAGAGAGAGAGAGAGAGAGAGAGAGAGAGAGAGAGAGAGAGAGAGAGWGAGAGAGAGGTCTGATGAAGCCTTCCGATTCCTCCGATCCATCTTTCTCATCTCTGGCTACTCGAAGCGGCCGCCAAGAAGGGAGACAGAGCGGGGGTTGCAACCAGGGAGTCGGTTGTTCTTTTGCCGCGGCCTCGGCGAGCGGGAGGGCCAGGGGTCCTTTATGCTGACACAAATATCGTTTATGCCGACGTCGCGCCGCTGTTTTGGTAACCCATCGAGCATTGTGCCTTACGAGGCCGTGTGTACCAAACACCGAGTCCTGTGTACCAAGCAAACACGGCCGTCACGTGGCACCCCGATCCCTTTCCGCAGCGCGAGCGGGCCCTGCGGAGTCGCGGGCTCCCCTTTACGGATTTGCGCAACGGCCGCGTCGGGGTGGTGGAGGAGAGGAGACGAGATGGGCCGCGTTTCGGTAGCCGGCCCGAGTTACCGCTTTCTCTCTCTCTCTCTCTATCTCTCTCTCTTCCCGGAGCTATGCGGGAGCTTCGTTCACGCGGCGAGAGGCCGATATCTCCCCGTCCGGGAAGTCGGAGGGCGCGAAGGGTAGCGGGTAGCAAACACACGTGCCTGGTGCTCTCTGCGTCGGCTTTGTTTGCGCGCCTCGGCCTCGCGTGAGATCAGGGTTGCGCGATCCGCCGTTTGCTCCTTCGCCGCCCGAAAGGGATATTCGATTCTCCGCGTGAATCTTCTTGGGAATCTTCATGAAGAGATCGAGAACCGCGGCGCGGCTCGGGTCGACTAATGGCTCGGGGGACTAAACGGGAACAGGACCTCCGCGAGATGATGAAAATCGGACGAGATATCCGCCGCTCCGGCAAGTTTACGCCGCGGCTTGCGACTCGCGCCATAAATTCCACGTTAATGGCGAGAACTCGCGCTGGAGACGCACGCCGGCTCGCGTAATTAAATTGAATTGTGTCCAATAAAAATGAAAATGCGGCGGCTTAGGGCGCGCGCGAGGCGTTAACGAGCGGCCCCCTCGCGCGATAGTGATTTAAACGGGAGGGATTAGGGAGTCGACGCGACAAAATTTTTATGCCAACGCACGATCCCCTCCCGCCATTTCCTCTTCTTTCTCGCGGCTCTCGCGGATCTCTCTCTCTCTCTCTCTCTCTCTCTCTCTCTCTCTCATGAGGATCCCTCCGGAGAGGAGAGCGAGCGCGCACCGCCTCGCTGGCGTGAGTGATAAATATCGTCGTCGCGCGGCAAAATCGTCCGTGACGAAGGGTTTCCGAAAAGGGCACACGCCATTACCTCCGACGTGTCTGTCGAGCGAGACAACTCGGACGGAATCGCGACGGCGTTCGCCGGCTCGTCACGGCGTTCACGTTCCACTCGTATGGAAAATGACGGAGGCGCAGGAGGGAGAGTTGGACGGGGCCGGACGGAGGAGGAAGGGTGCGGGGGAAGCGTTTACCCTTCGACCGGGAATGAAAATTGTATTGTTAAGGCCGCCCTTATGAGAGGGCAGAGAGCTCGGCATTATATCCACGTTAGCGAGAGCCACGAAAGACTGCGGTCAAGCGTCCTGCCTCTCTCTCTCTTGCTTTTTTGCTTTCTCTCGATAGCCATCAATGCGCGTCATCAATAATCTCTCGTCTGACAGGCCAGCCGATTCCAGCCAGCGGGAGTCCTTGGAGGATTTCGACGATCCGGCCAGACATCGTAAACATTCTTCTTTGCTCGATTCTTCAGCGTTATTCGCGCATTGCGTAACATTCTCGTGCGAGTAAATGTGAATCGATCAATGATCGTTGCGCGATCGTCAACGCGTTAACGTGTCGCTGCTTGCTCTCCGATCCCACGTCCGTCCGCGCGATTATTCCCTGCGGATATAATTTTCCAGGAGAATTTTGCTTTCGATAGCAATCGAGGATGATCCCGTCTGGAGAAAGAAGGAGTAAACGAGAGGAAAGTCGGGGAAACAGGCAAGAAACGGTTGGAAGTGCGCTGGCAAGCGTGTATATGCGCGCGCGCGCGCGCGCGCGCGTATGTGTGTGTGTGTGTGTGTGTTACGAACATATTGGGCGGTCGATAACAAACGCGTTTTATCGGGGAAATAAAACGCGAGTGCATCGAGGAGGAGAACAGATTTAATTCCGGAGACTCGCTCGCTGTCGTCGATTCCCTCGGGCGATCTGTCCCGCTTCGCCGGGAAGTTTGGCAATTTATTCGACTTCTTCCCAGAGCCCGGATATCTTTTTATATCGATATCGCCGCGGCAGAACGCCCGCGGAAAAGCTTCGGAGCTTGTCACCGAAAATGCCAACCGAAACGCGCGTTCGAGTCCACCGGATGCTGCGTGCTGCTGTATTTCTCCGTCCATCTTGTAATAAAAACATCTACCTAGAACCTTCTATTAAAATACGCGTCTGAATAATACACGGGGTAACTGCTGCCTCGTAAACCAGGTGATCGGCGATCACCAGGAAGAAGATCGCCAGAGAGAGAGAGAGAGAGAGAGAGAGAGAGAGAGAGAGAGAGAGAGAGAGCGAACTAAGGAAACGCAAAGCATGAATTAAAATTTGTCATTTTGCGAAATGGCCGAGCGACGCCACTCTGACAGATTTCCACCGCGCGGAAATTTTCCCCTTTCGCCCTCCGCGTTCCACGCGCCTTCTCGGAGCATCTCAAAGAGAGATAATCGTTTCCCGAATAACGACAGAGCGGCAAATTCCGGCGGATCTCTCGGCGCGCCACCTGACACGCGAGCGGTTTCGCGGATCTCGCCGCACCTGCCGCATATTAAGTCGCGGGGAGTGGATGGTCGCGGGCGGGAGAGTGGAGGGAGAGTGGAGGGAGGGACAGTGGTGGTTGATAGTGTAGCGACGACACCTCGGAGCGCGAGAGGGGGGGAGACGGTGTAGGCCCTCCTAAGGGGCATCGGAGGCATCGGAGCGTTACGCGAGATCGATCTTCATCCGTCAGCCGCGCCATCGGCGGGGCGAGGGGGGCACCGATCGCGTGACGCGGCCGCAGGCCGCGATCGGCGACCGCGAGCGGCGAGATTCTGGCACCGTGGCGGCAATCCGTTTGCGATTCGTCATCGCGTGCAGCCTCCGCGCAAGCCGAACGTGGAGAAATGCCTACACGCGTGAGCGGACCGCTCACCCGCCGCTCGGATTCGCTCCCCCGTCTCCCCGCCGCACGCGCGATACACCGAGCGATACGGCCCGCAATGACGCATGATGAATCGCTGGAATAACGAGCCGCGAACGAGAGAACTTCCCTCCGCGCGACGATCAACACCCCAAATTGCCCCGAGGAGGCTCGAGGTCCTCGAAATTGAATCTTGTCGTCGTATTCTCTGAGCGTCGTATGCTCGAATTATCCTGTTCTTATTTCACCACTCTTGCCCCACCCTTCCGCATCAATGCCACATTAGCAGGGGAGAAATTGCGGCGCAATTACGGTGATCGATTCCTGAACGAGTGTCGGATTTCTCGAAGCTCGAGGCGCTCGCGCGCGCGCTCGTCCAATTTGCAAGCGCGCTAATTACGACTCGCGGGACTCGCGCGCGATTCCTCTCGGTGAGCGACACGCGTTCCGCAGGATATCGACTTAACGAGAACGCGGACGTGCGAGCGCACACCTAAACGAGCGGCGCTCGGTGCCGCCCGTATCTGTCGTATCGCCTCGCGATCTCATTAATTTCCGCCGGCAATAAAAGCGGTCCACGGGCACACGCGCGTGTCCTGGGCGTGCCAGTCTCACGCGCGTGCACGCGGAAAGAGAAACGGCTCGGCGCGAGGGAGAGACGCGCCGAGTCAGATAAAGAATCGGGAATAAATGCTTTTTGCCGTCGCTCCTGTTGTTTGCCTTCGGTATTTTCGGTGCGGAGGGGTGGGCGTGCGCGCGTAAGGGCGAGAGACCGTGTCGATTGATGACGATGCCGATTCCGGTTACAAAGAGAGAGAGAGAGAGAGAGAGAGAGAGAGAGAGAGAGAGAGAGAGAGGAGAGCACGGGAATCACTCGGTGCCATTGTGAGGCGGCACGTGCCGCCGCGATACAAAACGAGCACGATCGTCGTCCTGGTCGAGCGTGCTAGTGCTTCGAGAGCGGAAGAGAGAGAGAGAGAGAGAGAGAGAGAGAGATAAAGAAGAGAAAGTATATCGGCAAACGTCGTTATAACGGCGCAGATCCACGAGCGGTATTAATTGATACCAGCGTCGTGACCCGCCGTGTCGCGCAAGGGTTACGTAAGCACCGTGGAAAAAGCGTGGACCACGCGTTGCGCCATGTGCTCGCAGCGTGCATGTTCGTGGAAGAGAGAAGGAGAAGCGAGCGAGTCGGTTCTCCGGGCGAAGCGTTTAAAGCGCGCGCGACGTGTCCTTACGCTCGGCTGATCTCTGATGGGCGGCTCGATCCAACGAACACGTCCGATGATCCGTTAGCGTTCGTTATCGCGATGACAGGTGGGGAGGACGACAGTGGACGAAGCCGCGATTGCATGAGGGTGAACGAGTTTACGTAGATCGTATCTCTCCGCTGTGGAAGAGACAGCGAGACACCGAAGATGAAATATCGGTGCAGCTGCGCGCGCGACAGCTTTCTACGTTAAACGAGATATTCATAGAGCCGCGCGCAGAATCGCGAGAGCCACCATGCGACGTTCTCGTTCCGCGAAAGAGCGCAAAGAATCGCTCAAAGGGGCCGCCTCCCCCCTGGCCTCCCCCGCGATTTGTAATTGTACGCTATCACAGGATAGCGCTGGTTGGAGACCAGCTCGGGTCCCCCCCCCGTCGAGTCATCGTTGTCGCCGTTCGCTACCAGTGGAGAACCCGGCCGCGAGCCTGCCCGATCGCTCGAGCCACCCTCTCAGCCGCCCCTTCCTCCCTTACGTACGTAAAGGCAAAGCTAATCAGGAGCGGGTCCACTCGGCGTTGCCGTTGCGAAAAACTCGTTACGCATTCAGCGCGCCGTCCGGATTATCATATCCCCCGGATCCCTTTGACGAGGACACTCGATCCTCGACGCGACAAACGCGGAAGACTGGAGAAATATAAAACTTGAGGAGTCGTTTGCTCGGCGTGCGGCTCCGACCGGGAGGAACTCTGCGAGAGGAACGACGCGCGGCGACTTCCAGCGCGGGACGACGGCAAAGCTCGTGCAATGAATAAAAATCTTTTGAAGTATCGCTACGTGCAAATTAACGCATAATCGTCAAACGTAATGAGACGACGCTCGCCGCCGAAGCCGGCCGCCGGAACGCTCCTCGACCCATCATCCATCTCGACGAGCCTTCCGCCCCGGGAAACTTTGATTATTTTTATAATGACTTTGGTCCCCGCGCGACACCTTTGCTCCGTCGTCCCTTCATCTCCAGGTTCCTACCGTCTCCGTCCTCCGTTCCTCGGATACTCCTTCGACTCTCTTAACGCTCGGTATCGCTCGGTATCTCCGAAGATGAGCGATGACGAATACGTCTTGGACGTATCGAAGAATTAGACCAGCGTTGATGAAACTCGACGATTCCTCAGATATCTAGAGATTATTAGGCAACGACCGCTAATTATTGATAGCAATCGACGAGACGATGGATCGTCAACCGTGCGACGATGTGCTCTCCGCATCGCTGACCTCGCCGACTCTCGCCTCCCCCCTCGCATTGTCGCGTCCCCCAGCAGGTAGCACTTTCGTCCGTTCGCGCGAAGGGCCATTTTCTCCCCAAAACGCCCCAATGCGAGCGTTAACGCCCGGCGAGCGTTAGGCGCGCCGCGTAAAAACGCAATAGATTGGAAACCGCATTTGGTTAGACGTTCGTCACCCCCTCGTTCCAGTCCTCCCTCCCCCTCTTCCCGTCGCATTAACGTGTCCCCGCCAAAGCACCCGGGCTATTAACTAATGCTGCCACCCCTGTTGAACGCGACGCCATACGTGCACCAGTGAGCAGCGAGAGAGTACGACCAACCGACCGATCAGCCGACCGACCATCCAGTCGGACGGGGTCACGCAATACGCACCCTGGTAGGACATGCTTGCCGCGACGGGACAGTTTAAGCCCTGATATATCGCCCGCCGACACTCCCAACTTCTGTCGCCGTTTCTCTCCGCGTGCATAGCGCTCTTTTTTTCGCCGCGGTGAGGCACCGGTTCACCATATGTCCACGGAAACGTCCCCCGCGTTCCGCGCGGATTCTCGCCCCCGTGAGGGGGCGGGGTGCGTCGCTCGTCGCGCGCGCATTCCGCTCCGACGTCGCTTCTTCGGGGCCGCCGACGCGTCTACCGATCGTCGTCGTCGCCTCGATCAGTCCCAATGATCGAGGAAGCACCGGCAGGCATCCGCTTGCATCGTCGAATCGTCTTCCTCCCCCGAGTCGATCGACTCGATCTCGCTACCCTCCCTCGAGCGGCTGACAGCGGACGACGGATCGTTTACATGCTCGAACGAGATCGCTCGCTCCTTTACGCCTTTGGCTTTCCGGATACGTAGGCGCTTTTAAACGGGCTTAGATAAACCGTGGCGGGAACCCCACTTCGCACGTAACAAATGATGCCACATGTTCGAATCTTGACTCCCCCTCTCGTCCACGGACCCGCGGGGCACTCGACTCCAACGCCCGGGGACGTAGCGGGCCCTCGTGCGATTCGTACGGCTGATGCTCATCGAGAGATCCAGCGAGAGCGAGAGCGAGAGCGAGAGCGAGAGCGAGAGAGAGAGAGAGAGAGCGAGAGAGAGAGAGAGAGAGAGAGAGGGCAAGACAAGGACAGGCGCGGACAATTTGCACGAGACTAACTGCCGCGCCGGGACCATTCCCGACGATCGCGAATCGAATTGCTCCTACTTAACTGCTAATGGCACCTTATGCCAGCCGGCGTCCAAACGGATCCCGACAAATGGCGAGTAATACGCGGGACGTTAACAATGTTCAGCTTGACGGCGATCTCGGGATCTCGCGTCCGCGTCCGCGACGAGTCCAGCGATTTTAACATCGTTGAACATCGATCGGCACTCCACGGGGTTATTCGGCAAAGTGCGCCGTATACCCTATTCGGAGATCTTGTTAGCTCTAAGACACTGGCCGACGATCGTAGGCGGCATTAATCAAGTCAGCCGGCTCAAGTCGCCGGTGAATGTCAACTTCAGCATCGAGCGGCTTAAGCTGGCCGACGTTCCCGGCCGTTCCCGGCCGTTTTCCGGCCGCGTCAGCTCCGGGAGAAAGGCGATACAAATCACCGTGCGCGATATTGCGAGCGCGAGAAAGCCGCTCGGCGAGATAGCGTAACTGATGTCGACGGACGGGCACCATTGAGCCGGCACGAATCCCTCCCCGATCCCCTTCCCGCTCGCCTTTCATTCCATTGTCGCCGGTCAGCTGGAGTGCCACTGCGGGCGTCGCAGGTGGAGAACCGTCATCGCGACCGATTCAAAGAGCCTGACCGATTGCCGGCCGTTCATCAAGCACTTACGAACGCCGCGAGACGCGTCGCCTCGGCGTTTTTCTTTCCTCTCCCTCTCCGTTTGTCTCTTCTTCCGCTTTGTCACGGCCCGCGCCGCTCATTGTCAACTAATTCTGACATATGTGAGCGCGGCACCGAAAGAGCGCCGATCACGCATTCACGCATTCGTCGCTATGCCGCTCCTCGGGCAGCTCTTCGGGGTTCCGCGTGCCGAGGAAGCCGCGCTGGCTCCGAGCTTCCCAGCATCGATTGTTCGAGCGGTGTCTCAGGAATGTTTTGACTGGGTGGTCCAGCATCCGCTGAAGACTCCTTCAACGAGATCTCAGCCTTGATCCCCGGCGCGAATGGTAACCGTGTCTCCTCCGCGTCGCACTTGGCGACCGATCGATCTGCGAGACGATCGATTCGCCATTGCCACCGGTAAAGGTCGACCGACCTTGCACCCAGCCGTAAAATCCGATCCGATCGTCGTTCAGCTTCCACGAAAAATCATCAGCGGGCGGATGTCGGCAATCTTTTTGAAGCCGGCTCGGCCGTAATTCGACGTGTACTTGGTCACGCTATCGCGCTATTGTCGTCCGCGACGATCGTCCAGCTAATTTCCAGTCGATGCGATCGCAAGGCGAATTCGTCAGTGCGTAATTGCGAGCAGAAACGTTGAGAGGGAGAGCTGAGAGCGAGTTTCGCTCGGCGCGCGTCCGAGCGCGAGATTACAGGGCGACCGCGATCGCGGTCGCAAGCAGCAAGCGCAGAAGGGCGAGCGGTGCATAAACGGCGTATAAACAATTCCATTACATTTATCAGATAATGAAAGGACAACGATAAAAGCGCGATAGTCGCGCGAGCGCGAGGGAAAGCCGGAGCGATCGCCCGGCGGGGGAGGGCGAGGGAGGGACGGAGCCTCGTAGGATAAAGAACCCGGCGTGTCCTACTCGTTCTCTCCCCTTGTCATTAATACCAGGCGACTGTTACATATGGATGAGAGAGCGCCGGGTTAGGCCGGGGGCAGCGCGCAAGCTACGAGACGAAAACGAAGCGGGATAGGAAATAGGGAAGCGAACTCATCGACTAAAAGCATCCGCGGAAGCGGCCGAAGTCGTTTCGGTTTATTCTCGAATCCGCGCTCGCCCTGAAGAGGGTACGCCGACGGTATCGCCCGTCAACGGGACGAGATGGACGCGGATAAAGCGAGTGCTCTTGACGTTTACCTTCGGCGGTTAAATTACAGCCGCGCCGATCCGCGGGAAAGCAAGCCTCCCCGATCTCCCCCTTTTTCTCCCCCTGATCTCGCGATGTATAATACGCGAAGTGTATATTTAAACCCTTCCAAGACAGACAGAGAGAGAGAGAGAGAGAGAGAGAGAGAGAGAGAGAGAGAGAGAGAGAGAGAGAAGAAGCGTCGAGTCCAAGGGTCTGTTGTGTCCGCTCGATTTCATCGGGGATTGGTCCAGCGGCTAGGTAGCGCTCGCTCATCTCGCAGGATTTTCTGTCCGCCCGATCGCCAGATTCGAATCTTCTTATCGTAGTCGAGCGTTGCTCGCGCCGGAAGGGTTGCTGGGCGGTCCGGCTGCAGACTCCAGGCGGGCGCCCTCGCCGCGGAGAGACGATAAATCTACGCGCACGCCGTATATCTTGGTGTCCGGCCCGGAGGGGGAGTAAACGTAATATAGGTAATGTTTCGGCCGGCTACTTAACAAATTGCTACAAATTGCGGCGGGCGTTTAGCCGCGTCCGGCCGAATCTGCGGCTTCCTGCGTGCTCTCCCCGTCGCGCCCTCCTGGGGGGAGGGGGGTGGCTCTTGTCGGTCGGAGCCGGGATACGGTGGTGACCACATGGCGCTCCCATATGTCCGCGCTGCCGCGCTGCGGCACTCACCCTAATTCCGAGCGCTGTCCATCGTGCATCGGGGTGCTGCAACGGCCACGGATCCGGAAGATGGGATCGAACGCGCCAAGGAGAAACAAAGGCGAAAGGGGAGGAGGTCGCGCGCCTTATCCCGGCGGGACGTTTGTTTGCGGGTGCGCCGATCTCGTTAAGTCACGGCGGATGGTTGCCGGATTCGCGACGGTTCATTGACGCTGAAGACCTGGCTGCGCTCGCGCGTCTCGAAACGGCGAAACGGCGATCTAGCCAATAGCCCTTATTGCATTAGCTGCTTCCCGGAAAGAGGAAAGAGATAAGACAGAGAGAGAGAGAGAGAGAGAGAGAGAGAGAGAGAGAGAGAGGGAGGGAGAAAGGCAGGGTTCTGCAAGGGAAACTCGAGAGATTAGACTCTTGGCGATTCAGCAAGAAACAATTTGGAATCCCGATGACATCGGTATGCTCGCCAGCATTTCCGTCGCGATCATGGCTTCTGAGAAGCTGCAGATTATGCATCGATGATTCTCCCCAATCATCGTTCACCGATGGTAACGAACGCACAGAGCATAATTCGAGGACTTTCTTCAGAGACCTTTTCAGAAGATGTTACGCCTAGGGAGGCACCTGGACCGGACGCGTCCTCGTCGCGAGGAAGGCGCATCATTAATCGTCGGCGGGGCGAGAGGAGGCGGCCTAATGGCGTTTTAAAGACGATACGACCCCGGGCCAATCGGCGTGTCGGCGATCGCGTGCCGGCCACGGATCGGCCGGCTTAATTTCACGGGTATTTAACGGCGGTTTCACTTGACAATGATTCAATCAGGCCGGATTTATTTGGCTCCGGCCGCGGCACGAGGCGCTCATTAGAGCCCGCCGCTCTAACGGAAACGCCTCCCAAGCCTTTTATCAGTCCGCGCGCGTGCGCGCGCGCGCGCGCGCGCTCGTTTGACACCACCGCGCCTTTGTGCTCGCGCCAGCGAGTGAAAACGCCGCGCGAATCGGCGAATCTGATCATCGAGATGCGACGAGAATCCTGAAAGAGGTTTCTACCTAGAAAAATGTCAAAAGCAAGATGAGGAGTCGCAGGGCAATTCCCTTGATACATCATTATCGCAATGCGGCCATCCTTCATCTCCGTTTGAGACCGCACGGAACAGCGGATCGAGCAGTGCTCGCCTAGAGCATTATTATTATCATTGCAGTAATGTAATAATGGAAGAGGGATTCCCTCTGTCCTTTTCCCCTCTCTTTCTCTCTCGACACTCTCCAGAATAGACTCGCGCGAACGCGTCGCAAATTACATGCCTTCCTGATTTATTTACGCCGCTCAAGACGAGCGACGAAGCTCGGCCTCGCCGGACCGGACCGCAAATGCGGGGTCCAGGAGGGGCCGGCAGGGGTGATGGGAGATCGGTTCGGCGATTCAGAGCCCGTGCGAAATGTTGTCAGGCAATTTTCTTGGCCAGTGCCTCCGAATGCCGTAGATTTCCATCTACGGTCCGTCCGCGGTGACGGCGCCGGTGTGTACAGCGGCCCTCGGTAAATACACCCTTTTCCGTCACCCCCTGTTAGCTCCCCCGGCCGCTCTCGTCCTTCTCGCCCTCCCGGTCCATCACCGGGTCGCATCACTCCACCCTCGTGCCTCCCCACCCTCCCGCCAACCACAACTGTGATTATAATTCGTAGCTCTGACAGAGCCACCCGCTCTGTCCTCCGTCCTCCGCGTTTCCCCCCATCTCTCCCCCCCCCACCCCCCGACGCCCCGAGCCGCCCCATTCACGGCGCTGAACGCCGGGGATCGGATGCTGTGTAAAGGATTATGCACGCGGATTTAACTGATGAATCACATTGTCGTCTTGATTCGCGATGGCGTTAATTTTCGTGCGGCGCACCCCGCACCGCACCGCACCGCACCGCACCGCAATCGGCCTCCGCGCGCGCGAGCGCGTCCGCACCGCGTAAAGAGCGCTCTCCGCCTGTCAGAACCCGTCCCGTCCCTCCCGCGCCACCGCCCCGCTGCGGAGGGATCCGGAAAACAAATTCTCGGCAATCTCCGGTGCGAGCCGAGCGGGAGATGCAGGGAAAGTTCGAAATGCGCGTCCGGAAGCTGCGCTGGACGCTGGAAGCGTTTTGCGGAGCTTCAGCATTCTTGATTGACCAGAAACTGGCGCGTTGCTCGACTCGCGAATTCGCGTCGCTCCTCGCGAACACACTCGAGGACGAAGGATCGACGATAAGTCGGCCATAATCGGAAAACTCGTCCCGAATAGCGAGTGCTCCTTCGAGCTGGCACGATTCATCTCGACGATCTCGTGGACCGTCATCTCGCTCGCTTTGCCGGGAGTTTTCTCGCGTTTGCGGTCTCCGAGTGGGCTCTCCCCTTGACGTGCAAAGCCAAAGCAAAGCCGGCCAGCCCCTGCCGGAGCCATCCGGCAAACAGTTTCCATCCGTTCGGAAACGTTTCTAATCCGCCAACACGGCGGATCAATGAGCGCCGGGCCGAATTAACCGCTTCCCGTTTCCCGACAGACCGCGATATAGCCGGGCTTATTAATTTTGCCAATAACGCCGCGAGGGTGCCTCCTCTCGCTCGCCACCCCCCTCCGACACAGATGGCGTATCACGAGTCAATATACTTTTCCGCCACCGAGACCCTCGCTCTGCGGGAACACGTGACGGGCTCTGAATTTTCGTTACGACCGCTAATCATTTCTCTGACCCGCATATGGTCGCTCCTTGCTCGACGAGGAGAAGAATAGATGCTCTCGAAGAAGGATGAAAATTCCATTATTTATCGTAAGGCCAGCCGAAAGTAATCTCTTCCAAAGTAATCTCCCCGACGTTCCGACGGTCGCGGATGATGTCTCTGATCGAGATCTCTGATCGAAGACGCAGCATCATCGCGAGAATCGAGCAAGAGCGAGGGAAGAGCAGTTTTTATAATTTCCATCGCTTTCTCTTCGTATGAATTATTTTCGTTGCAATTATACGAGATTCTAATCATATATAAACCAGGATTCCAATTTTCATGAATTCTTACAAATCGACAGACTGCTGATTGATTCGTACGCTGCGGCGCGATCGAGTGCTTCTTCTTGCCGCTGCGATATTGCGAAAGGGTTGACGCAAGGATGGGGGGGAGGGGAGGGGGAGAAGCTCGTGATTTTTGCGAGCGCGACGCGAGCCGTCCGTTGCACGCGCGATTAACCAATGATATTTATCAACTCTGCCCTTTTTTGCCACGTTTCGCGGAATGTGTCGCGAGACGGCGCCCGCCGCAGGACGATATCTCTTCGTGGCCGACGTTTCTTCCTCAAGGGTTACCGGGATCGTCGCGGATCTATATTTCACTTAGATACGGCGGACCGTCCGCGCTTATACGAGACGTACTCGAGCTCGTTCGAGTAAACGAAGACGACGACGACGACGACGACGGCGGTAGCGGTGGCGGTGGCGGTGGCGGCGAAGACGAAGAAGTCGACGAAAGAGAGCGTGGGAGGGTAGAGAGTCGCAAAGGTGGGAGAGAAAACCGATGCTTCTGCCAGAGTCAGGACACGATCGTGGACCATGGATCCACACGGTGAGAAGAGAATAAAATAACCTCTCTCTCTCTCTCTCTCTCTCTCTCTCTCTCTCCCTCCTTCTCCCTGCCTTCGTGCATACACGTGTACGCGCCTTTACGTACGTGGCGACGAAGAAAGAGCGGGAGGAAAAGGAGGTGGATATAAAGAGGGTACCGGGCGTAAGCGAGAGAGGAGAGCAGAGGAGTATCAGCGCGGCGGCGAAGGTGTGGTAAGGGGAACGGCGAGAGGAAAGCGAGAGGAAGGCCGGGCGAGACGGAGACGAGAGACACGGATGGCGAGGAGAGAGGAGAGAGAGAGAGAGAGAGAGAGAGAGAGAGAGAGAGAGAGAGAGAGAGAGAGAGAGAGAGAGAGCGAGAGAGAGAGCCGGAGAGAGAGGACAACCCCCTCTTCTTCCTCGGGTTGTGACTCCGAACGGCGGCGATATCTCGACCAATCAAATCACGCCGCGGGCTCCGCCTTTTATCATTATTTTACTTGTTTTCCCTTTACTTCACCCTCATTGGATGACATTCCCCGGGCGATATCGCGCGACAAAAAAGACGCTCAAAAGAGGACTCCATGCTTCCTCCCGGTGGCTGCGGGGTCCTCCGGTGCCCTCCCGGTACCCACCTTGATCCAGCAGACGCCTCCTCCTCTCGGGGGTACACCTCTCCCGTCACAGGAGCGCGGACCCGCTCGCGGACTCGCGACGCGAGAGAACTCGCGCGGCGTGATGCTGCGGTGCAGTTCCGGAGGACCGCCTCGCGTCCTGACTTTGTGCCCTCGGAAGCCCGCCGAGCTGCAGGGACCGAGGTAGATTATTATGCCGAGCGATCCGACCTTTGATCACTTTAGGGAGGCTACCGGCTCCTGCCTGCCTGCGTAAAATGCATGAGAAATGCCAGTCCTGACGAGGCCCAGGAAAAAGTCTTTATTTATCCGCAATGATGAGATGTCGATCTTTTGATGTCGGACGCCGACTATTTTCGCTCTTATATATCCTCGCTCCCTTTCTCTCTCTCTCTTTCTCTTTCTCTCTCTCTCTCTCTCTCTCTCTCTTTCTCTAGCCTGCTACTGTTCCATGTTTTATATCCAGCTAGTGTTATGTCCAAACGATAGAATCATATTCTTCGTCTGCTTCTCGACTATTTCTCGATTAAAGACGTAACTTTCCCGAAAATTCGACTGAAATTCACACGGGTGAATTTAAAATATCTACCCAAACTCATTATTTATTAATCCAGATCGCGAATGACCCGCGATTGGTCTCCCTTCGAACCTCTTCGAGGGAAGACCAAAGTTGCGGGAGCTCGCCTCGGAGAAAGCCGACAATTATCGGGACGACCCTCGTGCCCGCGGAAGTCGTGACCCCGCGGAATCGAGGATGAGAATCGCGTCTGTCGCCGCGGGCGGATTCGTCGGTATCGATTGGCGCGGAGCTGCATCGGGGACGTGATTGACGAGATTCTCTCGACGAGGATTACGCGGTCCGTTGATCGCCGGTCTCGGGGCAGTCGAGTACGTAGACAAATACATCGGGGCATAACGGGGTGTCGGCGGGCTATCATAGCCGCGCCGATGGCCGCTTCCCAAACTGCGGGGCCTCGGGGACCGGGGGCACGCAGCTGGAGCGGAATATCACGGCTGGACGAATGTGGATAATTCGGGGGCCGCTCGATAATTCCGTAGAGTCGCTGACGGAAGCCGCGTTAGCGTTAAGCCGCGGATTCGACGGCATCGAGATATTTCGCCTCGAGATAGCGGGCTCTCCGCTGCCGATGCTGCCTTCTTTATCTTCATCCCGATAGACGCGGTTCGCTGCATCGCGATTGGCCACGGAGATGATAACGATGATAAGATGTTCGATTCTCATCGAAAGCATCGCGCGAACGGCAAGATCTCGTTGGATTAAACGCGAAGTGATTTTACTTCCCGCTAGCCGAAAGCTGCTCTCAGATTTAAGATTTTTGTCCCAAAAGCCTCGTCGTTGTAACTTTCACGCCGAGGAAAATTCCGCGCCGCCAATCTCCGTGTCTCGCATACATCGACGTATCGAATCGACGATGTATCCTGCTCCGGAAGCCTGCTGGAAGCCTGCTGGACGCGATGACATAATCGCAGGCGGGGATTGCTCCTTGCGTCCAATTGCTTCGATTTTCTTGGAAAATCGCTGGAATTCAGACCACGCTGGCGAAGTTGAGGAGCGCGGCGAGCCGCGTAATTCATGAGGCATAAATTTCCTCGCGTGCCTCCCGTAGACGACGAGGGCGCAGAAGGCGTTCGGTCACACCTACGTGTGTCCGTCCTGGCGTTGCATCGCGCCGCATTGTATGTATATCCGCGAGGGGGGGGGGGGCGAAGAAGGGGGCAGGGTCGATCGGGAGGGTCGCGTGGAGATACCTGGGGGAACAATGTTGCTCAGGAGGAACCGGCGAGGGCTGAATGGTGCGAGAAAGGGCCCGTAACGGGCCAAAGTTTCCTCGCGAGATCCTCGCGTCGTCGACGTCACGATATTTTCGTCATCGTGCGCATATCGATGCCTAATTTCAGCGTTGTCGTCAACAAAAAGATTGTATACTTATCGTTAAGAAACCTGCTCGGTTAATTCCGAGCGCGATAACGCAATTAATCGCGTCCAATCGTGGAGCTCCCTTTCTGCGAATCCTCCTCTCCGTTATCTCTCCTCGCGAGTAGCCTACTAATTTTGCGTCATTCTCCTCTTCGGGTGCGGTAAAAAGATATCCGAGGGCGGATATCAATGCAGGATGGCCGAGTGTGGTATAAATAGAATTATTGATTTTATCAAAAAGTTTTGTAATCGATAAATAAACGAAAGACATACAGGCGACAGGCGAATGACGAACAAACGACAGAACGAACGACAGAAGAATCTGGACCAGCAAGACTGAAAGATCAATCGGCCTATCAATAAGAGTTGTATTAGTGTTAAATATAATAAAGAATCCTGTTACTCCTTGTTTTATCAACCAAACGTCGAGAACTCGTTGACATAAGGAATATATATATATATATATATATAATTATACATATATATATCATTAAATATATATATATCTAAATATATATATATCCTACAGTTCAGCGAATTACGCCGGCGTCGTTATCGTTACTTTGCATGACAGCCGCGAGATAATGAGTGCTGCGACCGCAACTGCCGTTCGGGTCGTCCTTTATTTCACGCGGGCTGCCATTTTCCTTCGCAATAACGCGATGTTCGGGGGACGGCCGGTGCACTCGGGACGGGAATTTGGAAATTTTTCCGGCAGACGCTTCGATCGGCGCGTTTCCGGCGCTGGCACTCGCTGGATAGCGAGTCTGTTCGAAAAGCAATATAGCGGATTATCACCGCTGTGGAGGAGCACGAGGCGCACGAAGGAGGCGGACGAGCGCGCCGAGGGGGAGGGGGGGGGRGGGGGAGGGAGGGAGGGGGAGTGGGACGTCCCCCGGCTCGGGGGAAAGGCACGAGGGGTGCCCTTTTCCTGAAATTTGCATGAGGTATTAAAGCGCGGTGGCTGCGTTCACCAGCGGAGCTCCTGTTTGCCGACACCGAGTGCGGAGGATCAAAGGCCCTCTGCCAGGCTTACGTCTCTCTTCCCTTTGGGAACGGGCCGACGGAGGAGGGCGGGGACAGGGGAAGGAGACGGGAGACGGAGACGGAGAGGCAGCGAGCGGCGGCCGGACGGAGAGAGAGAGAGAGAGAGAGAGGGGGGGAGGGCAACACCGAGAGTAGACACGGTCCGAAATGGAGCGGAGGGATTCCGGCTTGCCGCGCGTCTGTCTCCAGGAGTGACGCTTCCCCTCTCCCCTCCCCCCTCCCCCCGCTCCTCCTCATCCTCCTTCGCGCTCGTACGACAGCCGACTTTGGATGTTAGGTGGCGCGGCCTTTGTCGTTAAATCGTCGCCCGTACGGCCGATTTCCTTCCACCCCGCGAGATTTCCGGTCTACCGTGTCTATCCTCCCTCCTCCCCGCGCCTCCACCCCCCCCCCCCTTGCTCCCCGCTCGCGGGGACGCTCGTCGGCGCTCGTGTTTGCTCCCGTTTCGGGGACTCCGCATCCCCGGATAGCGGATCTTGTTCCGCGACGTTTCTGAATAATTCCGGGAAAACTAAGATATTTCTTAGCGTGAGCGATCACAGGAATAGATGAAGTTACGCGATACCGCATCGAGGCCGCACGAGGTTTCGCTTCTCGGGCCGTACTCTGAATCTTAAGTCGGGAGAGTGTCGGGAATTTCGGACTAACGCATTCGCGTATTGACCGAAGAAAGAGGACTCGATTTGAAGAGACATTTTTAGATTCCTGCTTTCAGATGCGCCGCTACTTGGCGGTGGGCTGTAGCGATGCTCGCTGGCGCTGGATGCGATCGCCCCGTGGTCGGCGATTTGCCGTTGGCGTTCGGCGGCATGAAGAAATGCGCGGCGGATGGGGACCCTTGGACGCGGGCACGGTGGACAAATGACATTCCGAGAATGTTAACCGCGCGTAATCTCTATTCTCGCTCGCGTCCTGCCCCGTGAAAACGTTCGCTGGCAGTGATGTATGCCAACGGGGGCACGCATCGCATAAGTAACGAGGACCTTGGGGGCCCCGATTTATCGGCCGGTCCCGGTGGGGCCCGGGGGGGTCGGGAAGGCGGGAGAGCGGCGGGCCCACTCGAGGGAGCCACTCTCGCCCGAGCGCGAGTCCCGCGAGTCAAAGTAGAAATTTCAGCGCGTGTCCGCGATGCCGCAACAACGGCGGAGCGGAACAGAAATCGTCGCCGAGCGCGGTGCTTTCTTTTCTCGAGCACGCGTGGCGGACGAGCCGGTTTCCTTTTCGAGCGAGTGCCGACATTAGCATGGGACGCTCGGGGAATCCTCGCGCGCTGTCCTTCGCTCTCGCCGAGACGAACGCTTCGCGTTCCGCCTCGAACCGTCCCTGCGCGCGCGCGCGCCGGGGGGGGGCGGGAGGGCAGAGTTTAACGAGGAGCAACGTTCCCAACGGGACCGCCATCGTTGGAACCGATGGAACCGCGTCCCGTTAACGGCGTGTCCCGCGTGCGACTGATTCACGGCGCGCCGCCCCTCCCCCTTCCCCCTCCCCCTCCCCCCGCGCGGGGGAGGGTGTCGGGTCGCATTTTAGGCGCGCTGTCCACGGCATAGCTCGGCTTCCAGCGCAGGATAACGGCGAGGATATCATTCCTTGGCTCCGCTCCGTCCGTGTCGGCCGGCTGCCCGGCGCGGAGATCGGAGGATGGGGTGGAGCGGCGGGAGGAGGGGCCGAGGGCACGGGAACACGTTGCCGGCACGTTGCGTCGTCGTTGTTGGGGGGGGGGGGTGGAATGCAAAAAGGTCGCGCGGCCCGGGCCGGCCCGGCGCGTTTTACAAATTATTCAATTAGCCCCCGCGAATTAAGGTATGCATATTCATCGCCCTCTCTGATACGCGCGCGCGCGCGCGCGCGCGTTTCCTGCGAGATACATACGTGCACGTATGTGCACGCGTGCACACACACACGCGCGCGCGCACACACGCACACGTGCGGGCACCATCCCGGACGGCGGCCGGCCGGCCGAGCGACGTCACAACGCATAAACAATCGGGACCTCGCGCATCCGCGCGTTAGACGCTCTAACGAACTCGCAGCTGCATCCGAAATGCATCCGTTTTGCCGGCGATGCGCGGCCGCGCGGGTAGGGAAGGAGGAGGCGGAGGGGGCAGGCGGGCGGGGGCGGAGGACCGCGCGTCCTCCGCGGGATGCAGTTGCGCGGACGCGGCGGCGTGCGCGTTCCCGTTTTTTCGTGGCCGACTTGTTCGCCCAAGACTGTTCGGCGGTTGGGGGAGTCGGGCGGGGGAAGGGGTTGAGGGCGAAGATTTATACGGTGTGTGTCTCCCGCTCGCCATGGGTTTTCTCCTCTTTCGCTCGCTGTAAACGGACTGTCGTTGTTGCCGATGCGAGGCTGAGGCGCCACGACCATCGTCAGATCGATATCGCTGATAATCGCTTTCGCGCGAATGAAGACGCAGTGAGAATCTTTCTCTTCCCTCTCGCGATTGAATCGCCTTCGTCGTCTTCAGCCTTCGTTCGATCCTCCCTCTTTCTCTGTTTGTTTTCGTTTGAACGAGATGATAGGAGATGATCGGCGCAATAATATCCCTCTCCGTTCGGATGCGCCCGATATCGTTCCCGGCCGCGCGATAACCCAGCGAAACGCAAGGACCAGAATTAATTGGCGGCGCGCGGTCGCGAAACCGCCGGCAGGCGATGCGCGGCCGCATTATTATTTCTTCCGGTAGATAAAACCGCGCGCGCCCCGCAACAGCGACAGCGCGGTTGGAGGCGCGCGGTTGCGAAATAAAATATCGCGCACGTAAAATAGGCGCGCGCGCGCGCGGGCGGAGTCACGGGTCGGGGCTTGCGTTTAAAACAGCGGCCGAGAAATGCACATTTTAATCGTATCACTAATAGCCGGACGTTTATAAGCCTCGGTGTGTCTCATGAATACGCATGCCACCGCTGCCAGTGACAACGGTACGAAATTAATGAACGCCAAGCCACTCGGCACCTAGCGAGTCCGCGACGACGCCACGTTCCGCTGGCGGAACTCTTTCCGGCCGCGGACGGGACGGACGCGCGTCCTCCTGTGGCCGGGACCGTTCCTGCCTTTTTCGGGAGGAACGTCGGCGCGATGTGTCGCTTCGGCCGCGACATGATTAACAAATCGGCCGGAAGCGGCAAGTGGAACGCTCGCGAGCTTCAACGCCGACAACGGTGACATGTGCGTTGATATTGAGCATCGTTCAAACTGTTTGAGCGGTTCAAACTGTTGGAGAACCCGATCCTCGCCGATTGGAGTCTCCCGATCTTACACTACGCGGCTCGGATATAGATTTGGATAATAAAGAATACTCGAATTGAGCCTCAGACTAATATATACAACGTTTCCAATCTCTCGGTAGTGTGGCGCGCGAGGAAGCAATGCGATTCGATCGCGATCTGCAACGGGCGACCTGATTTACACCGCAGAGCATTCGCGACCGGCACGGGATCGTCACGCGGAGATTCGTTTCGACGGCGTGCGCGGAAGCGTGCGGAATGTTTATGCATTCTCGTTAACGATGCGCGCGTGACAGTCGTCTCAGCCGCGAGTGGCCGCCGGTCCATCCATCCGACGACGAGGTTTGCATCACGCGCGCGCCAGCTTACGTGCCACGTGGATGGTCGGATATAATAATCCCGGCATAATTGATAGCGCTGCGCTCGCGTAAATAATTGCGCTTAAGTGCGGTCGTTGGCGAGCAGCTACCCATCGAAGCATGTCGCCCGAACGCGCGTGCGGGCGCGGGACGACTGAGGATCTCCTCGCGAGGATCTCGCTGACTAGATCGCGAGCGCCCGATCGTGATCGCTCGGCCGTAACGAGCGAGACTTGCCGACTGGCCGGCCGGTTACATCATCGCGCGCGCGGCCAGCAGCGATTAGGATTCGGCGATGGTATTATTCCCCATCGCGCGCGGCTTGCGGAATGAAACGGCCGGCGGCGAGCGAGCGATGAAATAGGTATCGGCGCGAGGGGGAGGGGGGGTGGTGGTGGTGGTGGGCGCGAGGCGGGGAAACGGGTTTTTGGTATCCCGCACTCCTTCGCGCTCGTTTAATACGAGGCACGTCGCGTAAGTAAGACGTTATATAAAATGGCAAATATCGGCACGGCTTACTGCCGTATTATGCCGACGGCGGCGGCTTTATTGCGCGACATTCTCAGCAGGCGAAGGCGGAGGTAAGAAGAAGCGCGACGCGCCGGGAAGGCCAGGGTCCTCGGGGTCGGCAGATGTCCAGGATGTCGCTGTTACAAGTGCCGCACGCACTCGCGCGGCCGATTCTCCATTATGTATAAATAGGCGCACGCACGAAATGAAGTTTGGCGTCGCGCCGGAAACGCCAGCGGGACCCGTGTCCCCCTGAAAGGGGCAGCTGGGAGGCGGAAACCCGCCCGGATAATCCCGTCGAGCCGCGGTTTATCGTCTAGCTGCGCGTATCCCACATCGTGCGGATCCAAACGGGTTCTCAACGGGAACGTCCTTTGTCGGAGCGCGGCGCGTCGGCGCTCGAATTTAATGCGCTTTATTTAATGCCTGCCTCGCGGCTGCGTTAAATGGAATGAGAGCAATGCTGGATCATTCCATAAATCTCAAGGCATTCGTAATTATCGCGAAAATGGGTGGCGCTTTGCCTGTGAACTTTCACAGATACATCGCTACCTTGGCTTTGCGGCAATATTTCGTTTTCACGATGCGGATAAGACGAAAGAGAAGGAGCGAGAGAGAGAGAGAGAGAGAGAGAAAGAGAAAGGGCTTCCGCGCGGAGACCAACCCTCTCCGCCACTCTATGTAGATTCCATCTTGCAGAGTATTTTCCTTTTTAGCCACTCTGTATCGCGAAAATAATTCAACGCGCGTTTATGGGACGCCGCGGACCGTTAACGGGCAGGCGCGCGAGTTAGCGATCTCTATGGATCGTTGGCAGGTAAGTTCTTTTCGCGTGACTTCAGCGAGAAGAAAGAAAAGCGGCGCGCGCGGGCGAAAGGGCGCCGGAACGAGGCGAGGTATTTCCAAGCAAGAAGAAGCCAGCGATTAGAGCGATTACGGGGCCGCGCCGTGCGTGTGGAACGGTTCCATATATCTAGCCAAGCTTTGCGTAACGTACGCGCGCGCGCGCGCGCGCGCGCCGTCTCAATTAACGCAATTACTCGCTCCCTCGTCTAATTACCCGTCAAACGGAATTGTTATCGCGCGCGCGGTCGCCTCTAACGAAGGTTATTAATTGCTTTATGATTTTTCGATAAAGCGCGCCGCGTAATCAAGTTATTATCCCACGTTGCGCGTTTCCGCTCCCGTCGAACGCGACGTCGCCGCTCTCCTCGCCCTTTCCGCGGCTGTCCGCGAGTCTCCCTCGGCAGCGACGAAGGACCCCTTCTCTGGAAAGCTGGAAAGACTCACATCCTCGTCTCGAGCAGAAAGAGAGAGAGAGAGAGAGAGAGAGAGAGAGAGAGAGAGAGAGAGAGAGAGAGAGAGAGAGAGAGAGAGAGAGAGAGAGAGAGAGCCGCGTCTTTCAGCTGACGGTTGCGGCACGGCTAGCGACCTGTGATTCATAATTCGGTCGCTGCTGTGAAAATGTATTTTATATCCGGATAGCAGATTCGAGAAACAGGGATTCCAGAATTCGACGGTTCAAGTCTCGCCGCCGTTGCTGGAAGCGCAGCGGCAATAACTTAAGCACAGCTTAGACGGCGCGTTTCACGCTCGATGCCGGAACGGGGGAGCAGGTGATGCCGTGGCCGTAAAAATTCCGACATGGACGAGAGGGTGACGAGACAAGCTGGATCTGGGGTGTCCCGTCGTCACGGGCGCTTTCAGGCCACGCTGCTGGTCGCCTTAATTTTTCTTATCTGCGCGAGATACCAATTTGATAGATCGCCGATAGAGAAAAGTAGCCTTCTAAAACGGGCCAGCTTGCGCCGGACAGGTGCACCGTCGTGCACCAAACAGGCAGAGAGAGAGAGAGAGAGAGAGAGAGAGAGAGAGAGAGAGAGAGAGATGGAGAGAGGAAAAGAAACTATGTCTGAAGGAAAACGGTGACGACGGCGACAGTGATAATGATGACGATGATAATATATAAAGGCTATATATATGTGTATATATATATATATATATATATATATATAAATATATGTGTAATATAATAGCCATATATCCGTTTTATGTGGCTATAAAGCCACATATTTATTTTTATGGTTATAGTCAGCGCGTGCTGCAAGACGTCAGCGTCGACGCATTACCCGCATGAGTCCGCGTGTCACTTGTGCAAATCGCGGTAATTGTCGGCTCCGCCCGGCGCCTGTTGACGCGTACGCACCCGCATGAGGCAGTGATTGCGATCGGCGATAAGGCGATCGGGAAAACGGAGTCATAATTATCAATCGTCAGGCCTTATCCGAGCGGTCGATCGGGAACACGGAAGCGAAATCGCCTCTTATTGTCACTATCGAGTCGACGATAATGACACTAAGAAACACGTGGATTCATTAACTGCACGTGCGATTTAATCGGACGTGTAATTGAAGAGGTGCGATGAAATTAATTGATTAATCTATCATCGAGGATGTTGATATCGGTCTCGCCTCGCGCATAATTAACGTAATTGATGCGTTGTCTCTCCTGATGGAAGTCCGCCAACGGAAGCGGGCATTTTCCAAACGAAAGGGCGAGCATCCCCGCGTCGCGCAGCTTCGGGACGATCGTAAGGAGCCGCGTTACGCCCGTGTTCCCGCGCGGCGAGTACGCTTCCCGAGCGAGCGTGACTCGTAGCGTTCCCACGGGACGTGGGCCTCGACTTTTGTCCCATGATCGAGCAGAGGACGAGCCAGCGAGCGAGCATCCTCCGGCGAGCCCGGACGTTCGCGCACGCATTCGTGACGGACGGACGACAGGCACGTATACCACGACACGTACACTACGTGTGTATGGTACAGTCCCAACGGCGAATGAGGCCCATTCCCGAGCGGGGCACGAGCGGCCAAAGGTAGCAACCTGCTCGCGGAAACGAGAGAGAGAGAGAGAGAGAGAGAGAGAGAGAGAGAGGCACCGTTGGCCGATTGTTCCCACATCCAGTCGCGCTCGTTAGCGAGTTATCGCCAGAGTGCGAACGTGCGATTGGCTGCTCGTCTGCTTACTATCGTCTAATCCCCTCGCCTCTGGCGAGATATAGTACCGAGTATAGTTGCGGGCCTGCCAACCAGACACGAGCTTAACGAATACCGTTTTTTTTATGCAAATCCCAGAGCATTCTTACAAAATCGTGGCTTGCGATAGAACGCTCGCTCCGTTCATCGCATCGAATGCCCGAGTCGGAGTTTTGCCGCGCCGTCCCGCGAGGAACGTCGCGAAAGGTCGCGAGTAAAGGTCGAGGCAAGGGCACCGAGTCATCAGAGATTAGAGACATGAAAGATTTGCAAGTTGCTGTTGAAAAAATCGGCAGACAGAGAAAAGGAGATACGTAGAGAGTTGCGACGGTGTCCTCGCTCCAATTTCGCCAAAATTGGACACGACAGGTATCCCCGAGACACAATACCCGTCCTCGATGTTGCAGCGATCGGAATGGCGTGAGGCGGGGGGGCAGGGGGAGAGAGGGCGCTTGTCTAATATACTTGCAATTGCGCAATTCGAGGCAAGATCGCGGCCTCGAGCGTGGCCACGCGCATGCACCGATCCCGCCGACTACTTGTGAGAGCGACTGTATTCGCGCACATAACAGCGTACACACGTACACACGCAAGAGAGAGAAAGAGAGAGAGGGAGGGAGAGGGAGAGGGAGAGGGGGCGAGAGAGAGAGAGCGCACAAAGGGCCGAGCCGTATGTATGCCGCTGCGGTACGTGATGCAAGTTCCTACGTGGGTGCCGGACTCTTTACGACTTTCGGCGGACTTTCGGAAGGAGCCCGGGGGTTTCGGGAGGGGGCCGGGGAAGAGGAGGGGAGGGCCCCCGCGAGCGGTGCCCCGAGCGGACGAGCGAGCGAGCGAACCGTTCGTCAACCGTTTGATTCGCGCGATAGGGATCTCGTCCGCGCGTTTTGCGAAATTGCCGTCTGGCGCGCTTCCGCGGCTTGAGAAACGGTCCGCGAGATAGATATAGAGAGAGAGAGAGAGAGGGGGGGGRGGGGGACGGGGGAGGAGAGGAGAGAGACAGCGGGGCGGCCGAGACGGCCCGGTAATTAAGGTTGTTCGCGTCCGCGTTAACATTATATTAAACACTCGTTATTTGTTATCTCAATGGGAAAAGCGTGAAAGAAACGGCGCACTTTCCTCTCTCCTTTTCCTCTCTCGTCTCTCGTAGCGTCGCTCGTAAATCACTCTTATTCGAGGCCAATTAAAGGAGGCGCGGCTCTCCTCAGATTTTAGCGGTGCGTAGCCGGAACGCCCGCGCGCGCGCCCACGTTAAATTAGAAGAAATCGGGAGATAATTATTTAGCACACGGAAGGATGGCCGATATAATCGGCCGTCGCACAACGACGTCGCAACTGAGAGAGAGAGAGAGAGAGAGAGAGAGAGAGAGAGAGAGAGAGAGAGAGAGAGAGAGAGAGGGAGAGGGAGAGAGGGGGTGGCGTGGGAGGGGGAGGGGGAGGGGAAAGAAAGAGGCTGTCATGTTCGCGGTGCGTCACATCGCGAACGCGCACATCGAACCGGCGCCGCGATTGCGATTAGAAACGCGACTGAGAAAATTATTCGGCCCGGTCGCCCCCTCCCCCTACCCCTCTCCCCCTCCCGCTCCCCTCGCCGCCCGCGCCCGGTGGATCCGCGCGTTTAATTAAACGCGCGTCCCATTAACGAGGCCAATCTCACGATCGTTGTCAACGCGTGTGCTCATTTATTATTAACTAATTAAAGCGGGCGTCAGACGTCGCGCGCGCTTTCTCCCGGCACCAGGAAGCGTCGCGAGCGCGGCAGGGAAGCGCGCCGCGTTCCCTGGGATCGATCGTGTCGATCCATCGTGTCGCCGGATCGCCGTCGAGCAGCGCGCGGGGCGTGAATCCACCCTGAACTCGAGTTCAGGCCCGAATCTCTCGTTCCGAGCGTAGCGTCGGTCCCGATTCCTCGATTCCTCGCTGACCCGACCGCGCGACCTGACCTGACATCGCGCGCGTGACGCAATAAGAACCTCGCGTTGTCATCGCGCGACGTGTGTTCGGTTCACTTTCGCCGCTGGCGATTGGAGCGAGCGCGCGGCACGTCTCTGCTTGATTTCCGGCGACGCCTCTCCTCTCTCTTTCTCTCTCTCTCTCTCTTCCTTATCCCGCCGGCCAGTCGCAACACTTTTGGGGTCTCGTCTCTTCCGCTCGTTAACCGGGGGAGGACCGGGGCTTATGGTAATTTAAAGCAGTCGTTCGCAGTCGATTCTTTCCTAAAGCTATTAGGCGATCATCTCGGATTATCCTGCGATTCCGGGTTTCCCCGGAACTCGACTTTCCCAAGTTCCCGATCTTTCGCCTCCCCCCTCCCTCCCTATTTTTTTCTTCGCTAATCTGCCGGAATATTAACAGGATACGGTCGGTCCCCGTTCGACCAGAGGGAAAAGGAAATTAATCCGCACGGAGAGGCGCCGGATGTCTCGCCGGCTGGTTGCTCCGTGAGAAACGCGGACGACGCGGAGCCATCGGGGAGTTGTTGTTACTGTTGCTGCTGCTGTTGCTGTTGCTGCTGCTGTTGCTGCTGCTATCGGTGCTGCCGGTCCTGCCAATTACCAGCGTAACGACTATCAGATCCCGGCGGATCGGCTGTAATTAAGTATTACAGCGGTGCACAATGTGCGCGAGCTTGCGCTACCTTGTTACGCGCGCCGCGCTCTTATCTTATCCGCGCGCTGATTTGATTAGTTAGGAAATGATTTTCCCCGCGCGCTGCTCGACCGCGCGTGTAACTGTACTCCCGCTCCCCGCCCCCCTCCCCCTCCTCCCCGCCGGGGTCATTTGCTTTACGGTCCTCGTTATCGAGGGACCCGCGGCAGCAGCCGCAGCCGCAGCCGCAGCCGCAGCCGCAGCCGCAGCCGGCCGCGATGGCTAGATCCTCGTCTCTGGAGGGGGTGAGGGATGGAAGGAGGGAAGGAGGGAGAGAGGTTACGGGGGCACCGCTATTTTTCCAGCGGCTCGTCGCGCTCGTCCTTGGTTCGTCGCGTGCGCGGCGGCCGGACGAAAATTCCAGCCGAAGCTATCGACGCACGTCCACGGAGCCGGCCGTAAATCATAATTACACCGCGAAATCCCGGCAGCGATAAGTCATATTAATTGCCATTACACGGAACCTGCCGTTGCATGACTCGGTCGGCTGCCGATAAAGGCAGCCGCGCTAGTAAGTAGACCTCGGCGATAAGCGAGGGAAATTCGAGGACGACGAGGGAAGACGGATAATAACACGCTAGACCGGAGTAAACGCGCAGACGGGCTGTATTTTAGCTTAAGGGCTACATTGACGATCAAGTTGGACCGCGTCGCGACCGATTTTCCGGCATCGCGCGAGACGAGGGACACCTGGGGGACACTTCCCCTGGCGGCGGCGGAGGCGGCGGCGGCGGCGGTTCTACCTCTAGGAGCTCCCGGCGGCACGGAATAACTTTGCGGTTGATTTATACGCTTCCGACACGCGTAACGAGTCACCTTTACGCTCGGACCGCGACATTTCTCTTCGCGCGGGAAAGCGGAGGACGGAAAAATCGACCGGGGCATCGCGTGGGTTTTTTCCTCGCTGCGCGGGTCGCGTTCAATTTCCGTCGAGTCGACAGAAAGACAGAGAGCGAGAGAGAGAGAGAGAGAGAGAGAGAGAGAGAGAGAGAGAGAGAGAGAGAAGAATAAGGTTGCAACGCGAAACTCTTGGTCGCGGAGAACGTCGTTGCGCGAATATTACATAAAAAGCATGATTCCTGAACGGAAAAGTTTAATCTGGAACGTCCTTCGGCGCTCGTGACTCTTCTGTTTCTTATCTCGCGCTTCTTCTTCTATTCAAAGACCACGCATGAATGACAATACTCGAGAAGCTCGAGAGAGCAGCGGGTCCACGTCGGTGAGCGCGTTTTCTTTACACAGATATTTACGAGCCGGTACACAGAGTCGACGCGCCGTTTTTCATAAAAATACGGAAGATGCAAGCGCGGAGGAGAAGGTCGCTCGTCGACATCTCTTTTATCTCCGGCCGGCTTGTTTGTCACGTTTCACGAGGTTGCTTCAGGTCCACCGTTAGAAGATGCTTAACTAGATAGCGGATTCGGACAGGATGCTCGGATGCTCGATTATCAATGACTCGGTCTGTGCAGCGCCACGCCGGAGGAATGACTGCGCGATGCAGATTTTGCCGCGCTATCGGCCTCGACCTTCCCCGATCACCAAACGCGTCGCCGATCGTAATTGCAGCGAAACCGCAGCGATCTGAGACAGCTGCGGGATGCGAAGCGTCCTTGAAGCGGCGAGGGTTGTCAGGCTAAATGCCCTGGGAGCATCACGGGAGAATAGTGCACGGGACCAATTCGCTCGCGTGAATCCTGAAGGACAGCGAGGCGGGGAAATCGAAGCTGCGTAACGATCGGACGCGAAAGCTAAAAATTAATCAGCGTGGCGGGCCAAACGCGGACGAGACGGCGTTTTGCGACGGCCGGTTTCGCGGAACGGTGGTAAAACAATGAATGAAGAGGGCAGCTCGGAAGATTTGTGGAGCCACCGATCTTCGTCTCGCGCTCGTCCTCGTCGTGCGGCTGACGTGTACGTTGTTCGAGGAAGAGCCTTCCTCCTCCGGACACGAGGGGCTGGCGCGGGGGGGGGGGGGGGGGGGGGGGGGGGGGGGGAGAGGGGGGGACGAACGGACATAAGGAGGAGACGCGGAGGAGAGGAGAGAAGACCGAGATATCGCGATAGGAACCGCGGGCGCGCGCGCGCGCGAGAATCCGTACGGACACGAGGGGGGGGGGGGGGGGGGGGGGGGGAGGAGAGGAGGAAAGAAACAGTACACTCGCGGAATACCTAACGACTTTGGGGGAGCGGCGGCGGCGGCGGGGGAGGGGAGAGGGGGAGAGGGACCGCCGCAGAGGTCCCAAAAGTCGCGACGACGACGACGACGACGACGACGACGACGACGACGACGACGACGACGACGACGCAGGCGAAAAGGCAGCGGGGAGGGGGCCGGCGGGGCCCCCGGGGGCCCGTCGCGCGCACGGCGTTTTTTGCGCTTTAACATCCTCCCGTCTCGCCTTTTATTTGGGCCAGACGGGAATTCGGCTAAATGCATTGATTAAACCGCTGACATCGTTCGGACGGCCCGGTGGCCACCGTGTCTACGCGCGGACCCCTTTTTTGTCCAGCCCGGGCCCCTTTCTCCCTTTCATTTTTGTCCCGCCACTTGGAAGCCGCGGCTCGTAAACTCGTGCGCTTCGCGTTTCCGACGACGTGTGTCCGTCGCGATCGCCGGCCGCGTCGGTCCAGAATTTAACCGGGGTTGAACGTTGTTTACGAATGCTCCGACCGGGGACGCGATGCCTCTCGTCCTTTTCTTCTTACTGCATTTGCCGATTAAATTGAAGACGCTCCCTGTCTCTCGTGCTTCGCGCGAGGCGGATGCTTGTACAGGCAGACATTGTAAGAACGGGGATGTAATTGAGATGTTAATGCTACTCGATTAATTGTAAGCTGCGTATCGTGAGAATAGATAACATTCGCGTAAGGGAAAAGATGACCATCGAACGATCCCCCCACCGCCCCGGAGATCGTCGTACGTATCGCGTGTGATTAACGCTCGTGTAATACGCGCGCCGTCGATTCCATCTGGAGAAAGGACGGTACGATAGCTAGCGTGTCGTTAATATTCCCGTAATACGCCGCCGTAAATATGCGGCTCGACAGATGTGGAAAGAGAGCGCGAGCGATACACGACGGTGCACGACAATAGGCGCAAGATCGGATTGATAGGCCGCGTATACGTCGTAACGAGCTGAGAAACGATGGAATACCGGTGCACGCCGCGCTGAACGCGGCCGCGCTAATTAGAAGGGGGGCGGGGGGACGGCGGCGGAGGCGGCGGCAAATCAGACGTGACGAGGATTACGCGGCAATGCGGATTTCAACCGCGCGAGCACCCGCGCGACGTTCGAATCGAGATTCGCGATTTTCAATCCCAGCTGAGACTTGTCCGTCCGGGTCGCCGAAGGTCTCTCGAAACTGACCAGGGCACCAGCGACCGGGGAGACGCGCAAGGTACGAGGGGGGGTCGTGGGTCAGGAATGGCACCGCGTGGCGAACGCGCGCGAGTCGCAAACGGTTCGATGGTCGAGCGAGGTGAGTTTTGGCATGCATCGCTCGCCTCCTACGAGCGGCGAGGAGCCATCTATGGAATTACCCCGATGATTAATGGCACGACTGGCTCGGGGCACCCTTCCACCTCGCCTTCTATCCCGCCCCCGGGCCCCGTGCCCGTTGTCCGGGCCCGCGGTTCTTCCCCTATTCGCCCCTCGCCCCGCGCCAGCTCGCGGACGTCTACATCCGCGGCCTCCGTCGACCCGCTACCAGCCACCGGCCCACCTTGGGGCCCAACGGCTTCTTAGGGCCCCGGACTTCTTAGGGTCCCTTCGTGTGCGCGAGCCGAGCCGCCGAAAAAAGCATCGTACGATGCTAAACCCGCGACGTTGCCCGCCTCCCCCGACCGTATCTCATTCGCTTGTCCGTTCGTCCGTCCGTCTGTCTGTCTGTCTGTCTGTCTGTCTGTCTGTCTGCCTGCCTGCCTGCCTGCCCGTTGCCCATTGTTCGTTGTCCCTTCGCGCGCGCGAGGTGCCGCGCGCGATTTAATCTAGATTAAATATTTAGATTGCTACCCGTATCACGATCGTGATACTTACTCCATTAGATCTCTCTCGCTTGGCACGTTCTCGCGCTCGCTCAGCTCGCGCTCGCTCAGCTCGCGCTCGCTCCATTCGCGAAATGAGTGCCCCGTTCCTCCGCCCGAAACCTTTATGAAGCTCTATAAGACCGACGCGAGCATGAAGCGCTAGCAGGTGTGCAGCCATTTTTCCTCTTTATCGATATTCCCTTTACCTGATCGCCGGGTAACTTGCTATCAAGCTCAGCTGCTCGCTTTCTCTCTCTCTCTCTCTCTCTCTCTCTCTCTCTCTCTCTCTCTCTCTCTCTCTCTCTCCTCTTTCCGTAATTCGCACTTGCGTTCGATTCTTTAGTCAGTAGCAGTCTCGCGTCTGGAGGCTGCAGCCTCGGCTCGATTCGAGCTTCGCCAGCGATCTCGGAGCGATGCTGGATCAATCACACCGGCAATCTGCCGGCAGGGTCGTTTCCACGAAAGCCGCCTTATCTGGGGGACGAAATCGTGTTGACCGGTGCGAAGGCGTTCCCCGCCTCTCGCGGCGCCGACCGGGGTGCCGTAGGGCACCGTAAAGGGCCGCACCGGCAGCAAGGGGGCGGGGGGAGGCGAGGACGCAGCGCAGCGAGAATATGTGCACGAGGCGAGGATATGACCCAGGGCGAAGCGGAACGGCGCTGACGAGGGATCAGCCTCGGCGCGAACCGAAAGGGGCCACGGGGCGAGGGGGCACGGGGCGGGCGAATTCGGGATCGCATGTTGGAGAACAGTAAGAGCCGGCCGACCGCGGGCGCAAGCCCGCGCGCGGCGGAGGCATCCTCTTCCCTGGGAATAGCGGTGATTCCGCGGAAATGCGCAATATCTTCCGTGATCGGCCGTTATTACGCCGTGATTGCGGGTCTCGATCTAGGCTAGAAGCGTCCGGGGACGCTCCGTCCGTCCCCCCGCCCCTCCTCGTCCTCATCCTCTCCGCCGGAGAGGTGACCCCGTTCCCTTCGCCTCATCGCACAGCGAGGTCCGCCGTCTCGTCGCACGTTCGCTCCTCGCGGAGAGCGAAGACGCGGCCCTGCCGCGAGGGCCGGGGGGGGGGACGGGGGGACGGGGGGCACCGCGGAGGGTCGGATTGTCGGGCGGCGGGATTGTCTGGAGCGACTGAGTTGCCATCGTCGCCGTCACGTCGTCATGCGATTCGTGACGATCGCCACCGCGAATCGCCGTGGGAAGTCACGTAGCCCCTCTCGCCTCGCCCCTCCCCCCTCTCACTCTCTCTCTCTCTCTCTCCTGCTACCCCCGCATCCCCCGACGACGTCTCTTGTCGTCCTTATCGCGGCGGATCGCTCTCCTCGCGGTGTCTTCCTCGCGATTACCGGGCAACCGGATAATCAACGACCCGTGCCGCAACGTCGTTGTCTCTTTCTTTCTTTCTTTCTTTCTTCGTTTCCCCGATCCTTTTCTACTCTGCTCTTCTATCTCCTGCTGTCTCCTCCCTCCCTCCCCCTCGCCCCYCCCCCCCTCCTCTGCTTCACGACACGGTAGTAGTCTTGCGAAAACCGCCGGTGATCAGCGGCGGCCCGCTATTCACGATCGGATCTAACTGTTTCGGATCGGCACGATCGAGGCATCCTCCGATCTGCAGCGCAGCTTGATAACTGCACTACGGTCCCCGTAGTCACATCTCTCTCGTGTCCCCTCGGTTGACGCGGAATTTTTCCGCCGCGGAATCTCAGGCGCGCTCGAAATTTCCGCGACATCTCCACAATCCGGCGATCTTCATTGTCGCGAGGGGCGACAATGCGACAATGAAAGAAGATACGCCAAGGAGGAGCCAAGCTCTCCGTAACGAGCTGAGGACGAGAGACGTCAACTTCCCCGTTAGCTCGCGGACAATATCGATTGCGGATAGCTCAAGGGAGCCCGATCTGACCTGCTTCGATTTCTGGGTGCTCCGTCTCTTTCTCGCCCGAGCAGACCGTGATCGATCGTTACGTAAGGACGCCCGATATCGCCGCGAGAATCGCTTCGAACCGATCACAATGCCGATGGGGAGCGCATCCGCGGTCGAGAGGCAGAAAGGTCATACAACGCGCGATGCTCTGCAGAACATACTCGCGGACATACTCACACACGTCCCGTAGAGATTCGTCGACGGTCTAATGACAGGCAGCACGCGATGGCGCATATAGCTTCGCACTTTAGGACTCGAACGAGATTACCGTAAGGGCGCGGGGTGGGGTGGATTGGAGTGGGGGGGGAGGAACGGGAGAGACATTACGAGACCATGAGAGACAAAGGGTGGAACGAAGTCAACGTAGCGGCGTGTCCTCAAAGAGAAGACGAGCGCGCGCGGCAGAACGAACGAGAGAGAGAAAGAGAGAGAGAAAGAGAGAGAGAGAGAGAATGAGGGGGAGGGACGGGGGTGCCGCAGGCTGAGGGGGAGAGGGGCACATCGGCCCGCATTGCGGAACGATGCGCAACAGCTGCACCTGACACGTCATTTGCGTGGAACGTGTATCAGCACCGGCTAATTATTATTCCACGTGCGCGAGTGCATGCGCGCCCGTCCGCTCGCCGCTCTCTCTCTCTCTCTCTCTCTCTCTCTCTCTCTCGCGCGCGCGGTTTCGCGGCGGTTCACTGCGGAGAATCACGCTAAATCGCGAGCGAATCGACGCGGACCTCCCCTCCCCCGCTCCCCCTCCCCCTCCGCTCTCTCTCTCTCTCTGTCTCTCTCTCTTGTTTCTGTTTCGGCACGCGCCGTTCCGAGACGCGGGATTAAACCCATCCCGGAGCGGATCACGCTGAATCGCGACATCGCGACACCGTCAAGTCATCAACGCAGCCGCGCGTCCCTTTATTTACCTTACGCGCTGCCCCCCCCCATCCCCCCTTCCCCCCGCGAAGCTGTCGGCCGCCGCAATGAAACGTCACTTCCGTCACAAGCAGCGACGGCCGGCCGTCGTAAATATCCAATGAATCACGCTCGTTGTCATTCGGTACGCCGTTTCAGCGATCGATCGCTCCTATAATGATCCTCCATCGCACCCCGTTTCTCGCAGCTCCGACGCTGTCCGGGAGGACGACACCCCCGAAAGATTTTGCGGAATTCGCGGGGACGCGAATGGATAATGGAGTTATCTCGAATTTCTGTCGGGCAATCTGCTAACGCGACGGGCACATGCCGGCCTCCATTGTGGCCCGCGTTTCGCGTCGGGGGACCCACCGTCGCAGATCCACCCCTAGGCACGAAATTAAACCGTCGGAAACGCACGCGCGCGCGCGAGCGCGCGTACCATCGCGGCATCCGAAGTCTTCGGATGAAATTGTCCGTCTAATTTTATCACGCCGGGCTTTAAAATGATGGAAGGTCTCTCCGGGATAAGCCCGGGCACGTGGGGCCAGAGGGAGCGCAACCCCCGAGGTCGGTCGGACTTTAATAAAGAAGCCCGGCGCGGCTGTTTCGCGGCACGACGCCGCCGCCGCCTGCAACCGGCACGTCAAACGAGACGAAGAGATACGTAAATCCTCGAAATCCCGCGGGGGCAGGCAGAGGGGGTGGCGGGGAGCAGAACGGGGACCTCCGGGGACTCGATAACGTTTTATTCGCGTTTTCTCGCGTTTTTCACGCGAATTCCGTTCTCGCGCTCGAGACGCGGAAATTCAGTCGTCGCTGACGTCATCGTCGGAGAACTGAGAGAAGGAAGTCATCATCATCGGGAAAGGAGCGGTGTGGATTGTCGTAACGTGATTCATTAAGCCGGCGAGGGGACGGAGTCGAATTTAGCGCGAGAAAGAAGAGAGACCAGGCGAGTGCACTTTCTTCCGAGGCGCAGTTAGCGCCGAGCCCACCGTAGATCTTGCGTCTTTGTCGTGCCGGCCTTGTTTCCCGTGACTCCGCTTGCGATAAGCATTCGTAATAATAGGCTTTTATGTAACAAGGTACTTTCTTTAAATATCAAATGCAGAACATCGAATGCTATGCGGGTTAAACGAGCGCATTTTAATGCAATGCCGTCTTCGCTGCGCTTTCGAGGAGCGATAACCGTGAGATATCGCCGGCACTTTATCGTTCGACAAGAACCGTATTTTAATTTAACGTCGCGCACAGCGCGATTGCATCGCGATCTATCGGCACACGTAAAACAGCGTGGAAGATACCCGAATGACAGTTCGTCAGCCGGCTGAAGGTCGGCGTTTATCAAAGAAAACCATTTCCTGCGACAATTCACTTCGCCGACACGTAATGTCGCCTGTGAGAAACTACATTGGACATTCGGGCGAATAATTCGAACGTTTAATTCGCAAAAAAATAATGACACAGATAATTTGGGACGACCCGATCACGGTTCGCGAGATCTCGCGCCAAATCTCTACAATTATCTACAAATTAATTCCTTGCCTTAAAAAGCAAAGCTCGAAATTTTACTCGCAAAAGCAAGACTCTAATTCGTAAAGTAGCCTGCGTCATTTGCGGTGACCTTGGGCGATTAGAAACTTGACGGTTTCGACGTTGCGGTGAAATCGTCAATGCTCGTAATCGCGGGCAAGAAATTAATTCGTACGCGCAACGATGTAAAGACAAATTAAATGACGCTCCGGAGAGATCATCTACGATCGCACGCGATGACAAATGATACCGAACGATCAAGATAACGCGAGCCATCAGCGTGAGAGCCACGAGAAGCGGCCAATCCTCGTGGTTCCATCGCTGCGAATTGAGCGCGGGCATCGAGAGGCAACCGAGCGATATCTCGATCGCGATATCTCGATCGCGATACTGAATCGCGAAACGATTCAGCTGCGCCGATGATTCCTGAAAGTCCACTCGCGCTTATCGCGCTAAGCCGCATCGCGCTTGCGCAAAAAACGATCAACCATCCACCCTTATCTGTCGCTCGCATCGTGTCCTGACCACCGGCTACCGGTTGTCGCAGGCGCAGGTTGCAGGTAAACGGACGGAAGCACGTAGGGAGCGACCTGCGGAAATCGGCGGTGGTCTCCGCGTTCTCTCCGCGATGCGGCCAAGCCGCGATAACGGCGGCCAACGACCATCTCCGCCAGCGAGTTCCCAGCTGCTCTGTCTCTCTCCCTCTCTCTCTCTCTCTCTCTCTAAGCAGCGCTCCGGCTGCTCGTCTGCTCGCTCTCGCGCGCTTCCACGAGGTTTTCCTCAGGAAGGCGTATTTTTAGGCGCGTATGCGTGAGACACTTTGCTTCGTGAAGATGTTCGCGCGCCCGGAAGCCCTAAATTTTTCTCAGACATGCGATCGGCCTCGAATGCTGTCCAAAACGCGACAGATTCGGATAGTTCCACGGAAACTGGAACGAGGAAGGGAGAGAGAGAGAGAGAGAGAGAGAGAGAGAGAGAGAGAGGGAGCGACTGTTCGCGGGCATTGTCGGAAACGATCATTATCCGTGCTCGCAAGCGTAATTTCCGCTCGAACGTCACACGCGCTGCTTTGGAGGACTAACGGTCGTTATCCCGCAGCAACGCGGATCTTATGAAGCATGCGAGTCGGGGAACGGCTTGTTGCGCGGCCTGACGAGTGTCCGCGTCGAGATATCGACGTTTCCCGATTGTATTGCGCGACGATTGTAGAGAGAGATAGAGAGAGACGAGCCGATCGTTCTTTCTTCCTCGCAGATCGGCGATCGACGATAGAATCGGCAAGTAGGCTGTCGCAATCTCGGAAACAATCTCGGCGAGATAAAACTGCCGTGGCGAGGAGGAGGAGGGGGAGGAGGGGGAGGTGTGTGTGCACAGGAAGAGAGATGAGCAGCGAATTCGAGTCGCGAGAGAATCGTCCGACGATCGGGCGGGGAAGACGAGGAAATCGATCCTCCGTTCGGTCGATCGCGATTCGCAATTGCCGTTTTGAATCCTGAGAACATGGCGCGTGCGGACAGGGCGCGGATAATGCACGCGCGAGGCCCGTCTCGGGGTGGCGAGCAACCCCACGTGGACCGCGTGTCTATAATTGAAAGCGGCACTCGAGCACGAGTGTCGTCGCTGGAACCACGGGGGGCTGATTGCGCCAGGGGGCTTGATCCGCCGCCGCCTCCCCCCGCCCCTCTGCTTAGGCTAATTTATTGAGATGTCGTCGCGCTGCCGTCGCGCTGCCGTCGAATCTCCAACGCAGCCTCCGCCGCGAGCGGAACCGCGAGCTTAACGATCTAAATCGATCTAAATCGTCGATCGCCTCGCCGAATCCCTCGTGCGGATCTCGTACGGGAATTACGGGGAACGTGGGAAGGACGACGCGACGAGGAGCAATTCGCGCGTTTCCCGCGCGTTATCTTTACGAGGGACGGCCTTTTTCTATTATTTCTGCTAGCTCGCGCGCCTGCGCGAAGAACGCTTCTTTCTCACCGTCTCTCCCGTGTTTCTTCTTGAATTTGTCGAGCCTGCCGGAACACTGGAAATGGGATATCTATATTGTTACGCCACGTGGCTGTCCGTGTGTTAAAATATTACAAGGATGCCAGAGAGAGAGAGAGAGAGAGAGAGAGAGAGAGAGAGAGTGCTTTCCTGAATGAGAGGGATCTCGCAGGGAGATTACTCGTCTTTTACTAGGATTACGTAAATGTCGGATAACATCGGACAACACAAGATTACGCAAAAGCGCAACGTGCCGAAAGCTGTCAGTGCAAGTGGCGGAGGAAGTGTCTTCTCGAAGAAATCCACGGTGTCCTCTCCGTGCCGTACGTGCGAGCGCAGCTGACACGCTTTAGAGCTTTAAAAACCGATAGACAGCGGACTTCCGCAGTTGCTCCACGCTCGTTGCCGAAGAAGCGTAGCGGCCGATAAGATCGCCCGGTGAAACATTGCATGACACATTTCTCGACGACGCTCCAAGGTGCGCTCCACTTTGTCGTCCACCGTGTGTCGTCATCGCGCAGATCACGAGCAAGATAAGAAACGCGAAACGACGGAAATAGTTTTCCCGCGCTTGACACGTCGACGGCGACGATGAGCGAGATGGCTCGAACAATCCGGTCGCTTCATCCGTGGATGACCGATAAAAGGCTCCGGTGTTATTTAACAGACCGCCGAGCGATAACCGGCTATTTAAGACGATCGAGAGGTCTTTCCCCGACTTTTATATCGACTTTGAAACGCCAAACGACTTTTGTATCGCGCGTTCGCGATAGATCACGTGATCCACTCATTCCGCTTCCGATAGTTGAAGCCCGATAGCGCAGCCTGTTCCTATGCAGGTTATCATCTCTTCGGGGATCCGTGTGCAAGAAAATAACGCGCGGCTCGTAAAGAAGTGCTAAACAAGTCCTGCGTGAGTCGTACGCGACTAGAGGGAGCATTAAAGAGCAACGTGGAACGACAACGAGTGGATTGCGCAAGAACATTTATTCAGGTCGGCTCGTCAAGTCGGCAGAACGCTAAATCACAATTGTCGCCAATTGCAAACATTATACAAATTACTTTAAAATAAATCGACAGCTCGCACGTAAGCTGGAAAACGACCTGGAAAGAATACAGCCAGCCCGCTTCGATCCCTAATCTGTCCCGACACTTGATCCTCTTTTTCCTGTTGCTTCGTGCACTTTCCCCGATAATCGTCGCTCCTCCGCGCGATTGGATGATTAAAGGAAAGGAGAGAAGGAGAAGAGAAATAGCCTGCTCGGGAAAGTCCCGCATCGAGGTCTGGAGATTGCGTAGACGCGCAATGTGGAGCGCGCGCGTAATCGCGTCGTTACCGCTTGGCGAGGGGGAGGGGGAGGGGGAGGGGGGAGGGAGGGAGGGTGGCAGGCAATCGACGCGTAGAGAATTTCGCAATCTAAATTGAATAAAACCCGCGGCGCATAAAAAGCCCAGCGGCTGAAATACGGCGCACGACGCGGAATAATTATCCGCCCGATTACGTGCCGCAGCTCTGCCGTGGATCGGACCGGCGGGGGGGGGGGAGGATCGGGGGGACGATCGGGGGGAGGACGGGGAGTCCCGGCGACGGCGATGACGTCGACGATTCCGCGAGGCGCGCTCTCGCGCGCTCGCTATCGGCTGGTCTTTTCCCTCGGCGGGCGTAAATCCGCGGGACGGCTGCTCGCCGCGAGCGCACGCCGACATATTCTTTATACCGGGGCACGCGCGCGCGCGCGCGCGCTCGATCCGTATATGCATCCGTATATGCGATTTCTCCTCCTCGCGATTGCCCGCGGGGCGGCAAACGGGGTGGAAAAGGCAGCGCCGCGGCCGCGGCGCGATGCCGGCGCGATACGCGCGAGCTGGAAACGGGAGCGCGCCGCGCTAATACGCAACGCGAACGCGACATCCGTCGCGAACGATGTCGGCGGCGGCGGGAGGAGGGCGGGGGGGGGGGGGGAGGAGGAGCGGCGAATTTTAGTCCGTTGGCGTATGCGTGCATGCGCGCGCGCGCGCACGCGCGCGCGCCAGTTATCGCGCGTACGTTACTTTCCCCGTGTACTTTTCATTACGGGCGCTAATTGCATGCAGCGCCGCCGCCGCCGCCGCCGCCGCCGAGGCCTGGCGATGGATTTACGACGCGGGGGGTATCGCGCTACCGCCTTTCCTTTCATCCAAACAAGCGCACTTATTCCGTCTCTTCCGACGTACGTGCCGCTTCCGTCCGCTCCCGCGCGAGGAATTATGCCGCGCGATAACGCGCCAAGGAAATCCATTCCGGCGAACCTCGCGATTCCCCGCGCCTCCGAGCGATCATATTATATTTTTCACTCCCGACTCTCTCTCTCTCTCTCTCTCTCTCTCTCTCTCTCTCTCTCTCTCTCCCTCTCTCTCTCTCTCTTTCTTTCCCGACACCGAATTAGCCCCGTTTCATGGAGAGAGAGATATATCACGACAGTCAACATCAACGAGTATGCTTGACGTCATCCGCGAATCTATGTCATTCATATTATTTCGCATGTCGCTTTATTATCGTCCACGTTATACGGTATTCGTGTAATTACAGGACATTACAGTACGCGTGGCATCGCGGTTTCGCTCGCAGGTGTCATGAATTTTCGGAATCAACGTCGGTGGGGGGCGGCAGTCGCGGGGGAGGGGGGGGCGCCGCCGCCGCCACGGTGCAACGTCCTGCGAGGGCCGGCCGATTCGCGCGCGTTCCCTTCCCACGTTGGTTTTCCTGGCGCGCGCGCGAGTCCTCCCGAGACCCGCCATCGCTCGGCTCGGCAATGACACGCGATAATAACGCCGCGGCAACGCATCGCGTGCGACAAGCGAGCGAGCGAGCGAGCGAGCGAACGAATCGCGGGGAAGCCCCTCGCGCCTCGAGCGCGCCCCCTTTGCCTTCTCCTGCGATCCTCTCCCTCTCGCCGTCTCTCCCTGCCGTTCCCTTGACAAGCGGGTGTTTAATTGGCGTTGAAACCAACGGTGTGACGGGAACACGCCGGTGTGTGCCGCCGCCGGCGTCGCCCGAATGCCCGAATGCCTGAATCCCGTGCCCCGACTCGCAATGCAGGCAGGATCCGCCATCGCTGGTGCGTTACCACGGCGAAACCCGGTAATTACCCGCGGCACGCAACTTCTCTACCTCCACGTAAGCCGCGCGCGTCGATGAGTACGCGACCTACGTGAGCGCGGCTGCCCTTCCGCCTGTCCTCCGGGGGGATCCCGGGGGGATTGGTCGTTGGGGGGTTGATCCGTTGTTGCTGTTGCTGTTGCTGTTGCCGCTGAAGATTCAGTCGCGCGTACAATCCCAGCGGTGACTTTGTTGCACGTAATCTCGCGTGAGCCGGCCTCGTCGCGCGCGCGTCCAGGCCTCCGGCTTCGCTCTCACGCGAGATGTACGCGAAATATTCCGGATCCACTGCCGCGCCGGCCCGGCGAGAACCGGCGTGGCGGGGGGGGGGATGATGGAATTAAAATCAGTTTAGCACGATCGTCCCCGGCGAAGTTCAAGTGCGACCGAGCACGATTCAGTCAGCTTCGTGCCGACTCCGTGGGAAAGCACGGCTCTACGTGCTTCCCTCGCGAGGCGAGTCTGAGGGAATCACTCGTAGCACGCAGACAGGTGTCTCGTTAATGTTCATTAATGTTAATCCCAGCGGTATTAATCCCCCGCGTACCCGCTTCGATCAGTGCTAAGAGGGGGAACGTCTCGTTCCGGGAAACGTCGGAAACATATACGCGTCGCGTATATCGAGCGCGATCAGTCCGCGCGATTAGCGCGCGCATGCGTGCACGCGCGTGGATGCGCGACTTATTAACGGCCTGCCCGTTCCCGCGTTATTACGATTCCCACGTAAACCGCGGCGGAAATTAAAGTCCCATCGGCCGGCATCCATCGGCGGGCCGGTTATCATCCGACGCGAGGCGCGAGGACGCGGTAGTCGCGAGCTAATAAGCGTGCTAACGATGACGCGCGTAATTACAAAAGGTGCATCGATCCCCCGAGGTCCCCGAGGACGCTGTTCGACTTCCTCTCTCTCTCTCTCTCTCTCTCTCTCTCTCTCTCTCTCTCTTTCTCTTCCCTTCGGGCGACCGGTCTCCTCCTTGGGCAATTAACCGAAGGAAGACGCGTATGGGAAAAATGGCAGAGTTAATTTTCGATTACGGCGGATTATCTCACGTAACATCTCGGCGCTCGGCCGAGTATTAACGAGGGCACTGCGGAATCCGCAATGCCGCGCGAGATACGCGAACGATTCGCCATCGCGCCGCGTCGCGGGGCGACGCAGGAAGCGCGCGATAATCAGGAAGTGGCGCTCCTGTGCGCGCGTAATTACGAGCGGATCGCACGCATCGCGCACGCATCGCGCACGCGAGATTCGCGGAATCGAGCGAATTCGAGCGGACGATCGCGATCGCCGTCCGGGGCGCCGATGAGGCCTAATAAGCGCGCGCCATCGCGCGACATGGAGGTTACTAGATAATCCACCATTTTGAAACGCCGCGACAGGAAGGCCTGCGATAATCAGCGCCGCGTTGCGTGCGTGCACGCTCGACGGAGCACCGCGCCTGCGCGCGCGCGTGCACGCGTCGCCGTCGCCGTCGCCGTCCTCGTCGCCGTCGTCGTCGTCGTCGTCGTCAGCTCTGCGCGATGGCGCTCGGTGCACGCTCGACGCGCGTTATTTCGATATTACACACCGCTGGCAACAAAATAAATCGCGAGCGCCCGGCTAATTTTGTATAATTCTGCATAATAATGACCGATCTCGTCCGTCGAGCGAATTCACTACGAATTAATTCCGCGTTTGTCCGCTCGGCCGAGAAAAAAAAAGGAGGAGGGAAAAAGGGGAGGGACGGATGCCGTCCGTTCGAAAAACCATCGAAAACCGATGCCGGCCGGGCCGCGCGAGATTTTATCGATCGTCAAACGCGATAATGCCGCGCCGCATAATAAGCGTAAACAACAATTAACCCGCCACCGTATCCCGCGATGCGCAAGACAGAAAAAAAGAGAGAGAGAGAGAGGGAGAGGCAGAGCGGGAGAGGAGGAGCGCGCAGGACCGATTAATTAATCATCGTCCGCGTCTGAATGCCGCGGATTCAAGTCGCCACGTAATTGGCGATCGTAAATCGCCCTCGATGCTCCTTCGCTGTTCGTTGTTCAAGCGAGCGCGCAGCGAAAGGGTTTCTCAGTCCCTTCGCGCCTCGTCGAAGGCACGCGAGCTGAAAGGTCTCCCTTGCGGAACGGAAAGGAAGACCGGAAAGGAAGTCACGCGGATTTCCCTCTCGCTCGATCGCTCGATCATCATGAACGTCGCAGAGCAGCCTCTCTGAGCCGAGGCTCATTTCTCGAGTCCGAGCGCCGCATTCTTCAGGGACTCTGAATGGATCTTCAAGGACAACGCAGGCGATGTTAGACGCTGCTCCGCAGCTTCCCGCAATCCGAATTTCCTCGGACGAGAAAGATCTCTGCGGCGTGTTGGCCCCTCGATCTTAACGATCGATCGTTCCTCCTCGGATCCGGACTTCACCAAATTATTTAGCGTCGCGCCTGACGCACTTGACGGCGCGTCGCGCTGAGATTTATGGAAACGAGATGCGCTCATGGGGTTCCCGTGTCTGCTCGTGACACGCGGGGTCACGCCATCGGCGGATCGCCCTCGGGATCAATCGCGGACGTTCATGATACCCTCTTTCGTACCTCCGCGGTGCTCTTCTTGCGGGGAATAAACGGGACGAGACATTCGGCGCGTCGAGTTTGCGGCGGTTCGAGATACTCGCTTCGATTGGTCGAATTGGTCGCGCGATTTTTGTCGTATAATAAGGACCGCCGAATCGGCGAAAGCGCCCGCGGCGTTACGTCGCGGCCCTCTTCATTAACCTCGCTCGCATTCTATCCGGCAAGCATACATCGCGCCTATTATTGCGTCATAAATTATAATTAGCGTAACGTCAACGGAACGCGCATTTAACTAATAAATTCATCGCATCCCATTGTGTGCAAATTAATGTATGATAATCTAATAGATTTTGCTACTAGCTAGAATTGGAGCAATCCTGCCGACAGTCGCGGAAGCAGCGTTTAGCGATGTATCGAAAAACGCGAGAAACGAAACCAAGAGAGAGAGAGAGAGAGAGAGAGAGAGAGAGAGAGAGAGAGAGAGAGAGAGCGAAAGAGGGGAGGCTTATACACGTCCGGTATCGGAATTGCTAAATCCTTTATGACTATTAACACAGAATGCAGATATCAGAATACGCACTTGCGTATTCTGATCTATTAATTATCCGTATTATAAGCCTCGCATCGCACTTGATAAATTAATTATTATCAGCGGGCATTTACGCGCGCATAATCACAATGCCGGCGCGCAATCATCGGCGAGCGTCATGTGCATGCCTAYCCCTCCCTCCCTCCCTCCCGCCCCGCCCCGCACCCCTGCGGTCCGCCGCGAGGGGGGAGGGGGGTAGATCGCGGTTGTCTCGTCTCGATTTCGAGGAGAGGTAAAAAGGAGAGATCAGCGTGACCCACTTTCGGCAAAACGAATGCGGTCCGACATTACGTGCGAGTGTATACTTTGGTCTCTTTTCCCTTTTGCGTTCTCTCTCTCTCTCTCTCTCTCTCTGCGCGTTAGTCTTAACGATTAACGATAGGCCGAATGGATGCCTGTCGGACGCGGCTAGTTCGTTGCTTCAGCTCGCCCGCAGCTTGTCGTCGCGAGACAGCACGACGAGAAGGAGTTATCCCGCAGACATGATATTTCGCGAGTTATCGGGACGATACCACGAGGACTAATTCGCCACGGTACGCCGGCACGGTAACTACGGCCCGTTATCCGGCCGAAAATCTCGCGCGATAGGTCTCCGGGGACTATTAATTACCTTTACTTACGGTACCGGCGTCGCCGCCGCCGCACGTTGCACTCGCCGAACGAGCGAGGGTGAGGGAGGGTCGCGGCGCTGGCGGGGAGAGGGAGAAGGAGGCGGAGGAGGTGGAGGAGGAGAGGGTGAGGGAGGGAGTGTAAAAGGCACTTAGGGTAAGAGTGTATAAAGCAGGCGCACCCTCCGCTGCGGGCGAGCGAGCGAGCGAGCGACAGACGGGCGGCCCCCCTCTCTATCGCGCGGTAGAGTGGGGAATATTTAAAAAGTAATATCAATTACATTTGCATATCCACCACCCACCCATGACCCGCCACTGTCCGCCCCGTCCGCCGCGCGCGCGGCGGGGTGAGTCCACCCCTTGTAACTTGCAGGGGCGCCGTGTGTTTTGCCGCCACGCATAGATCGATTCGGCGGGATTGCGTCGACTTGCGGTAGCAACACTCGATAAACAATTACGACTTGGCGAGGAAACGCGAGAAAACACCGGCTCGTACTTTTCCGTCGCGCGCCGCTACGGCGCGGCGGCGCGACGATCGCGCGAGCTACTCGCTAAGCGGCGGCGTGATAACGATAGGATTAAAGGGAGGTGGTTACTTTAACCGATTCCGATTCTAGATATCTTTTTAGACACCGCGTCAAAGTTACGCGACCAAGCAAGGCTCGAGAGACGGTTCGTCCGATTCCCCGCATATTCTCCGCATCCTTCGATCCTGCTTCGGATCCTGCTTCTCGGCGGTTATTACGGCGAAACGACTGATTAAATGCTGATTCATAAACGTTACAGAGTAAGATGATCCAGATGATCATTCGGACGGCAACTGCAACGTTGCAGCACGCGTGTCAACGCCATCCTCCACCACTGGTTTGCTCGGTTGTTACATCCGCGAGCCCATACGAACGGTTGGCCTTCTCACCGGGATACAACAAGAATAGCTCCTCCATTTGTCGCCGCGACGTCGAGTCAACGGCGACGTATCGAACACGCGGTCGCGTCGAATCTGCGTCGCTCCCGGAGAGATTCGATCGCAGTCGATTTTCGTCGCGGGTCAAGTGGATCGTAGCGGAATCATCCTCGTCGCTTCGAGCGTCTCGCCTCGAGATTCTCGCGAGCAGCGTCATATTTTTATGGAAACGAGGAATATATTAAAATGGGCGACGGACGTCGCCTCCCGTTTACTCAAACCGCGCGGTTTCGCAAGCTCGCCGACCAGACTAAGACCGCGGAATGGAGAAGAAACGAGAGAGAGAGAGAGAGAGAGAGAGAGAGAGAGAGAGAGAGAGAGAGAGAGAGAGAGAGAGAGGAGTACATGGCCGTTCGCGGCTGTATCGGTGTAAATCTTTGCGGAAATTTACGTAAGAGCAAGAGCGAGTCCCGACAGCGAGGCGCCGCGCTACGATAATGCGATAATGTGCCCCCCCTCCATCTCTTTCTCTCTCTCTCTCTCTCTTTCCTCTCGCGATCCCTCTGCGGTACGCTCTTTCTTGCCGAACTCTGCCGTTGCTTTCGGCTTGCTTGCCCGGTCGCCCGGCCGCCCCCCCCCCCCTCCCCAACCCCTTTTCAGCACGGGGCTTCGCCATTGTGCTCGGTGCCGATTGTTACTCGGCGCGCGGGCGTTAACATAACAATACGCAAATGCGCGCGGTCGCGCTCCTCGGGTTTCTTATTCCACTGCTCGCGTCTCTCTCGCCTTTCCTGCTCCTTTTCTTTCTTTCTTTTTTTTCCCTTCTCCGCCACTCTGTGGCGGCAAGACGCTCTGTGGCGCGCGACGATTTTTCGCTCCTCTCTCTCTCTCTCTCTCTCTCTCTCTCTCTCTCTCGCTCCCTCTCCCTCTCTCTTCTTCGCCGATCTTAAGCGGATCCCGCTGTTTCAGCCTCGCGAGAGGCGCTCCGCTCTCCCCTCGAGAGTGATTATGCGCGCGAGGGAGAACGTTACTTCTTGCGGCTCCGCGCGATTTCGCACGCGCGATCAGCATTCCGCGTAATGGCCTGTTTACACGCGGGATACCGCGCGGATCCGCGATATCGCGCGCGTTCATCGCGCGAGGATTCAATGGGCCGCCCGGAGATGCCCGTACGCGCGTAAACTGATCGAGCGGATGTGCAGCGGTTCCGTATGAAACGCGCAAAGGAGAACAGCGTTCTCTCGCGTGCTCTCGCGCTCTGGTCGCGCGACAAGAGCTGGCAATGAAAAGCCAGATAGATAGAGAGAGAGAGAGAGAGAGAGAGAGAGAGAGAGAGRGRGRGRGAGGRGGGGGGGGGAGGGGACGAACAGTCTGTCGATGCGTTTCCGTCGTGGCTCGCGATTGAAATCTCCGACAGCATCGACGTCAACCGGACGGACGGTCTGACGCAAGTCGATCGCAAGGACAAGCACGCGAGCGGGTCGGACGCGCGCGTGATAAATCGGCTCGAAAACGCGTGGTTATCGCCGCCGTGATTATTTTCATTACGGTATACGCGCGGCCGATCGCTATCTGTCCGCCTTCCCACTGCGCTGCTTGCGGCTTAGATTTCATGTTTTTTTCTTAATGATTTGAGCAATTAGCCACGCTGAGTGCTCTGACTTCTCGTTCCACTTGGCTCCCCTCGCCTCCTCCCTCTTCCTTTCGCCGCGCGCGCGCGGCAGGAACGATGGCGGTGTCGGCCGGCTCGTTATCGCGCCGTCCAGAGGACCAGACACGTCATTACTATCCATTCGCGAATTGTTATCAATCATTCGCCTTCCACGAGACGCCCGTTGCTCGTTTCGGGCTATCTTCAGGATCTCGGATCAGACCGGAGGTCGCGACGTCGCCTGTCGCCCCGATGACCCGCTCGCGACTTTGGCTTCCCCGATGGGGCGCTGCGTCGTTACGCGGCTTCCCGCGGCGCAACGAGAGAAACAACGCGAATAATTGGCCAGAGCCACGTCGGCGGTTGCGAGCAGCCGGCCCGAATGACGCCCGCCCGGTCGGTCCGCCTGCAGGCTCAGGTGGCTCCGCTCTCTCGCGAAGCTTCCATTGTGTACGGCCTACACAAGGGTGCATACATTACTTTTGTCGGGCCTCCCCCCGTCGACCCTCCTCGCGGCACCCACACTGCGACTCGTGGCAGGTGTTGTTTGCGGTACACGACCCGCGGCTTCTCTCTCTCTCTCTCTCCCTCCCTCGTCGGACTCGCTCGTGACATCCTTGAGAGTCTATCGCCCGTGAAAATGAGTCTTTCACCGCGAGCGCCGGTGAAAACTGCGCCGAAGAATGAATCCGAAAGCCGAAGCCTCTCTCTCTCTCTTTCTTGCGGGCAATTTGAACTGGAGGATGTTTCGGATGCGGAGAAAGGTAAATCGCGAGGTTCGCGAGTTTCGCTTGATATGATTCTTCTAGAATTCTACAAATACCCTTTATGAACACGGTTCATAAAGGGTTCATAAAAGATTTCCGGAGGCCAGAAGTTTGGTCGATCCGCTGAGGAGGTGGAGGAAAGAAATTCGAAAATCCGCATTCTTCAACGTTGTTGGTGCAACGCTCTTCGTCGATTACGGAGGAATTCTGGAGCGACATGGAAACGTGGATTCGCCCTGGCGTGACGACAAAGTCGCGCGGTATCTCACGGCTGGCCGGCATGGGAACGCGCCTTGTCGCGGCGCGTTACCGGCCGCACATCGCTTTATTTAGATTTGATTTCAGTAAAAAAGCCCGTCGCGCGTACGTGACGGCACGTACGTATCGCGTCGCCGTGCTGCCCGCCTCCGACGTTCCTCTCCGCCTCCTTCCGCCGGCGATCGTCCCGCGATGGAGCAATTTCGTGGCTATCGCGTTGCACGCCGGACGCCATCGGGCTTCGCCTGGCCGCGACGAGAGAACTGACGGTCGGCGAGCGGTCGTCTGCGCGCGATCGCGCGATCAAAGCGCGAGAATAGCGTGATCGGTGAACATCGTAACGGCAGGCTGCTCTATTCGTAATTGCCGAAGCTTCGGTTGATGCATGATGCGAGAGAGCTTGATGAAGAACGAGAGTGAATCGCTCGGTTTCAGGATCAGATCGGATTCAGCCGCTGGATTCAGCCGATATCGTTGATCGTTCTCGCTGAATCTCGCCGAGCGACGACGGAGATCTCGAAGACACGAGATCAGCTTTCACCTCGTTCATCTCTTCTTTTCTTTTACCCCCCTTTATCACGTCACGTCACGGAACCTCGCCTAGTCTACGATCTTGCGATCATACGAGATGCTCGTATCGGCGAGATCCACGATGGAGGCACTCGCACGATGAAGAAAGCATAAAGTAATCGCACGCGATAGACTCGCCGAGGCTGAGCGTTCGCGTTCACGACAGGTGAACAAGTAATCGAGGACGGGGAAGCGGCGTTCGCCGGCTCGATCCAGCGGCCTCGATGAGCACGAAAGGATCGACGTCCTCTTCGACGTCCTCGGCGTTGTCACCCACCAAACAGTATCGCCGCGAGACGTCCAAGCGGACGTCTATTCGTCATGCCTGTCGCAATGTCGGTCGCGATCGCTGGGAGCGAAGATGAGAAGCGAAAATGCCAAGACGAAAAAAGCGAACAAAGGAACCAGAGGGAGAGAAGAAAGCACGAGGCAAGGAGAGGAGAGAGGTGGCTGGAAGAGGAGAGAGGCGAGGACGCCTAATATGGCCGCCGCGCGTCCTCTGTATTCCGGTCGTAGACGGGGAGGCGAGTAGCCGAGCGAACGAGCGAACGAGCGAGCTGTCGGACGGACAGACGGACGGACGGACGGACGGACGGACAAACAGGCGGGCGCGGCTCCAAAGCGGCTCGAGCTTTCTCGATGCCAGTCATCTCCCGGAATGTTGCTGGCGTCGTGTACGAGTGCGTGCACCAGCCTCGCCGGTAGTTTGTATTCCCGCGTCGCGCGCGGCGCGGATGGACGGGAAGGCCTTCGGCGAGCGCGGGTCCTCCTCTTTGACGAGGACGCGCGGCCGCCGGCTTCTCGGCTCGACTCCGCTCCGCTCCCCCGAATTCCCCGTCGACGCGCGGGGAATCACCGCGCGATAGCCGCGGCCATTTTGGGTCCCCAAGGCGCCACCTAGCTCTCACGCACCACGTCTCTCCGTCTTTCCCCCGTCATCACCTGATCCTGGACGACGTCCGAGTAAGGTCGGAGCAAGGTCATCGGAGCAGCCCGGTCGCGCGGATCGACGATCGATCGCCTCCCGGCTCCTCCCGGTGAGAAACGCAGCTCTTTATCGTCACTACTACGCCGCTACGCCGTCCAATAGGACACCGCTGATAAGAAACGCCGACGAACGTCGACCTTGACCGCGGTCAATCTCGTTTGGCCCGCGGCAAACTTGGCGGTCGTCACGTGACCGCGCTCGCATGCTCGGAGCACGTGATCACCTGCGTCGCTTGACCCTGCGTCGCACTTGCCGCAGGTTAGGTTAGGCACTTTGAAAATTCACTGACGGACCCCCGACTGGTCGCGCGGACGATACGCGCGCGAACGAAACGTCGACGAGGACGACGACGTGGCCGTCGACGCCGGCGGCGTCGGATTTGCCGGCTGCGGCTGCTCGCCAGCCACGACAGGGTTCCTAGCAGACAGGGAGAGGAATACGAACTAAGGGTTCTATATCCATCCGGCGAGCGACGAGGAGCCGGGCCGAGTCGAGCATAGCATAGGGAGCAGAGCAAGGAACACTGGCACCACTCCTGGTAGGGGTAGCCGACGTCCGTCCCGAGTCTTTCCTCATCTGCAAGTCGTATAACCGAGCTAATTATCAAGTTAATATGGCCATTCTGTATGGAACCCCGCGAGAGAGTGGGTGGAAGCGAGATGCTAGTAAGGGGTAGCGCCCGGCGTGCGAGCGAGACGGCCGGAGGTACATTGATATTATAAGTTGCTTCAATCGCTGTATTCATTTGTAAACTAACCAGGCTAAATGTATTCACCACCGCGAGGCGGCGCGCCGATAGGCGGAGCCACGGGTACCCGGGCTACGACGGCGCCCTTCCTTCCTTCCTTCCTTCCTTCCTTCCTTCCTTCCTTCCTTCCTTCCTTCCTTCCTTTCATCCATCGTCTACCTTCCTACCCTTACGCTATCGGCGTCGCCGGTTGTTCCTCTCTCGCACAGCCTTGTCCTTCTGTGCTCGTCCTCGATAGTGGCCTCGTCCCTCCGCGGTCACGCGGCCATGATCGTCTCGCGGACGCGGCCGACCGGACCACTTCCGGTTCACCGTGCGGTCCACCAACAAACCTTTCTCTCGTCTCTCCTTCGATGAATCAATCTCTTTCGCCATCCAATTATCTAGCCTTTCCTCCAATCTAGCCCGATCTCGACTTTGTCGACTTTGCTAGCTTTGCTAGCTCGTGATCTTCGTCACTGCCGAAGAATTATTCGCCTCGAGCCTGGTTTCTCTTTGGGTGCCCGGTTTTTTCCTCGGAGGACCGCGTATCTCGTCCTAACGAAGTCGAGGGACGTTTCGGCCTCCTACGGAGAGTCCTCCTCCGATCCTCCCGGCTCGACGATCGTGAATCCGTAGACCGCTCCGCGAGAGCGGAGGCGTACTCCGTCATTACGTTTCATGTATTCAGATTTTTTCTTGGCGCGAGCGCCGGCGTGTATTATTATTCCGGAGCAACTTTACGCCCACCTCTTCTCCGCTTCCCCTCTTGCTCTCGCGATGCTTGCGGAGGATCGCTCGTGGATCGGGCGACGTCGCTTGCGTCGTCCTCGTCGTCCTCGCCCTCGCCGTCTTACGGTTCGTTCCGAGGACGGAGAGCGCGGAAATATGAATGCATAAATGCATAAGTGCCCCCACTCCCCGCCATCGGGCGGCCACCACCATCTGGCGTCCTCCCGCCTGTGCTTCATTCACGTCGCGATTCCGAGTTTCTTTCCTCCGAAGGAGCTTTTTGCCCTTTGCGAGCCGCCCCGATGCCGCGGAATCTCTCCGCTCTCCGGGTTGATTTTCCGCAACCGGGACGCGAAAGCCGGAAAAACATCTACTCCGGCGCCGCCGGGATGTCGCGAGAAACGCGAAGACGCGCGAAGGTAACATACCTTCGCTCATCTCTAGCCGAAACCCTTCTCGATTATCATGACCCTTCGGAATTCTCGACGCTCAGATTGGAGTCACGCGGGCTGGCAGTCACCCTCGCCGAACGAAAAGAGAAGACGCACCGCTGGTGCCGCGAGATTAAAAGACAAATTAGCATAATGTGTGCCCGCGCGCCCCTTGCCGCCCCCCCCCCCTGGCCCCGTCCTGCGGCGAATTACGGCCCTACTCTGGTGGCGATGCAACTCTTCTAGTATCTCCGTGCGTGCACCGTGGCTGCCATAATAATGAATCAAAGTGTTTTTTTTTTTTTCTTTTTTTTTTCGTAAACCGCGCGCGACCGCCTCGGAATCGTCGAGCGTCCATCGGGATGTCGCAAGAATCGCCTGAAGCAGGAACGACGTTACTTTGAACGAATTTATCTGCGGCTGTTTCTCAGTGCGATGACCGATGTCTCCTCTTGCGCGGACCGCGACTGACTTTGGCAATTTCGAATTTCGGGCCCTTCACGGAACAGCGGCCTCTCCAATCTCGATACTTTCAGCGCGCGAGACGTAACGCGTCGCTATCACGGCTGCGCCGGCGAGTTTTTAATCAGGCAGCCGAGCGCGCTCGCCTCTGTCTGCCCGGCGACGGTCCAAAAAGGACCGTCCGCCGACCGACGGTCGACGAGGAGCGACAGAAAGGGAAGGCAAGAGAGAGAGAGAGAAAGAGAGAGAGAGAGAGGGAGGAAAAGAGGAAGGGCGGCGATGCAAATAGCGCGTTTAATAAAGTGTCGCGCGGCTGCCATTTGAATATTGTAGCATATTCACTTTTCTCATCGAGCCCGCGCGCGGAGAGGAGGCTTCGCAAAGCGATGAGAAAGGAGGGCGCACCGGGGCGGGGGGGGGGGGGGGGRGGGAGAGGGGGACCGAGCGAGCGAGGTGGCAAAGAGAAAAGAGTAAGGAAACGCGCGGGGAATTTGACGGGGCGAGGAAGATCCGCGACGGGGAACGAAGCCGAGACGCGATGAGATCACGGTTTGTACATGTATATACACAGCCACACGCGCGCGCGCGCACACACACGTCCACGTGCGGACGGAGGACACGTGCAATACGGACGAACGAGCGCGTACGTAGTCGAAACGGGTGCCGAAGAGAGGAGAGCGGCGCGAATCGCGCGGTCTTCGCTTCATGCATGATTCAGCCGCGGTTTCTCATTTCATCCGCGCTGCCCTCCTCGCGCGCGCGCGCGCGCGCGCGCGCGCGTTAAGTAAACTATATCTCCTAATGGCAATGCTATTCCGCGGCACATATCTCTTTATATTACGTCGGCCGCTTGGCTGACTGGCTTCACGGTTCCTCCACGGCCCGCGCTATATCCCGACAAAAGTGCCGCTGTCCCCCCCCCCCCCCCCCCCCCCCCCCCCCCCCCCCCCCCCCCCCCCCCCCGCCGCTCCCGCCGCCCCCTCCCCCTCCGCACTACCCCTCGATGGCACGGCCGATCCTGTTGGATCTCACGGCGCCGCGCGGCGCTCCTTTCCTCGCTCGCTCGCGCGTTTACCACCTTCCAGAAGGAGATCCACCCTCGTCGTAGGTGCGAACGGCATCCCCCCGCCCCGCGCGCATACACATACGCGCGCGCGCGCGCGTGTGTGTGCATCCGTCTGCCGAGTGCGCGCGCGGCGTTCGTCGGTGTGCGCTCGCCGCGGAGCATTGGGGAAGAAATAAAGAAAGAAATTGTTAGTTCTCGCTGTTTTAAATTACCATTTATTACGACACATAAACCCAGGACCCGGGCCGATCCCCCTCTTCCCCCCCCCCCCGCGGGAAGTCCTCCCAGCGGCCATCTTGTCCCACCCTGCCTCCGACGAGGGTGGTAGCTGGGTAGCTCCGGGGAGGATCGCGGAGGCGACTGCGAAGACAACGGGGTCGAGAACACAGTCTATATCATCGTCTTCTGCTCTCCGCAATCCCCCTCCCCGCGTTCCCTCCCGGGCTACCCTTCTCGGCCTCTCTTTTCGGGTGGAACCGGCCCGTCCCTCCTTTCCTCCCTCGTTTCTTTTCCTTCTCTCCCTGCTCTCTCTCTCCTGCTCTCCGCGCGCCCTCGTCCTTCTTTCCTTCGGGGTCCGTATATCTCCGCGCCGCGCACTGTAGGGTTGAAACCCCCCCCAGTAATGATCATTACCTCCGGCATAGTGACAAGTGAGCCCGGGAAACCGGCGCTACGACTGCAGGAAATGGCCACAGATAACGCTGTCACGGCCATTTTTATATTATGACGAATGGATCATCTTTCCCCCGTTAGCTCGGCCCCGCCGGGGCGCCCGGCGGGTGCACTGGGGTTGGGGACGGGGGGTCACGGCTGATAGATCTGCGGCTGTTTCGCGCTCGTCGCGGCGCGGTCCCACCAGGGTGTAGCTCCTCGCTCTTGCCCCGAAAAGTCTTCCCCCCCGCCGCCTCCCAGCGAGATCGAAACTAGGATGCAGCATCCCAGCAATCGCCGGTGGAGGCGGACGTGCAAGACGCGCGGGTTTTTCCTCTAGCCCGTCCTCTTCGAAGAAGAGCAAAGCACGGATCGTCGCTGTCGGACGCGACGAGATCCCGATGCGTTGGAAATAATAATCCTCAGGTGATAACGTGAGACAGGATCGAGGAGCAGAGAGAGAGAGAGAGAGAGAGAGAGAGAGCATGGCCGAACGAAAACGCGATTCGACGAGGGCATTCCGACATGGCGTGCTGCCCCACGCATCGAATATCGCCCCTTTCCGCCGCGTGATCGGCGCTTTCTCCACCTTCCTCGCGAGACAGCGGCGATCATAAAGATCCCCGGCGGGGAAGGAGAGGAGAAGAAAAAGAAAAAAAAAGAAAAAGGAAAAAAAAGACACGAAGGAAACGAAACGGAATATATCCGACTCGATAATGTTCCGTTTCGGATCTCATGCCGGCCCCCCGTCGCGATGGCCTTTCGCAGCCCCCTCGCCACGCGCGGCAATAACGGCACCGGCCAGTAGTCTTTCATATCGCATCGGGGCAGCTCGTCTATGTGGAAATGCGATCACTTAGAACCGGCCTCAAAGTATAATTCGCCCGGCGTCTACGTGGAGATCGCCGTGCCGCTCGGTTGCGTCCGCGCGTATGTGTGCGCGCGCGCGTGCTGCGAGCCGAACACAGATCGTATATTTTTTATTATTGGTCGACCGCCGGCCAGTCCCCCGGGGGGGCCGGGGGGATGGGTGGGGGTGGGGGTGGGGAGACGTGGTCGATGGTGGCAATGGTGGTCATAGGGTAGGAGGAGAGGGGGCGGGGGCGGCGGCGGGGGGRGGGGGGGAGTTTCGATAGCTGACCACTCGACTGGATGTGGACGCTACGCTTCCTTGCCTCCTCGCGCGGTCAGTCCTCCTCCCCCTTCTTCCCGCCCGCCCTCCCCCGTCCCCCCGCGCCGCCCGGTCGTGCTCCCGTTTCCTCCGCCAATGTTGCGAAAGGAAGCGCCGGTCGGGTATGGACGCGTGTGTGGTCCGTGTGTATTTTTCGCTTCGCTGTACGTCGCCGTGCCGCACGTGTGTTTGCGCGCGAGCGCGTCCGACTCTCTCTCTCTCTCTCTCTCTCTCTCTCTCTCTCTCTCTCTCTCTCTCTCTGTCGGCATACATATGCGGCACGATGGACCGCGTCTATCTCTTAGGTCGAGGTCGTTTTATTGAGTGCGGACGGCGGAGAAACGATTCTCATGTTTTTACATCGAGGCAATTTTTCCATCTCGCCCCGTTGCCTTCAAGAACACGAACTTTCGACGCTCCCGCCCGCCCGCGCCCCTTTCGGATCCCACCCTGTTTCTCTCTGTTGGATCGGTTGGTCTCATCGGCCGATATCATTCGTCCTATACGCGACCCGAAACTCGAAGAGACAGCTTAAGCCGATGTCTTCCACACGCTCGAATTGCCATCGCGAGCTTGAGTGGCTGACGGACGCGACCGGAATCGACGTCACGGAGTATTTAGCTCAGCGCGAAGCGGATGCTTGTACTCCCTCGATCTCGCTGCGATAAGAATCACGCGAATTCCATGAAAGAGCATGCATTCGCAAGCAAGCCAGGATACTCGCGTAGTCCGAACAAGAGGAGCAGGACGCGCTCGCAGGTTGATTACGACGGAAGCCGCGCTGCGAGGATCGAAGGGGTTGTTTTCGCGGCACCGCGCGCACTCCATCCCTCGAGCTCTCCCTCGAGAGAACTCTCGAGCGAGCCTGCGAAATCAGGCACCGGCTCCTCGAGATCTAATCATCCCGAGAGCGAGGTCACCGCGGCGGTCGACGCGTCTCGCGCATTCCGGGGGTGAAGCGGGGTGGGTCGCAGCGGTTCGTTCAATTCACTCGCCGCGGCAGCGGCGAGCCATCCGTTATTAACTTTAGCGCGGAACGTAGCAAGAACCATGGAATCGCCTGTATCTCGCGATGGCGCCGTTGTCGCGAGGGTTCCGCGGCTTCCGCCCTCCCCTTCTCCACCCCCTCCTCGCGGAACCATCGCGAAGGTGGCGTCCAGAGGGCTCCTTCGAGAAGGCTCCTTCTCCTCGAAGAGGAGCCGCCGGTTGGCTCGCTCCTCTCGTTCGAGGGCTGTTCGCCGACGAAGCCCAGGGATTGGTCTAGGATGTCCGCGCTCTCTCTCTCGCTCTCTCCTCTTTCTCTCTTTACCTCTCGCCCCCGTGCTACTCTCTGCTACTCTCTCCGTGGTGGCTTGATTATACGTTGACCTAAGAAAATCAACCACCCACCTACCTACACCGCCAGCAACGCGCCAGGCCGCGCGTCCTCGGCCTTCGTCCTTCCCGGGGTGGCGGTGATGGTCCCGCCACCCTCCCGAAGCATCCAGCCGAGAGGAGAGAGACTCCGAGGCGAACAAGCGAACCAGGTGCCCCGATCTAGCCTTCCTCTTCCATCCTCGACGGGGCTGCATCGCCGCCTCGTCGCAAGAGGGCGAACGAGAGGGAAGAGAGAGAGAGAGGAGAGCGCGGACAGGGGGTTGGGAAAGCGAGCGAGGGGGTAACTCATCGCTTATGGATACTGATGACTCGCGCAATGAACTCAGACCGCGCTAAGGGTGGTACCGCTCTGCGGTAAACCCGCCGTTCTTCCCTTCTCTTGTCTTCGGCAACCGCGTACCCCCTCCACCGCGTGTCCCTCGCTCTGTCCCTACCTTCTTACGCGGTTATCTCCCCGCGCGTTCCCCCCCCCCCCCAACACTCTTTCAATAACGTTTTCCCTTCTCCCTTGCTCCGACCGGTCGCCGAAAAAGGATGCTGAAAATCATCATCGTCGGTCGAGAGGCTTGGTCATCTCGCGTGCGCTCTTTGAGAGCCGCGGAGATCGATTGACGGTCACAGCTTCGATCACTCGACTTTTGTGTAACGCGACTTTTGTAACGCGGATCGTCCCAAGGAATCGCGATTTCAGACTTTGAGAGAACCCTCAGAATCTCGAATCGAACTCTGACGACTCTGCCGCTCGACGCGCGCCGCCGTACCGACGGCTTTTCCCTCCCTCCCCCCTCCCTACCTCTCCCTCTCTCTCTTTTTCTTTCTCTCCCCATGGCCATTCGTTTCTATTACCTCGCCATAAGGGAGCGACGGTCGCACGGCCGGTTAGATTTATTTTCACTCGGCGGATCTTCTTTTACGGTCCCTCACCCGTCCCGCCCTCCCCCCCCCCCCCCCGCCACCCGCTCCGCGCACTGCCTGCACGCGCGCGTCGAATCGCGCGCACGCGTTTCCGCGCAAGGACTCGCCGCTCGTCGTCCTTGGAAGGCTCGCGGAGCGGACCGGTCGTATAATAAACCCATAAACACCCCCGTTACGCGTCGGGTGGAAGGGCGCGGGGACCAAAGACACAGAGACGAGTCCACCCCTGCGCTCGCAGTAATACATAAAATGCCGGGCACACGCTCGGAACGTTAGCCGCCATATAACACGCGGCGATACATCGATCGCTCGCCGTAGGATGACTCCGGCAAAACGCCGGGGTTTCGTCATCCCTCGGGCCGCCGCCACCCCCTTTTCGGATGATACTTTCCTCTCGCAGGGAAACCCGCGAGTGATCCCGCGTCCCCCGCAGCGGACGCTCAGAGGGAGATATTTATGGGGAGATATTACGTCGCCGGCCAACGAGGCTCAGAAACGAGGTTCCTTTAAGTTTAACCAACGAGGAAGGGCAGACGAGTCAAACAGCTGTATTAACGGATAAATTCTGTCATCTCGTTCTGCCCCATTCGCCCTCTCTTGTCCGTTCCGATGCGAGCGACGGTCCTCGATTCTCCGAATCTCGATTCGCCGAATTTTCGATCCAAGCCTACGTCCGGTAGCACCGAATCCTCGGTTGTAGGGGGATGAACGCGATGACGCGTGACGATAAGACGACCTTGCAAACGCACGCACGCATGCACGGTACGCGGGACTCTCCGCGACGAGGAAGAGAGGGACGTGGGCGGACGAGAGAGACGAAACAAAGGAAGGACCCGCGGCAGATGCGAGAGAGAGAGAGAGAGAGAGAGAGAGAGAGAGAGGGAATTCCTAAGCACCCGGAGCGCGCGTTGCTTAGCCGCGGTAACGTTCGACTTGCCGTAAAGTACGAGAGGCCTTAGCGCGCATCAAGGAAACAAACAGCTGGCGCGCGCAGTATGAATTAAACATGCTGATTAATAATTAACAAGTTGCCGGCTCCTCGCGCCGCATGCCGGCGCGAGGAGAGATGTGGGTGGCACTCGCCGGCGCTGCCGCGTGTGCGAGAGTGCGCTCGCCGCGCCCGATTAAATCTCGCACTCGGCAGAGGCTCGCGAGAGGCGCGAGCAGCAGCTGCTCCGGGTATCCGGGCACCGCGTGTCCTCGCAGCGACGTCCCAGGGTACTCCCTCGCCAACCCGTCTTCCGCCTCGCGCTTTGTTCGCACTTTGTCCGCGAGTCTGGACTGCGGTCGGCGCGCAGCTTCGCGGAAACGTCGGCAGGTCGGCTGCGCATCTCGGGACTCTCCGCAGAGCGGCTCGAAAGCGCCGCTTTCGCTTTTCTGGCGGCTCGTCGCTTTCTCCATCTCGCGTGCGCCTCGCGGACGACTTCCCTCCGTGGAGGGAAACGGGGACGGGACAGCGGCGCGGCGCGGCGCGCGATGCAATCGCGACAACGAGATCCGGATCTACGGTTGGAATTAACGATTGAAGAAGAAGCGCGCGCGCGCGCGCGCGAGAAAGAGAGGCATACATATGCTTCTTCTCCCTCGCGTTACTCGTTCCCGTGGCTGTATCTCCGAACGACGCCGCTCTGCATGAATCCGATCAATGTCCCCTGTAAACGGAGAAAAAGTTGGCCCGCGAGGGAGAAGAAGCCGGCGAGATGGCGGAGGGTCCGCCAGCTCGGCTCTTCATGTTTATTAATGTCCCGTACGTCCGTCTATCGATTCGCCGTTTCACTCTCGTTCCTCTCTCCGCGCGGAGATAATGATACTGACCTACGCCAGCTACGTCACGTAACCACGGATTTAAATGACTTAACAACGCCGCGGCGGATAGCCGGCGGCGGCCGGTTCTTGACACATTGACCGCATGCATTGTCGCGTGATAACGGCGCGAGGCGTCGTCCAAGCGTCACCATCAGTCCATCGGTAGACTGGCCGAAAGCCAGCGATGCTGATTTCCTGCGGAACAACGCTCCCATATTTAATCTCAAGCTCGAACGGCGAAACGGCAAAGTACTCTGGGACTTTCCAACGCGTTTCGGCGCGCGCTTTCGCATCCACCATATTAGCCAACGGAATGCCTGTCCCTCGAGTGCACGCACCGTATGCGTAAGCGTAACACCTCGACGCCGGTTGGCGCGTTACCTGAACCGGAAAGATACGCGATAAGAAGCCGAGCCCTCGGCGGACTCGTTAATACTCGGTATCGGCCGCCGCGGAAGGCGCGCAATCAGCAACCCCGTAGCGGTTCCAGCATTCTGCGAGGAGGGTGACGCGTCCAGGAAGCGTCCACCCGTAATTGCCGGCCTAATCGGCGGGACGGAGTGTATGTCGGAGGGGTGAGGAGTGAGAAGGAGGAGGAGACGGAGAAGAGCCGAGGCAACGAACGACACGAGAGCCGTGACGCGGTTGCTATATGGATTAATTAGCGATAAGGCTTCTAATGAGCGGCAGGTGAGCGAGCGAAGCAGGAGACCGAGAAAGCCGCCGTTACTCGCAGCTATCACAGCAATAATTCAGGTCCGTGTGATGCGTGAGTCGCGACGGTTACGCAGGATGAGAAGCAAGAAGTCTCTTCCCCGATCATCGCGATTATGGAGGCCGCGCTCAACCGGCACTCGTCCCTTCTTTGTTCTCAGCTTGCAGCTTGCAGCGGGTTATCCGTCCGGCGAGGGATAAACGGCGGGATATCGGCCGCCGGCTCGTACCAACGCGAGAATCGAGATGGAACGCTGGAACGGGCTGAGCTACGGATCCGAACGCTCGCGATTCTCACGCGTAGCGATGAATAATTCCGCCCGCCCGCCCGACCGACCGACCGACTTGACGCGGAATTGACTCAGCCGCGCGCTCCATCCTCGTACGGTCTCGTTTACATGAAATTACATCGGCGCTAACGATCGGGCGTAAAGTCGGAGCGTGGATCGTCGCGACGGGCGTCGCCTCGGCGGCCGGATTATGCGCTTACTTTTGCGCAACGTGGCATTACAGGACGCACGAAGGCTGTCGGGGAATAATGGCCGCGTGCACGCGCGCGCGTTTATGGCGCGAGAGCGCGGCGACAACGGCAGCGGCGGCCGTTGGGCAGACGCGGGCACCTTAAGAGGGTCGTGGAGTCACGTCCTGTGAATTGTGGGCCACGTGACGGAGGCGTGATCGAGGTGCGACGACGCGATGGAACAATGCCATCGGAGCTCTTCGAGGAGGAATGCCGGCACGCCGCGCCCATCTCGACGACGAACGGCGAGAAGCGACGACCTCGGGCGGCTTCAGGATTCTCCGATCCGGAGAGTGCGAGAGCCCGATGCGTCTGGATCAGTCCGAATCGATGATCGTTCTCTCGCAATCTCGATCATCTCGAGCGCGGATTCAGCTTTCTGGGCAATCATTCGCGAATCACTCGCGTTCACCTTTGCTCCCGCGCTCGAGAAGGGCCTCGAGAATAGAGAACAGTAGTGGCGGAAGTACCGACGATTTCTCTCCGATTTCCAAGCAGGGAGCTTTCTTCGATCCATCGGCGAGGCGAGCCGAGCCGCACGAAAGCCAGCCATGTGTCGTCTACGTAAACCGTACACCGTACACGGCGTCATTGGCCCCTAACGGGACCGCGGATTTCCACGAGGCCGATACTCGCTCGTGCCCCAACTGCTCGATTTACGTCGCGGAGGTGTAAGCGGAGTTTCGCGCCGGTTGATGGGCGCCTTATCCGAAGACCGCTCACCTCGATCTTCCCGATCTCGAACGACGCTTCAACGACTCTCGCGAGACGAGAATCTCTGCAGCTTTGAATTCGTTTGGCTCCCGCAGCATGCTGTGTTCCGGTCGAGTGCGAACCGGAAACGCAGGGGTCTCGGCAATTCCGTCAGAAAGATTCTCAACATGCGGAATCTTGGCGAGGCTTCGAATCGGCCGGCCGCTCGAACGTGTCGGTTTCCTCTCGCGCGGTAATTTGAGAAGAAACAAAGAGAGAGAGAGAGAGAGAGAGAGAGAGAGAGAGAGAGAGAGAGAGCGACTTCATTTGGATATGGAAGGCGCGAGAGGAGCGGGGCTCCGTTTTCTCTCCATCCATCTCGGAGGAGGAGACGGCGCGGCCGGTCCGTAATCGGAAATGACTGGCGCGCGCGCGCGCCAAATCCACCGAGCGCCAAAGAGCGATCCGCTAATGCGCCTCTCCTAATGAAGCCATCCATCGTCGGCGCGCAGGTAGCCTCGGCGATCGATGTTTCGTCCCTCTTCCACCCGCCATAATGGACCCTGGGTCAGCACCGTGAAACGCAGGCCACACCGACACGCACGCACGCCCAAGTGGCTACACGGGCCGTGCGTGTCACGCGCGTTATAAGAATGCGATAAGACGCGCGACACGCCATCCCGTCCCGCTCGCGGACAATGCAAAATCCGCCCGGTCGTTGTCGCCGCTCTCGTGCGTTCCGCTCGGTTCCGCTCCATTCCGAGAGAGTCGCCGGCCGCCGCGCGCCATTGTGCCGGCCCGACACCATCAACGGACGCTGCCATTGCCGAAGAGATCGCCTCTCCTCTCCCTCCTCCCTCCCGCCGGCGGCCGACCCGCCCCACCCCCTCCCCGCCCCCGCCCCCTCCCGTCTCGTGACCTTATTCCGCTAAAATGCGCGCGACACGCATGCCGAACGAGCGCGAACGCGCCGCGCTCGCTGCGCCCGCGACGCGTTCCAATTTCTCGCGCTCGGCGGATCCTGGACGGCAGAATTCCGTCTCGCTCACGAGAGCGAGAGACAGCCGGCTTTCGCGTACCCTTTGGAGATTCTCCCATCGCGGATTCTCGGCTCGCCCTCGTCGCGTTGATCTCTTCTCCTAGAGATCGATACTCTATTTACGTCACAATCGCGCGTTCCTCGTTTGAGAACTGGCCGCTCGAAGCGGTTCCCATCGATTCCCAAACGCTTCCAGCGAAGAGACAGAGAGAGAGAGAGAGAGAGAGAGAGAGAGACGACAGAATGGTCTCTTTAAAGAGAAAGCGGAGCGGAGGCACCGTTCGGTGGCCGCTCCGCTGCTCGCCTCTCGTCGAAATTCCGCACGAAAGAATCGAGAGGAGGCATCGGCGGACAATCGACGACGATAAAGATTATCACGATGGCCGAGGGTGTAAGAATAGCTGTTACCTCGTTACACGGTAGCCCGGTGTACTCGCTTACACGGCCGCTAACTCGTGGCGTTCCCTCGCACACGTACGGACGCGTACAGACGCGCGACGCCGGCTATATATACGGTCTTATTATCGCGCCGGTGCAATTAAAGAAGGAAGCCTAGAAATTAGCGGGTGGCGGACGTTGGTAAGTATAGAGTCCGCCGTGCGGTACGAGTCAGTGGCACCGGCCACGAGAACCGAGGGGGATGGCTCGTTGAGTCTACGAGCGAGCAAGCGGGAGCGAGAGAGAAAGAGAGCGAGGAGGAGGAGGGAGGGAGAGCAGCGAGGCTCCTGAATATGCATGGGCCAAACGGAACGGGACGAGGACGAGATAAGGGCCGACTTATTTTTCCTGCCTTTCATTTTGTACCATCCTTATTTTATTTTGGCGCTAACTGCTACCGCTACCCCGCCACGCCGCACACCGGAGACGGGCCCCCCCTCCCCCTCGCCGCCGAGTCGCGCCGCAGGTCGGCCTCGCCTTCGAAATTCTCACTCTCTCTCTCTCTCTCTCTCTCTCTCTCTCTCTCTCTCTCTCTCGCATGGTTGCTCGACGCGGTCGCTGTCGTGTTTTGAACAACTGGAGAACCGAAGGCGAACCGAGCCGCTCTGAGGGACGGCGCTTCTGATTTCCGCGACGTTAATGGCGATGCCCGTGAAAGGTCGCGAGAGAGACGAGAGACTTTCGCTTTTGGAGCTAGTCCGGGTCGATTGCGGCCGGTCGAGGACGATTCCGCGGAACGCAGAGAGAGACGAGGCTTGAATCGCGGATGCAAAGGTCGTAAATTGTGCGGGATATTGCGTAAAAGCATCTCTCGAAGGAGGAGGACTGAAATCCGAGAAATTTCATATGTCGCTGGAAGCCCGGCCTCACGTGATTCCACGGCTATTCGGGCGGGCCCAGCCGGGCGGCATCCCGGACAATTATTCCTGGGGCGAGTTCCATGGGGGCGGGTTGGATAGAGGAGAGTAAATGTCGGGGCGGAAGGAGCACTAATGGGGCATAAAATAAAAATATTCATTGGCGGCCGAAACGCCCGCGAGTTACCGTTTTATGGAGCTTAATTGTCGGCGGAAACGCCGAGTTGCGTAGGTCGAGGTGTTCATTTTACAACTCATTTATTAAGAGAGACTCGCTCCTCGCCGGCGCAGTTTATCGCGTTTATCGCGTTGCGATTACGTTAATCAATAATTATTCCATGATCGAACCTATTATCGTGAGAGTCGAGAGAAGAAAGACTTTCGGGCCAAAACCACGGAAGAGTAACTGGGAACACGAGGAATACGAGGAAGAATTATGCGTTGCAAGCAGAAAATTTCTTCGAATCAGCATGAAAGACAAGCGAGACGAGACAAGACGAGCGCAAAGTCGCGCGAGCGTCACGATATATCGCGACACCGTCTCGATCTTCCGATGTTGCCCTGCGGGACTTCCGGCGAGATTCGCGCCTTGCAATCGCGTCTTGGAGGATCGGTCGGTCGGTGCGGATGTCCCGAAAATCGCGATTATGCGGCTGGTCACGCCGCGCCCTCAGGCCGTCCTTAAACGCGGCAGGACTGGGCGCGTTGCGCCCAGCGGAACTCACTTCCTCTTTCCCGCGATGGCCGATCGGAGAAAAAGCGGAATCATGAATATGCATCGCGCACGGACCCCGTCGACGGGCACGACCGTTTGTTGGCGTTTGTTTCGCAGCCGGCCGCCGGGCCCCGAGCTTCGTCGAGATCGCACGGCGTTCTCGCAAGCGGCTCGCACGGTAAGCGGAACCGCGATTACGAATGCATCGCCACCCTCTTCTATTTCTCCTTCTTTCTCTCTCTCTCTCCGTCTCTCTACTTGCGGCTCAGCTGTCCGCTGTTACAATGCTGCAATTGATGTATGATACGGGTTGATCGCTGAACACTCGGCACGATGCGTCATCGAGATATAACAATCAACGAGTGGCGCTGGCTACGACGATTACCCCGGCATATAGAAATAATTCGCGCCGTGAGACCTTTATACATTATGCATTCCGACCAATGAAGATGCGGGAGACCGCTAGAAGAGCGCGCGAGCGAGCGATCTCTCGAAAAGCGAAGACAAACGAGCCAATGGCGGAGCGTCCACCTGCCACCTCGATTCGCGACATTCGATGACTTCGACGGGATAATCGACGGTTTTTTCATATGCCAGCTAACAATCTCGCTTTAGATTACGTTGCCTAGTGCGGGCAAGGCCGGTGGCCTCGCAGCGCTCGCGAATAGACGTCCTGTGTAAGCCTCGTCCACCTGCCTCGATGCTTTCAGCGCAAATAGATTCATTCGCCAACGAGAGAGCATCTAGGGGAGCCGGTATCGGGCATCGGAGCGACTTTCGCTCGACGTAACCTCCCGTCTAGGGGAAAAACAGGAAGAGAAAAATGCCTGTCGAGGAAAATGCGCGCCTTTGGTTTCCTTTCGCGGCGACGCGAAAGGACAGCATCGACAGCATTGTAATGCCGCCCATGATGTCGCTGAATATCCAGGATAAGTGAGAGTGACATCGATAAGGGTACATGTGGGCAGGTTACGCAACGTTCATGGACTTTACCGCTCGTTACCGGGAATGATACGGGATTCCGTCATTCGACGGAAACTAGAGAGCTATTAATTACACTACAGGTTGCAATTCACGATAACATGGTCCGATAACTAACCCTACCGGCGATTGGCTACATCGATATGCCGATGGGTTGCAAGGGATGGCCGCGTAATAAGCAACGATAATGTCACGCGACGAAGCAAAAATGATTCCCTTCAAGCCTGCGCTCGCGCCGTTGCCGAAGCTAATCTCGTTAACCAGCCAGGACTCGCGGGAAGGCCGTCAAGCCGGCTAGAGGACTCGAAAACCTAGGAAATTATCACACCGTATTATCCTCGGACTCGGAGCGGAGCGCGCGCATCCGTCGCGGACAGGAAAGGCGCACTGGCCTGAATAGAGAGGTTAGATAGGCAGCGAGCACCCCTTCGAGCACGCCGCGGGCCTCGCACGCAGGAAGGAAACGCGAAATAAATATATAGCCAGGCCTCTCGCGGATACGGCGCATCCGTACTCACGTACATGCGCGCGTAAGCGCACATGCCGCACAGCACGGACACAGCGGAATAGCGGGCTGGGAGGGGGGGGGGGGAAGGTCCGCGCGGGGGGACTGGAACTGGAACTGGACGCGCGGCAGTCCGGCCAGAAAGATACATATTTTTAAATATTTTAGTCACGGTCCGCAATCGCCTCGTCACGCAGCCTTGCCACCTACTGCCTGCTCTACCCATTACGTACCTACTACTTACCGGCTACTACGTGCCTGGGCATCGCCGCGGGTACGCCGCGCGTTTCTGGCTTCCTCGTAACCCGCTGCCGCACTCTCTCTCTCTCTCTCTCTCTCTCTCTCTCTCTCTCTCTCTCTCTGTCTCTGTCTCTCTGTCTCTGTCTAGCCGTCTGCCTGTCTGTCTGTCTTACTCTGTCTCTCTGTCTCTTCGTCGTTTCCTCGTGGCCATCCGAGGGGCCGAGCATCGCGCAACATCACGCGAGTTCTCGGTTCTCGGGGAAACGCAAGCGCGTGTTCTCTGTTGCTCAATGCCGTCAACGCCGGCCAAACGCGCTGAGAATGACCGGCCCGTCTTCGATTCGGCCACTCCGGGCGCCGGACAGGAGACGTCCACCTGGATTGTCAGCGGATGGCTCGACATTTCGTCGATGGAATCCAGGTGTATCCACGTGTACACCTGGATCGCTAATGCGCGTTATGCGCGTATCTAGCGATTTCATTTCCGCAACGGCGGAAATCCGGTCACTGTTGCCGCGGTTATTGGCGTCTTGGCGGAGAACATCCTCGCGTTTCGCCGCCGAGTGGTCTTATTGTAATGATGCGCGTCGATCATTACGGCTAACGGTCTCATGCATTATTCATCGCGCGCGTGTGTATGCTGCACAATCCTTCGGCTATTGCTTCCCGATCGTTATGGCGAGGCCGCGCCGCGCATTTCTGCCGGCTCATCTCCAACGACACTTTGCCAAAGTTATTTCAGTAGAGGCACGCGTAGAGGAATGATCTCCTGCGCGTTCCTTTGCGACAACTACAACAGACGCGACGTGGACTGGCGAACGATCTTCCAATCGCGCGATGGTAGCGCACACGGTGTTAACGCGGGAAACGGATGTTTCCGGGTTTCGTCGTCTTGGCCGGAAGTCGCGGTCTTCCGCGATTCCTTTGTCTTGCCGCTCTACCGATCGCTGCTCGACTTTTCCCGCTCGCCGCCGCCGCCGCCGCCGCCGCCGCTTTTCCTCCGCCGCGCCGGATAGCGCCGTTCTCGCTTGGCGCGCGCGAAATCACCGCGCGACGAGACTCGCGTTGCTCGCATCTACACGCCGACTAACAGCGATCAATGGAAAACCCATCAGTGTGCCGGCATGCCGCCGCTCGTCGGCCAGGCGGGTTTCCTCGCGGAATCTTATTAGCTCGCGCGAATTAACATACTCGCCCGTGCACGAGCGGAGTAATTTCTCCTCTCGCGTATTACGTTCTCCAGGACGACTCCTGCGCCGCGCGCGGGGGACAGCCATGAGGAGGAGGAGGAGGAGGAGGAGGGTTCCTCTCGAGGGGAGCCGGCTTAGGCCGGGGATCACCGCGAAAGATCGAGCAACTCGCGGAAGAGGAAAGTGAAAATCCCCGCTAAGGTGGAAGCGGATTCGTCCTTAAGCGCGCGGGATCTCGCGCGGGATCCGAGGATCGGTGGCCTCGCGGAGAGAGAGAGAGAGAGAGAGAGAGAGAGAGCGAACGGCTTGACACGAATTTAACGAGTAGACGCGTCATTAAGGGGGTGTTGGGTACCGGTGGGGTCATAAGCCGAACGAGGAGCGAGAAACGGACGGAGGAGCAAGAGCGGGTGGATAGTGGATGCGGAGGGTGGCGTAGCAGTGGCGGCGGCAGCGGGGAGGAGATGGGGCGGGGAGGGAGGAGTATGGCAAGCTGCGGTGGAAATGAAGGCGCACCGTGGCCGGAAAAATGCGAGGGCCTCCGTCTCCCCGCATACATTTCCATACATCAGCCCATCCAGCTACGTCGGCTGGTGCGAGCGCGAGCGACGATCCGCCTGACAACGCGCGGCGAGCGGGACGGAGCCACTTTCTGCGAGGAGAAAGAGGAGGAAGGAAGAGAGAGAGAGAGAGAGAGAGAGAGAGGGAAGCTGCGTGGATAAGGGGACCAACGGAATAAGTCCAACTAATTAGACGAGAAAAACCGCGGATTAATTACCCGTCGCCTTCGCCTCTTCCCATCCACGGTGGTCCCTTCAACGTCCTCCCCCTCCCCCGCGGCCGCTCGACTCCCATCCAGCTGGCCGAGCGCGGTAAACAATTTTTCATCCCTCGGTCTCGCGCGCTGCGAGTCTTGGAGAACATCTATGCGCGCGATGCGCCTCCGAGCGCGAACTGAATTGTTCCTCTGCGCGCGCAAGAGCATGCTGAAGAGTAAAGATCAACGTCGGCAGCGTTGGGTTTTTAATGGCCACTCGATGATACGCATGCACGCCAAACGGATCAAGGGAGGCCTCGAATTGGTGTATCGCAATCGGCCGTACGAGGGCACTCGAGGGGCTCGTTCTCCCTTCCGCGCTCAACTCGCGCGAAATGCTGATGTACGCTATCCGCATAAAAGGCTCGCATCGCGCTCTCTCTCCCTCTCTCTTTCCCTCTGTATTTCTTTCCCTCGCAAGGCAAATACCGGAACGAAAGCAAAAGTACGAGGAGGCTTTACCGCGGGGAGCAGGGCTTCCTTTACGCGCGGCCTCCACACAGTCGCACACGCCATCCGTGTGCACGGATACGCGCGCACACCGAGACCGACACCTCGACGAAGAAGAGCCACGGAAGCTTTCTCGCGACGCGCCGAGTGTTTGCGAGCCGTTCGAAAGCTCTCGGGGCTCCCGCCGAGTCCGCGCGGGGAGGGACGAGGCGGGACGGCTGGTTGACGGGTGGAAACGGAAGGATAGAAGACTGAAATGCAGATTTCGCGCGACTCTCCAGCATCCTCGAAAGCGTCCCTCCCCCTTCCGGACCCCGCTGCGCTTAACGCGCTTACTTCGCCTCCGCCGGGTCGCCCAATCCTCGAGACCTTCGGCCTTCGACGTTTCTCGTCTTGCCGGCACTCGTGTCTTCTCGCGCCTCTCTCGCTCCCCCCGAGCCTCCTCCGATTTACTTAGCGCTCAGGCTCACTTTGGGACTCTCAGGATAGGTATCGCCGAAAAGGGTAGGTATCCGTCCGGGATGGCCGACTGTTTGGATACCTCGCTGAATGCGAGAGCGACCGCTTGACGTTTCAACGCGCACGGCTACTGATAAGCGGCGCATCTTCTCGCTAGAGCCGCGAAAGCGCCAAGGTTTGATCAGTTTTACTCAGTCGAGACCGTCGAGGCCTTAAGCTCGCATTTGCGAGCGTTATGCATGCAGGGACACTGCTGCTCGCTCTCTCTCTCTCTCTTTCTCTTTTTCTCTCTGTACTCCGCTCCCCGATACGATCAGGATCTCGCCATACGCTTCGGCTTCATAAATTCCGCGGAAGGAGACGTTAAAATACGGGCTCCCCTCGCGCGGCGGGATTGTCTTAGGCGACATAAATTCACCCCGAGATTTCTGTCAAAGCGGAGGACGCGAGCCGGGCGCATCCCGGGCGCGGACTCGCCTCCGATATATCCGAGAGTCTAATAATTCATTTTATGGAAATGTCGCCGGGAGAAAGCGCGGGGAAAGCCCGGTCAGAGGCCGCGCCGCGATCGCTGCCGCCGCCAGAAAGAGCAGCGCGGCTCCGCAGCAGGGTGGAGGGGACGGGGGAGCATATTTTCCCCGAAATTTAGCGATCTCGGGCCAATAAATCAAACTGACCGGTCATCCTCGGTTCGCGGCGGATCTCCATATCGAGATTCCTTAGCATATAGAGTGCAAGCTTGCGTGACCCCTCGAACGTCGGAGTTACTTGAGTCCGGAGGAGGTCCGATCCGCTTCCGGCCAGCGAGCGGTAGCTACCCTCCGCCTTGCGACTCCTCGCGGGGATGATGGTCCACCGGCTCGCTGTTTTATGAGGTCGGCTTCGTATGAGCCGAGAGATGGCTGGCGGCGGCGGCGGCGGTGGCGGCGGCTGCTTGACTGAATAAAAATTACGGAATATGTTGCATATAAAGTAAGTGAAAAACAGACCGAGATGATGAATTACCGCGAGAACAGGAGGGGGTGGCGAAGATAACGCCCAGCGCCATCGATCACAGGCCATGGCCAGCAATGACGCGACCCTTCCGCTTCGCCTTCGCTCGTCGCGGAGGAAGACACCCCCCTCCCTGCCCGGGTTCCCAGCCGATACACGTGCGAGAAGCGTCTATCAATTTCTTACTTGCTCTCCCGAAAGAAGCCGGCGCGAAACCGCGGCTGGAATGACGCTCGCCCTAAACAAAGGCTCCAAAGTGCGCCCTCGCGTTATTAATGGCGATCCCGGAAGCCTCCAGGCGCCGCCTGATGCGCGGAGATAGTTAAAAAAAAAAAAAAAAGAGAGAGAAACAAAAAGAAACGGAAATTATTAATCCCGGGGTTGACGAAGACGCGCCGCGGTGCGTCTGTCTGGCAAAATCGATTTGTCGTCGACAAACTTCCCTCGCCCGCAACACGCGCATAAATCGAATCGATAGTCGGATGAATCGATAAATCCCTCACTGGAACTCATTCAAGTCGATCGAGGATCCGACCTGCCCGCTCGCGCCTCCTCGTCGCGATGCGCGAGCACGCGCACGACCGGGCCGGGTGTCAGCCAACCGACGTATCAGATAGGCTTCGTTTCGGCCTTTTTCCGGTGACACGAATACCGGGCCCCGCCAGCCCAGCCTGACGGTTACAGTCACGGTCATCCTCTCTCTCTCTCTCTCTCTCTCTCTCTCTCTCTCTCTCTCTCTCTCTCTCTCTCTCTCTTCCCGTGTCACCCTCCGCGTGTCCGGCGGTGCAAAAGCATCTGACGCGCTGTCCCAGGGGCCTGCGGCCACTTTAGATCGTATCATTCGGAGGTCACGGTGCTTATGCCGGCCGGCAGCTAACATATTTTTAAGTAGCGACGATAGCGTCTACCGGACGCGGCCGGCCAGTGCGCGCGCCGATGCGATATTCAGACGACCACGGCGCGCGATAAAGCGAGAGAGAGAGAGAGAGAGAGAGAGAGAGAGAATGAGAGAGAGAGAGGAGGGGGGGCGGCGGCGGCTCGAGCGCGCTCGGGTACTTGTTACTTGCGCCTGCTAGCCGGCCGAATGGCACCTGTCGCGCAAGGTGCGCCGCCCAACTTCTTCTTCGTCTTCCGCCGTTACGGCGACCCCGCCGGCCGCGGAGAGACGGATAATTGCGCCGTAGCGATGCTATCGCGGAAAATCGTCACGTTCTCCGGATGGATCCATCTAATCGACGCGGGATCAGCCCGTTAAATCTTTTAACGCTCCGCCGGCCGAGTTCTTGTTCTCCGACTGGCTGGACACTTCTTGCACGCTTCGCGATGCCCGTTGAACCCGAGGTTTAACTCAAATTTCCATTAGCTTCTTCCAACTGTCGCGCTCGTGCAACGGCCTTGATTCCAACAGATTTACCGTGTCCCGATGTTTACTGCGTTTATGTGGAACGCGATGCAAGAAATGACGACATTCCGTCGTCTAGGAACAGCAATGTCGAGAAACAGCGAGATCTCCGGTCGGCAATGCGTTCAGGAAGCCGTACTTCTCGTCGTACTGCAAGTCAAGGATGGATCCAGCTACGCCGGTAGCGACTCTCCGATTACAGCCTGGTCCTGGTTTAATCCTCTTTCTCGAGGGATCAGATCCATTTGGATCGTCGCGAAGGCAAAGTACGTCTCCATCGTCAGCATCCGGGAATTAATAACACGACGAGTACAACGGACTCGAGATTAAGCCGTTGTCTCGCAACAGCGAGCGATCAGACTGCGAATTAGACTTGAGAAACACTCAAGATTGCGAGATTCATGATTGCTATGTCTAACGTCACACGATATCGCCACTCGCTTGCCTTTTTGTACGGGTTGCAAGACAATCGATCAATCGGCGATGGCTCAGCCTTCGCTCACGCGAAGCCAAGTCGAGGACGAGTCGAAGCCAAGACAGAGTCGAGGTCAAGCTCCGATCCTCGCCGTTAACGACGTTAGCGACGACGAGATGCGCAGCGCTCGCACGCTCGCTCGTTCGCGAAAGCGCAAATCCGGCGTGCGCTCGCGGTGCAGGTGAACGTCTGCCGCGGAGCAGGTGAACCAGCCAATGATTCTTCGGGGGCCAACGCGGGGCCCACGAGGCAACGTTCGCGCGCGGCTGACCCCGGCATCGAGGGGCGCCGGCAATCGGAGCCGATCCCGACTCGGTGCAGCTGCACGCTCGTTCGCGTCCGCGATGCGAACGAGCGTGTCTCGTTACGAGTCTTGATACACGATACCGAATGATTAACAGCCGTACAAAGTCAATTACGATTCGCGTGACGGAGGACACGATGTTCGATGAAATGCCGCGCACCTTGAGGAATCCCTTCTTCGTGCCTTTGCACCGACCGCTGTAATCGTTGCCGATTATTTAAATTTTCGCATATCGAGTTCAAGAATCAAGAACGGGAGCTCGGCAGGAATCGCCGCGACGTGACGAGCTTTTCGCTGACTTCGACAGCATCGACGGACTCGAGAAAAAGAGAGAAATCAAGGTGTAATTATAATTACACACAGCATAAACGATGACTTTGTTGGAACAAGAATAGGGACGTGTCGGACGCTGTCTGCTCGTCTTGGCGGTCGTTGCGTACGAGAACCTCGATCGTTGCTAGTTGTCGGTTCAAATTAGCAACTAGAAGGAACTAGAACGGACGTTCAATCTTGCTGCTCTATATCGCGGATCTCAAGCACGGCTTGAGTCTGATGTCCAGTGAACGGACACTCTTTTGTGCATAATGTAAACGTTGCACGTATTAAACCGACTGAACTTGAGGGTATCTTTCATTGTCCAAATCTATATCCACTCGTCTAGTGTAAGGCAGATTCCAAGCAGCGAAGATCGCCCGGCAATCGATGTCCGACATCGATGAAGCTTCCGGATCGAATCGATCTCGAGAACGAACTAATCGTCGAACTTGTCTCGGTGCTCAACGCAGGCAGCGTCACTTTTTAGCTCGAGCAAGACGCGTTTCTCACGCTCGCTTGTGACGAGGAACAATCTCCCTCGCTTGGAGAATCTTTAGCCGGCAGCGTCGTCGCGATACGCGAGACGCGAGCTTTCCGGTAAGCCCGCTTTGGCGAAGATCAACGTTGAAGCGGTGTTACCACAAGGTCGGCGCGTTGCCGGGACACGCGGCCTCAGGATAAGGTCTCCCCGAGCTTTCCCCGAGATCCCTGCATTATCACGTGGGTATCCGCATCCCCGAGGAACGGGGAGGGTTGGGAGGATGAGCGCGAAGGACCGCGGCATCGGGGATGCGAACCCCCGAGCGGCAAGTAGATCCCTGCAGCGGACGAGCCGGCTCGCGAGAGGGATGACTCTCTCTCCTCGCACGAGAAAGAGAGAGAGAGAGAGAGAGAGAGAGAGAGAGAGAGAGAGAGAGAGCTTTCGGCGCAGTGAGCTTCCGGCGACTTCCGGCAGCTGGCCTGCCTACCCTACGGGCTTTCCCCGTTCGGAAGCGCGCTTCCGGTGAGAACCACGAGCCGCAAGGCCGGTCCCTTCCTTATCGGCGCCCTCGGGAATGGTTGACGCGTGTCCCTCCTCCTCTGGCTTCCACTTCTTTTTTTTTCACAGGTAGACGAGAGGGCCCCGCGACGGGGGGGACGGAAGAGTCGTCGACCGCGCGTCTTCGTTATAAGGAGATATCGCGCGAGATACACGGCCGCGTTCTGTCACGGCTGGCGCGCTGCGCGGCCTAACGCCGCCGCGGCAGTACCGCGTCGCTGTCGTACCAATTAATCGCCGGGAGATTCTTATCGCCATGGGATGTTTTCAGTCACGGGCTTCAGTCAGCCCTCTTCCTCCCCCTCGGTGTCTCCTCTTCCTGTCCCGGCGTGACAGGCCGGTCGTCCCTGGCCGGCGTTAATTTGCGAAAACCGCGATCGCTCGGCAAGTTGCGCCGGTGTTGGCGCCGGAAGTTCCCGCGGACTGCGCGCAGCTAGCTTGCCGCTCGATAGCTCGCGGATCGATTTACCCTCACGACCAACGCGTCTCGCGGCCGCTTCGACAAACTCGAGCCGCCAGCCGGGTGGAAGCGATCCCGAAGCGTTGCCGACATTTGACAGGCGTCGCAAGATTTCCTCGGCTCAGGTTCCACCTGCCGCGGCGAAACGACGAAATTCCCCGGAGTAACGAAGGACTGAGCTCGCGAGGGGCGGGGGGTGGGGATCAGGTGTTTGCGAAACCGGTCAGGCAGTCGCGCGGTATCAATGCCGAGATCTACTATCGGAGCTTGCTATCAGGTCTATCAGTTCCTCGCGGAAGGGGCTCCTCTGGAAATTTTTGGCAGGCGGTCTCGCAGGAAGAGAGAAAGGGAGGGAAGAAAGAGGAGAAGAGAAAGAGAGAATTGGAGCCTGCTCAGTTTCGGTGGCTGACGCGTCGCCCGATCCATGGGAACAGCGTTTTGTATTCCGCGTAAGTGCCGGGAGAGTCGACCTCGCGGTGCACGCACGTGTGCGCGCGGGCGTGCGCGCGTACGCGCGCGTATGTGTGAATGAAATTCAAGGCGGGTCGTCGGTCAGTCCGGTAGGTCGGGCGGGATCTCTCGCTTGTCCTTGTCCCGTTCTCGCGTGTCGTCAGCGAGAACGTGCATCGACGATGGAGTCAGGAGCAGAATCGGTCGCGCGCGAGAAGAATCGGTCGACTCGCGATGACCGATGCGGTGGAACTTTGCCACGGGAAAACCTCGCGCCTCATTTCAAAGTAGGACTCCCTCAAGGACAGCCGATTCCGCAAACTGATGGGCCAGCAATAGCAGGCCCGCGCGTGACGGACCACGCGTAGAGGTTAACCTCCCGATTCTGGGTCAACGTTCCAGTCCAGTTCCGCGCGATCTGTTTCCAAGCGTCTTCGTCCTCGTTCGCGTGCGAATCGGGCTCTCAAAGAGGATTCGCTCTGTTGCAGCGGGAAATGCCAGATATCTACCTGCGGAAGAGACGGAAGCCGAGCTGAGCGGCGAGGACGAGCGAGGACGAGCGAGGTCGCGCGAATGCAGGCGGACGAATGGATGGATGTATGGATGAATGGATGGATAGAGGAGGAGCGAGAGGGGACGGGGCGCGGAGAGCGTCGCGAATAAGAGGAAGCAGCGAGTGATTGATTTTTGTCGTGGCTTTGCCCGACGCTATCCGCTATATCCGCGATTGTGTGGACCCGCAGGGGACTCCCGGCGGCGGCAGCGGCGGCGGCGGCGGCGGCAGTTTCGTGCGGTGAAGCGACGACGGTGGGCGCCGCGACGCCGTCCACCGATTGGCGGTCGCCGTCCCCAGGGGGCGGCGCTAATCACCAGACCGTGCAGCACCGTGAGTCTCGACTGCACTCGCCTCGAAAGCACTCTACCGTGCATCGGTGCCTCCGATGTATATATATACCTTCCTATCCGTGGTACATATAATCCACGATGTGTGTATGTGTATGTGTGTATAATATATATATACATATATATATATATATATATATATATATATATTTACACACATTTATACGCGCGTATATGCATACATGTACCTATGCAAGAGCGCAAACACACGTGTGCGCTCCTCCACTCGTGCACGTACACGTGCGGTATCCCTCTCACGTCGGAACTCGCGCGCGCGCGCGCGCGCGCGCGAGAGAGAGAGAGAGAGAGAGAGAGGGAGACAGAGCGGGCACCTAGTGGAGTCGGGAACAGGATGTAAAGTGACGGCTATGACGACGGGAAATGGAATCGCGCGGCGATCCCTTTGTTCCCGAACGAGCTGGAACGAGAGGGAAAGAACGAACGAGTTAGATAAGTGGCAGATAGCTTCAGCGGGATGGATGAAGAGACGATAAAGGTGCGTGGTCGGAAGAAAGGAAGCCCGTGTGTACACACGCGCGCGCGTGTATCGCAAAGAGAGAGAGAGAGAGAGAGAGAAAGAGAGAGAGAGAGAGGGAGGGAGGAAACGTTGGCTCGAACGCGCTCGAGCAGGTTCGATCGGGCTGCTGGCGAGACGATAAGGGAGGCGATCGGCGTCGCAGCGCGTAACGCGCCGTCTCTTTCCCGTCGTCTTTCTCTCGCGGGATTCTTCTTCGAGACGGTTGCGCTTCGGGCGGCCGGCGAGATGAGAGATACGGCGGATGCGCGCTCCGACGAATACGGCGGGATCTAGCGTCTAATCGCTCCCGCGAACGTGGGAGCCGCTCTCGCGAAATGAAGGTCGGCCTCTCGTGAACACCGAACTACCGAAAGGTAGACCTCGCGACCTTGCTCTCTCGCGGAGAGATTGCGATCGCCGGTCCGATCCGTCGCGCGATTCGGGCCTGGGTTTAGCTTCGCAATTGGGCCAATCCGCACGGCCAGCGGAAGGGAAGGAAGGGAAATGACTGATTGATCAGCGAGAACTCTCAGATGTGGCCAATCGATGGAAAATGCCGATCGCGCGTACAACGGCATCGGAATTAATTGAAACGGCACCGCTGCGAGCGGTGTCGCATAATTCTCGCGGCTCGGACGGCACATATCATGCCATGCAAGAACGTCCCTTCCCCGCCCCACCCCCCATCCAGCATTCCCCCTCCGCGATACTCCCCCCTTTTATTTTGGAATCGAATTTCGAGAGGCACCGCGAGCGAGAGCTCGTCCCATCCGCGCTGGTTTCCACGCGGCTTGATGCTCCAGCCGTGACATTTATTAATATGCAAATTAGCGCTCCGGATTAAACGGCTCCTCGTACGAATTATCTCCGTTCAGATCCACGGCCCGATTACTCCGCGACAGATCAGCTACTAGCCAGAGGGACTCTTCGACTCTTTCGTCCATTTGTCACGACGCGAGCGCGTGCAAAGACCATCGCGCCGTTTCGCAAATTCGGGCCTCGTCGTCGCCGCCATTGCCGCCGCCGTTGCTCACGACACGCCGTGAAAGTGGCACAGCGACTGTTCCGCGGTTTTCGCTCGGGGACGACGGGGCGATAAACCACCAGCGGTGATTTACGCGGCCACGCCGCGCAAGGGAGAAACCTGGCGCGGATCGCAGCCGGGAAACGATCGCGGCAGTCAGGCCGACAGGTCGGCAGGCAGCAAGCAACGATACACACCGTTCGGTGGCAATGTAGTTGATAAAGGCCGATAAATCGCGAGTAAAACGGAGTGATAATATCGCACGCGACACGGCGGAGAGGGAGGAACGCGGGTGGGATCGCCGCCGGAGATGGAGGTGGTTGGAGGAGAGCCGGAGGAGAGCCGGAGGAGAAGACGACGACGATGGTAGCGTAGGAGGCGGCCGAGTGAGCAGAGCGGAAGGGAGAGCGAGGGGGAGGCCAGGGAGGTCCGGGGAGAAGCGTTTCTGCCTCGACGGCGACGACGACGACGACGATGACGACGAGGACGACGAGGACGACGAGGACGACGAGGACGACGACGAGGACGACGACGACGACGACGACGACGACGGTTGCGGTGGTCAGAGGGTGCGGCGGGATACAAAAGGGAAGGTGGGCCCTCCAAGTGGGGAAGCGAGGGAGCCACGGTGGGGAACGCGGCGCGTCGCGTCCGGAGGATGGCAGAGAGGAGAATCGTGGCCATAGGTAGCGGAAGAAGGGGCACGCACGTCTCTTGTGCCATGTCGCTTAAGCGAGAGACGGAAGCGGCGAAGCGGAGAGGAGCGGACGCGGAGGACAACGAGGAGGGACCAATGGACATGCGCGGGTGTGCCGCGACACCACGGCGACCTTCTGGCCACCTCCAGAAACAAAATGGCTACCCTGCCTCTCGGCACAGCCGACAGATGGCGACAGAGCCACGTCCATCAGCCGTCCCCGGATTCTGTCGTCCGCGATCTCGAACTCGCACGAGAGGAATCATCCGCTCGGCGTTCCTCGCGCTTCCTGCTGGAGCGATCATAGCTCTGTCTGGTCCCGGATCGCGGATCTTGCCCCGACGATGACGAGGTTCGTCGGGAACCGCGCAGCGCTAGCCGCTCGACGATTCCTTATCTCGCAACAGCTTGTCCGCCAAATGGACGTACACGATTACGCAAGCGTGCCAACCACCCCCCGCTTGGCTGGAAAGAGTTATCGCGTTATCGCTTGAATTAATGCTCGGCCAGCATTCGCGAGTAATCACGGATGCTGCCGCGCGGAATTATATCGAGCGAAACCGAGCCGGGGATCGTCTTATCGGGGCTACCGATCGTACGTTTGATTTACAAGATGCTCCGGAGGAGCCGCGAGCACGCGCGCGCATCTCTCTCTCTCTCTCTCTCTCTCTCTCTCTCTCTCCCTCTTGTTCTCGCGTGTAAGCACAGGCGTAGATAGTTATTCGATACACGGCGTTAATTTGTCGAAAGCATTCGCGTCAGCGCGCGAGAGTGAATATCATTTGAATGCATTAAGCATTCCTGCGTATGCATCGCGCTGCCGCGCGCGTAGTTAAGTAGCGCGCGTGCATCGCGCGCCGGCCGAGGCTCCGCGTCGACGAATCGAGCAGCCATATTTCAGACACCGGGCGTCTTCCGTGTCTGATTCGAAAGATAATCGTCAGTTCTCGCGCTCAACACGCCTCACGCCGCTACTCGCGCGCGCGCGCGCGCGCGCGCGATACAACGTAATTACGATCGATGGTCGCCGCCGACAATACCGATATCTGCGCGCGATTCCGGTGATATTTAACGGCCGCGGCAATTTCGCGGCTATTTCCCGCGGTTTCCACCTTCGACTCCGGATTAAAGAGGAAAACGCGAAGCGAGGAAACGCCGAGCGCCTCTCATCCGGGAGAGATTCGGCGATGACTTTAGGGCCGAAGGGCCGATGCGAGCAATGAAATAAACTGAAACAGAAAAAAGAGAGCGACAAATGGGGAAATGGGGGAAACGGGGGGGATTGTAAAGTATCCGTAAACGTTAACGCCACCGTCGAGCAGTTGTCGTCGGCGGGCTGGTTAAAAATTCAGCCGAAGCGGCACGAGCAGCGGCACGTCAGCAAGAATGGTGATCTAAATTCAGCGAAATAAACATTCCCCGGGGCACAGTGAAGCCCCGCGGTTTCCCCCGGCCGGGGGAATAAAAATGTCAGCGCACGTCTGCGGCCAATGGCAGCGTTACGCCGGGAGGGGGGAGGGGGAGGGGGAGGGGGGAGGAAAAGGGTCTCGCGGCGGCGACAGCGGTGGCGTCGGCGGTGGCGAAGGGAACGGGGACTCTCCTTCTCTCCCCTCGTCGGTGGCTACAAGGGAATCGTCGTCTCGGCGTCTCACGGAAATTTTCGCAAGACGAGCCTGTCGGAGACATTGATTGGCGAGCGACGAGGCGCGCGGTCGGTCCGAGCATCGGTCGTTTCAGCGTCGGCTGAATGTTTTTAGGACGGTAGATAGGAGCCGGAGCTCCTCATGCATATTCAACGGCACTCTCAACTCCTCCGTCACAGGAGGGAAAGAACCACCCCGCCCGCCCGGCGCACCCCTTCGGCCCCCCTATCTCGCGATAGAGAGAAAGGAGACGGAGCGATGGCAGTTTGGTCGCACGAACGGGAGAGCGAAGGAGAAGCAGGGAGAGAGCGAGAGATCCGGAAAAAGAGGGAGCGAGGGAAAGGGAGAACCAGCGGGAGAGGAAAGGAGCCCATTGGGGTGCTCTCGCGATTTCCTTCATATTCTGCGTCGGCTTTTGTTGGCGGTCGAAGATAACCAAGCGGCAGCGGCAACGTCTACTCGACAATTCTGGATGACGAGCGCGCGCGCGCGCGCGTACGAGATTATCCTTAACTTGCTGGGAATTCCGGGGGATGATATTGCAGGTGAATCATCCTGTGCCGGGACGATTCCTGCTGCCGCCGTCGTCGTTCCACCCTTCGCTTCGCCGTTGCTTACGTCTCGTTATTAAGTCGGTGCACACCGGCGAATTCAGGTCAGCGGGGAGAGGCCGGCAACAACGTCGTTCGAGATCGCGCCGGGGGACGAGGATGCCGGGGATTTCTACCGTACCGCGACAGCTTTCCGCGTCGCCGGGGACCGCGCGGACGCTCCGAGTCCGAAGTGAAACGGCGGCTTTCTGTCATTGCGGACGATCGCGCGCTCGCGAAGCGGTCCTACCTCGCACCGCGAGAACGGCCAGATCGGAAATCTGACCGGGCTGACCTCGTGTGCCCGCGGGATTAGCCGTGGCGGCTCGCGTGGCCACGCTAGCGCGCCTTGACCTCGCACCGCGCTCGATTGCTCGATAAGATACAACGGCGGGGGACGAAGCCCGCGTGTGCCACGTTGGAACCCGGCGTGTTCCCGTTTCCTGTCACTGCCGGTGTCCAAACTCGCGACCGTCACGCGAGCGCGATCGCGATTGATCGGCAGAAAGCCGATTAATCATCGGGGACGATCTTACTAAACAGAGATCGCGCCGAGATCGTATAAAATATTTCTTCAATCTCTGATCCGGGAGACTTATTCCTCCGGATCTCGTTCTCCATCTAGAGCCATCCGGCGCGACCTGGAAGAAACAGCGAAAGAGAGCGGGCGTGGGGGGGGGGGGGGGGAGAGAAAAGTCGAGTTTATCCGCGCGGCCGTCTGCTCGGCCGATCCCATGGTTTTCACTCGTAACGATTCAGCGCGCCATGGAGCCATCAAAATCCAGCTGTATACATAAACACCGGCGTAACAGGGCGGCTGAGAGGTGGGACGCGGCAGCAGGGGGAGCGAGGGGTAGGGGGGAAGAGAGGCGATCCGCCGGTGAGCGTTCGGAAAAAGAAGCCGCGACGGAGGTTCGACGACGCGGCCGCGTCGTTTACCGGAAGAGCTAGCGTTCGGTTACGATGGCGATAAATTCGAGCGGATTTCGCGGTTGAGAACTGCGGAAGCATCGGCTATATACAGTCAGCGCTGAGGCTGAGTCCCCGTGGCTTCTCCGGGGATTGATATCCCTCGTCTTCCCCTTTGATATCACCCTCGCGACGGGCGAGCGTCCCCCCGCGCCTTCCCTCATTCCGCCGGCTTCTCCTTCACCCGCCATCACCACCATCGCCGCCACCGCTGCCGCCACCGTCGTCGTCGTCGTCGTCGTTGTCGCCACCGCCGCCCTTACTCATTCCGGTCGACACCCCCTTTGTGCGGGGAAGACAGATCGAACCACCCTGTTTACACTGCGACGCGATGATTTGCCAAATTAATTAGCCTACCCCCGTTGTCCTCTCATTCTCGCTTTCTGTCTCCTCATTCTCTCGCTCTCTTTCTCCCTCTCTCCTTCTCTCTCTCTCTCTCTCTCTCTCTCTCGCTTTCTCGCGCGCGGTCTTTGTCTTTCGACAGTCGGCCCGGTATTCTCGTCTGGACCGGGAGGCTGCGCGCGTCTTGCACGTCCGTGCGTTGAATGGCCCCGGCGTGTAAAAACCGCGAATAATCTTCGCCGCGCGCAGTCCCGGCTTTCATTAACGGCGAGAAGGATGGGCTGCACGGTAATTTCTAACGAGGCTGCGAGCGAGCTCTCGCCGCGAGCCGCGCCGCAAAAACCTTTCTTGTGCGTCTCCGCGGTGGGTAGGCGTGACACCGAAACGGGATCGTTAACACAAAAATGGAGTGACCCAATAAAAGGAGCGAAGACGCGCCGGAGACGAACCGAGAGGGGCGATGCGGCGCGATGGGTAAATTTGCATCGCTCCGGAGACCCTCCCGTCCCTTCCCCGAATATCAGATCCCTGTCCACCCTGTGACCGGATCGCTTCCAGCGTTCTTCTCGGTTCAGGAGAATCTGATCGCGCGATGCGGGAACGCGTCGGAAATGCGATAAAGTCGTCTTCCTTCTGGAACTCGACGGGTCCTTCCGGAGACCGGACTCGTTCTTGCGCGTCCGAAAACGCGCTTGACGAAAGTCACGCGAGACATCGCGAGCGGACGCAAGCGGATTCTCGAGGGAGGAGTCCGATCCGCGCGAGCTGACTGGCGCGGAGGCTAGGAGAGCCCGAGGACGCTCGTAAAACATCGAAGGGCTTCTTTTTCGCGGTGCCTCGTCGCTCGAGGGCGTCGAGAGTCGGGGCGGTGCCGGCGAAATGAAATTAAACGGCTCCCTTTTTCGTCGTCGGAGCATCTCGTTCGCGGTAAAAACGAGTGTGGACATCCGGCACTAACCCCATGGCGACTACGGCGATGACTACGCCGGTGCTGGTGTGCGGCGGCCCTGCTGGTGATGATGGTGGTGGTGCCGCCGGGTATAAGGATAGGTCCAAGAGGGCGGACGACGAGGGGGCCAGTTCCTCGTTAATGCCCGGCGTGGCTTCGGCGCGCCGCGCCGGCCGCCATAGCGCGCCGTTTAATGCCGCGCCGAAGACTCCGCTCGTTATACTCCCGTATTTACTACCGGCGATATTTATTTAGATTTTACGAGATAAACGGCACTCGCGCGACCGCATTGCCATTCTGTGCCGCGCGGATACGACTCCACCACGCCGATCCATCTCGCCCTCTTTTTCCTCGCACCTCCGGCTGCTCTCCTCCCTCCCCCAGCCCTTCCGTCCTCGCTCCCGCTCCCGCTCGTCGTTCTGCTTTATAGTCGCGAGATACGACCGCGTTGCCGACGATATTCCGCCGCGTGCTCGCGCTGTTCACCGCGAGCGACGTCGAGGCTCTTCCGCTCCCTACCCTCCCGCCTCCCCCCGCGAGCGGATGTATCGGCTGCGTGTGGGATAATCCCGCCCGTCGTAAAAGGCGGCTGGGAGGACACGCAAGAAATTAGGAGAGGCCGGGAGAACAAGTCGCGCTAAATCGCTTTAATCTGAATCGAGCGGACCGGATCGAACGCATTTCCAAGTCGCCTCGAAAGGGAAAGAGAAAGACCATCCTCGGTGTTTCCGCACTTTTGCGGAACAACTTGTCGATTCGTTATTCGTCGTCGATCCGCGCGAAGGGCAACCGCGCTGACGCGAGATGCACGATGATGCACGAAAAATTGAATATACGCGAGGAATATGTCACAGCTCGCCGAGGAGAAGGGGAAAGCGGGGAAAGGGAGAATGGCGCGAGTAATCGGACGAACGGATCGTCCCGCTTTCGTTCCAGCCTTCGCTGTTCATTGTTCGTCTCTCCTTCTGTAGCTCTCTTCTTCTTCTACTTCTTCTTCTTCTTCTTCTTCTTCTTCTTCTTCTTGGTTCTTGGGCGAACGACAATCGATACCTGGTCGGGGAGGAGACGCGGAGCTGAGAAAGAGAGCCGCCGTATCTCGCCGAGGGCGACGGCGAGGACGAGAGGCGTAAGGGGTGGGGGAGAGGGTGAAGGGGGAGGGCTGGGAGGGTGGCGCCTCATATTTTGCTCATTAGCGTCAGCATCGTCGTCAGCGTCGGGACGCCCTCACTTCGCGCACCACGGCGCACCTAAGGGTGGAGAGGGACTATCCATCATCTTGTCCTCCGTTTCGCTCGCCCGCTCCTCCGTTATCACCCCACCCCCTTCCCCGCCAGCCGTCGGTCCAACCTACTCATCGCTTCTCACGACGGTCGCAGCTTTCTGATCTCTCGCGGCCGACTATCGAATTGATCCTGCAGAGCGACGATGACGACGAGGAGAACGGTGAACGGAAATTGTCGCGTTTTCGTAATCTCGACGATGCTGAGGACGATATTAAGCTCTCTGGAATTGCCGACAAGGCCGATCGGTAATTTTGCGCGACAACGCGAGCGATTTTGGCTGGATATCTCGCGAAAGCGGAGCAAAATCGCCCGATACGTCCAGCTCCGCTTTCCAGGAGGACGAACTGCTTCGTTACACCTACACCTACCCCGCCAACGCTTCGTTTCGCGCTGACGGATCGTTGGTTACGAGGCGATTATGGAAATGTTGTCGCGTCTCGCAAATCGGCGCGAAACAAGCGTCGAAACGGCGGTACGTTCGATCGAACGGCTGATGGATCTCGCCGCAAAATCGCCGCTAATGTCTCGTGCATATCTGGCGCGATCTGGTGCATATCWCTCTCTYTCTCTCWCTCWCTCTCTCTCTCTCTCTCTCTCTCTCTCTCTCTCTCTCTCTCTCTCTCCACCTCTTGCTGTTTTATTGTCGAGTTGAAGGATGCATCGGTTGCGATTACCGGACAGCTACCTACTTTCGCATGAAATCCGTTTTTAGCGACAGATCGTAAAGCGATTTATGTGTACGACCGGCTGTAACGCCGATAGTAAACGATAAACGTGCACAGTGCTCGCTCGAGCCCTCCCCCGAATCACCAGCGCGGTTAGTTGCCGTAAAGGACTTTATTACCCGTACTACCTCGCGTGCCACCTAGTTACGCTTCAATAGAAAAATCATAAACAGACCTTCTTGCACGAACGACTACGGCTCCGCGTTAGGGAAATCGCCAATGCTAAATCCTCCCCTTATGCTGCACCATTGACAAACAACGCTGCACGTGTGCTTGGGAGAAACACGACAACTGAGGTACAATTAATAAATTATACGATAGATCATCCGCCATAAAATCAGGACTGTCGTATACGAGACTCAATATAGCTTTGGAATAAACATCGAGGATCATCCTACTAAGGACTTTGAAAAATCCAACAGTGAACCAAGAATTTCTTCGCGAAATTCCCCGCCATTAGTGGAATTTCGATTCGGATATTAAAATTTACAACAGTAGCACATAAGAGATGAAACGAATTCGCGTGCATCACAGGCGACCGGCGCGACACACGCGGTGAGACACGAGATCTAGGAAGATGTTTCTCTAATATACGTTCTATATACACCTGATATATAATATACAATAAATGGTAAATAATATATACAATATAATGAGTATATGTTATCTATTATATAATTTATATATATATATATATATATATATATATATATAAAGGAACATGTTTGTAGATAAAAGAAAATATTCCTAGGTCTCGAGATACCTCCTACCAACTCATGATATTCTGATACCTCGTAAACATACTAATTGATGTTTCAAAATAAATATAAATATATAATATATCAAACCTAACATATACTAAATATCATAGCAATTAACATTCACGTAACATATTATCATATGTTATGCAATGTATTATATATATAAACCTCAATTAGTGTACTCCGATGTATCAGGATACCATGAGTGGGTAGGAGGTATCAAAAAAACCTACGAACATCTGTGTAGATATAAGAACACGTTCCTAGGTTTCGAGATACCTCCTACCAACTTTTGATATTCTGATACTTCGTAAACATACTATTTGATGTTTCTTATTATATATATATATATTATCATAAATATATATTTATCATATATAATTATCATATATATATATATATATATATATATAAATTATATTATATCTAACATATACTAAATATCATGGCAATTAACATTCACGTTACATATTATGATATCTTATGCAATGTATAATATATATCTATATTTATATATATATATATATATATATATATATAAACCTCAATTAGTATTCTTCGATGTATCAGGATACCATGAGTGGGTAGGAGGTATCAAAAAACCTACGAACATCTGTGTAGATATAAGAACACGTTCCTAGGTCTCGAGATACCTCCTACCAACTCTTGATATTCTGATACTTCGTAAACATACTATTTGATGTTTCTAATTATATATATATATATATATATATATATATATATATATATATATTATCATAAATATATATATATCATATATATATATATATATATATATATATATATAAATTATATTATACCTAATATATATTAAATATCATGGTAATTAACCTTCACGTTACATATTATGATATGTTATGCAATGTGTAATATATATCTATGTCTATATATATGTAAAGCTCAATTAGTATACTCCGATGTATCAGGATACCACGAGTGGGTAAGAGGTATCAAAAGACCTAGGTATGGCTTTGTAGATATAAGAACACGTTTGTAGGTCTTGAGATACCTCCTACGCACTCATGGTATCCTGACATATGAGTATTCTAACTGAAGATTATATATCTATAGATATAAATTATATTTTACCTAACATATACTAAATATCATGGCAATTCATATTCACGTTCATATTATTACATGTTATGCAATGTATAATATATATATATATATATATATATATATATATATATATATATATATATATTGATATATATATAAATATCAGTTAATATGCTTAATATAATAAAACATCATGAGTTCGTACAAGATTTCCACGAGAACGAATGCCAAGAATTGCCTTTTGCGATATTTCGGAGGTAGATTGATTGAGAAATATAGAGGTAAATTCTTGCGACATAAAACGTGGAAAGGGAGAGAGAGGAAAATGAGTTTGAAGTAGTGCCCAAAAGTGCGTGGGACATAATTTATGTAATTATCTAATTTATTAATTCATCTTCTGTAATTCCTTAAGATTTTGAGTTTTCGCGATATTGTGTCGTATAATTCTGTGCATCCAGGGGTAATCTTCTAAATATTTGTCAAATTTTCTTGAGATTGTTTTCGTTTCAAGTATAGAGAACGAATTAATATGATCTGAGATATTAAATTGCATCCTATTATACATTCATACAATTGTACAATACAATACAATTTATTATACAAATGATAATTATTGTACTCGTGCCGTATTTTATACTCAGTCGTACGTGGATGCATTGTCATGGATGTATGCATAACTGCTTACGAGTTTCGATAGAATTCACGGGATCAATGGACGACTTGAGAGACTAATTCTAACCTTGATTCGATGACGCGAATGAACGATAGTTCCCGCTGACGCGAATTAAAATTGCGAAATGTATCGCCCGCATGAGAGATATGCATCTCGCGGTTGATGCATGTCTGCGTGTAGCGCGCGCGGGCGTTGGGCAAATTATAATCCTGATAAGGTAATTAATAATCGCCATGCAAATTGGCGTATGCTCGGCCGCGTGCGCGGGACAGATGCAATTAGTGTTGTCGAAGTACGATTCTTCTCGTGTCGCGTCTTCGCGCCATCGATAGCGATTGACTATCGCGTACGCAATTATCGACAATTACGGACTCTCGATCGGCCGGTCTAGTCTTGCGCGCGCGCAAGTGCGCGCAGATGCGCATCGCTGTGCAAACACGGCGGCACTCGTGATGTAGCTTCTCCATTCTCAATCGCTGCTTTATCGCGCGTCTTTCGTGCGCCTTGCGCCGGACGGGCCTCGTAAATGTGCCGGCGCGAGTCGGGCGAGTCAATGCCGTGGCCCACGCAATTCGCGTGGGATAATGCCCGTCGTAAAACAGGTTGTTGCGTAAGAGAAATCCCAAGTATTCGCGCGCGCGCGGGCGAGCGCGCGACTGGCGGCAAGTCGGCGTTCCAGCAGTGACACGCTGGATTCGTATTCTGAATTCGCGGTGTATTAGACGTGGCGTTGCGACGCGATGCGATAATCCGAGTACCCAGTGACGCCACTGACCTTGGCGTTTCTGGCGCGTGCGCGCGTGCGCACCGTGTGTGTTCCAGCCGTAAAATGCTTATCGACTATATCGTGCAATATGATCACAGGGTATACGATGCAGCTTGCCATCGCGACTCACGTGCGAGTGACTGCTTCCATCGATCGCGTGTTCTCCCGTTATTACCATAAAGAATAGAGTATGCGTTATTATGGCGCAGCAAACACTACATCCGATTTTATTATTATTATTATTATTATTTATTATGGTTATTATTATTTGTTATGGCAATTTTATTATGACGTGATAACAAACAGGATTAATCCATACACCGGCATCTAATCGAAGGTGCTCAGCATCAGCAGCGAGGATGGAACAATTCACAGAAATATGCAGATAAATTATTGCGACATAAGAGGAGAAAAGGGAGAAAGGGAAAAGGAGAAAGAGTGAAAGAGAGAGAGAGAGAGAGAGAGAGAGAGAGAGAGAGAGAGAGAGAGAGAGAGAGAGAGAGAGAGAGAGAGAGAGAGGCTGAAATAGAAGAGCCGGAAAGAGAGTGAAACGATTTAATTCAAGGCCGGAATTCATTAAAATCTCGAGTAAACACCTCCACGATATTGCATCCTATAATACCGCACATCCAGGCGGGAATGTCTCGAATATTTGGAAAATATCGTCGGGAGCGTTTTCGTTTCGAGAAGAAAGAAAAAGGAGAAATTAAAAAGGAATAGGAGGCAGTATCTATTTCCGCGTCAACGCCGGACTTTCGATTTCGGTCGGAAAGTCCGCTCCATCGATTTCACTTTTCGCCAGCGGATGGATCCAAGTCCCCGCATCTGTCATCGCGTTGCCGAAGCGCGTCGTATGTAGCGAAGACGAGAGTGGGCTGGTACACGCGTAACGTGTCTTGCAGATCGAAGGCGGCTGAGACGCTCCATCCGATGTTCTCGACTTTCGGTGTACGGCTCACGGCAGCTTTTTGTGCCTCTCTCATGTTTTTCCTCTTTCATGTTGTCTTTCTCTCCTCCCCTCCCCGCTACGTGCTACCCTCTACCCGTTCCCGTCTCACGTTCCTCGAGTCGCGTCCATCGTACAAAAACACGGAGCCGAATGTAAAGTCGGAAAAAGCGGCGCGGCGGACAAGCCGATTTTGTTGAAACCGAAACGCCGATAGTCGCGAGTGATGTTTTCACAATCGGCGGAATCGGTTCCGGCGATCGGTCCTTGCACACAATGGCGCAAAATCGTTGTCCCCCCTCCTGTACTTAACTTAAAGCAAATTAAGGGCCATTTTGTGGACGAAATGTCGTCTCGTCTCGCGACAAATCAGCGTGAATTAAATCGATTTACCGGCGGCGGAAAGGTCAACGGCGAGACGCTACCATTCTGGGCGGAACATCTGGTCTCGATATTTCCGTAACTACGAGCCTCCGTAATGTAAGAATGCAATAAAGGTGAACGACACGTCGGCGGAACGCTCGAAGCGACGTGGAGAGGTCTCGGGTTCATTTGAGAGATCGATCGCGGCGCGAGCGAGTTCCGCGAAAGTTCCGGCGTAACTCGCGCGACCACGCGGCTCTCCGGCGTCAGACGGCGCGGAAACAACGGTGCAAAAACCGGGTGAAACGCGCGACGACAGACCGAGACGGGAGCGAGGCGAGATCGCCTCGAGGGAAGGAGAGAGACTCAGGGAGGGGAGGGGAGGGAGGTGCGCGCGCGCGCGGCATAGAGGGTGTCTGCGGAGAGTTCCCTCGCGGAGTGCCAGGCCGCCGAGAACGGCGGCGGAACGAGCAGCGGCAGAACGAGACGGAGTGACTGAAGGGACGGGGAGGGGGTCGCGAGTGCGCTGGAACGAGACACGTAGAGCCCCCCTCGCGCGTCACGCGGAAGAGGGGGCGTATAGCGACACGGTGCCCATGGAAACGCGCAAGCGCCCTCCGTAGAGCCGAAGACCCTCGGCCCTTTCGACCAAGTTCCCGTCTCCGTCTGCCTCGGTGCCCCGCGATCGCCCCTTCCTCTCGCGCACCCTCTATCGAGGGCACCCCTTGCTTTCCCTCGCCCTCGCCGCCCTCTCCCCCTCCCGCCGACCACCCCGGGCCGCCCGCCCTCCGTGTCCTCCATCTATCTGGCCAACTGTCTGTCTTCGTCTTCATCGTCTCTCCCTGATCTCGTAGCCACCCCGCCGTGGCCGCCTCCTCCGCGTAATACGCACTAAACACCCCATAGACCGCGTGTAGGCTCTAACGGAGGGGGTGCACGCGCGTGTTTACCCTTCGAGCGCGCTATGCCGCCCGGGCGTTTCGGTGCCGATAGCGCCTCGCCTCGAAGAACAACGCCATGATCGGGACACGCTCGACTCGCCAGCCAGTTTCCTGTGTCCGGCTGTCCGACAGGTTATCGATGCCTCCGCGCGTCCCGCTGCTCGGATTAGAAGAGCGTCCGACGGGGATCGCCAGCTGGATAAAACACACGACACGTGCACGGAACGCGCGTGAAACGCGATGGCCGATCCATCCCTCCTCGACGGAAAACATTAGGCTACCTCGTTTTCTGACCAGCCTGCTGAGAGAACCTTACGTTCCGGGATCAATCGAGACGCCCATTCGGAAGGACGTTGCTTGCGAGCGCGCAAAGCGACGGTTGGAGTCTTCTTGATGGATAAACCGCGAGTCGCCGCTCGCGCGAACGCTCGCCAATTAGCTGGCGATCGCTCGATCTGTCGAAGAGGTCGATCCCGCACGTGGTGCAAGTGTCTCCGCCGCCGGAGCGGCGTTCGAGGCACGGAACTCGCGATGGCACTCGCGCGAACGAGCGGGCGCGCGAGCATAGACGAATCGTGAGCGTGCGCGGACAATGGCGAGGAATCTACGTGCTAGCGGAGCGCCGTGAGCACACGCAAGCGAGATAGACCCATAAAAATGCTAATTCCTATCGACCGGGCCGGGCGCGCGACGGGCCGGGAGGCTGCCGCCATCGCCACCGCTCACTTGCATGCCATTAGCCCACAGACCTCGACAAACGTAACTCTGTGTTACACGAGGCCGATCTGCCCCTCTCCTTCTCTCTCTCTCTCTCTCTCTCTCTCTCTCTCTGTCTTCCGCTCCGACATTCGCCATCTCGGATCGTTCCTCTCGTTTCTGCCACGTTGTCGCCGATCGAAACGGCACGCACGGATATCGTTTGACGCTATCGCAGACGGGATCGAAATTTTTTCGCTGGTCCGACAGAGGGTTGGAGGGGCGGAAGGGCGGGGCGCGGAGGGGGCGGTGAGAGTCTCGACGACAAGGACGACAACGACAGAAGCGAGACTAATCTCCGTTGCGGGGCGGCGTGGATCGGATCCATCAATCTAGATTATAATTAATTGATAGCGGGAGGGGGGACAATCGCCCTCACCCCCCCTCACGATGGTGGGTGGCGGTCGCGTCGTCCGTGGCAATTCCTACACGCCGATGCCGCTCTCTGTGGCAGTGTATTGCACCGGGGTATTAGGGGGTGCACTGGGGTGACTGTCGGTCTGTCTGTTGTCGACTCTTTATCGCGCCCCCGGTGAGTCGTCTTATGCATCTTTCATGAGGCAACCATCCAAGGGGTCCACGCCATCCGCCCCGCGGAGTTCGTAGTAGTACGTAACCCGTACTTTCTCTATCTCCATCTTTCTCCCGTCCCGCCAACCCGCTCTTCCACCTTCTCTTCCTCCACCATCACCTTCTCCGCTTCCTCCTCCGTCTCTCCTCGTCGTACGTAGATATTGCGGAAAATGTACGGGATAAGGGGAACGAGAACGGGCAGAGGGTGGAAGGCCTGTGCGATAGTGTGCGTTTTGCACGCGAGATCGTTGACGCGTATTCACAATGCGCGCACGCGCGCGCGCGCGCCATCGGGACTCGATAGACATTACTATAAAACCTACGCTAGTGCGCCCCAACCCTTTCGTTCCGGGATTTCATCGTCGTCGTCCTCCTCGTCCTCCTCCTCGTCGCCTATCGAGATCACGTCGCGCCGCCTCGCTCGCCCCGCTCGCCCTTCGCGGCAGCCTCCTCTCCTCAGAGAACTTCGCTTTCTCTTCGTTCTTCCAGTCCGTGCCCCCCATTTACCCTTTCCGCGACCTTCCGCCAGAAGTTTTCGGATTCCTGAATGCAAACGGGACGACGACGCGCGACGTCCCGCGACCGAATTCGCATCACGTTACGCCCGCCCGAGTCATTGATAGCTCGTTCGCCGGAGGACACGACCGTGTTTTACGGGCATGTCATTTTAAGGGCCCCTGCTCTCCCCTCCCGTTCCCCAATCCGCCGCTCCTTCGCCGCCGCGCCGCTTTCGACGACGGCCGGCCTGAAATTAAGCGTAGATCCATCGCGGGCCTTATCGCGCCGCGCCGAGCGGAAGGAAACACTTTGCTAGGCGTGCCGGCATCCGGTAAATCGCTGTCGTCAGCCGACATCAACCGCGGTCTCTATCTCGAACACCGACGGGGAAACGCTCAATTATCTCATTACAGGTACGCAATTAGTATCGGTCCTGTTGCGCTAATTAATGCGTCCGCTATTTCTGGATCCCCGCTATTTCCGAGAGGCTGAAAACGGAGAGACTAATTGTCTCTTACGCTTACGTTTTCTGTCTTGTTCTGTGTGTTTATCGCCTCGTGTCCCGCCGCTCTCCGGAATCAATTATTCAATTCGTGTCCGAGCGATATGCTTTTCTGTCCCTCCTCCCCCGCTCACTCCTCATGACGGATCGCGCATCCGAGAGACCCGCGGCGAATCGACGGCGAGAATCCGGATCGCGAATTTCGCGTCGCGCGATCCCGCCGCTGCCGCGCGAATCGGCGGGGAACCGCCGCGGGCATTCGCCCCTCTTTTTTTCCCGTCAGCTCGCGGTGACGTCGCGACGGTAAAAAATGAATACGGGGGATGACGTAGGCGTAGGCGACGACGGACGAGCGGATAGACGAGCGGATGCAGGTCCGCGCAGGGAAAAAGGCGACGGCACGCGGCGGCGGAAGCGGGGCGGGGGGAAGGTAGAACGGGGGAGGGAGAGGACGTGACAGGGACGAAGCGCGAGGGGAGGGGAGAGGACGAGCAAAAACATATCCGAGAATACGGCCGTGCGGATGAGTTACCGCCTGGCAGATTCCACCGCAGCCGTTGCTACCCCCGCTGGATGACGGCGGGTACGTGCGGGGGTGAGAGGAGTTGGTGGGCGGCGGGGCAAGAGGAGGCCACCGGGACGGGGACGAGCGGATGGGCGGACGGTGCGGGGAAGGCCATCGGGTGGAGCAGGAGGAGGAGGAGGAGGAGGAGGAGGAGGAGAAGAAGGAGGAGGATATGGTGGAGGAAAGGACGACGGACGTAGCGCATTACGCAAACGTATCACGCTATGTGGTCCAACGAAAACAAACAGAGCCCGAGGCTCCGACCCCTCATACAACTGCGCCGCCACCCCGCCGTCCCGTCGTCGTCGCCACCCTCTTACTTCGTCGCCAGTTGCATAAGTAAATAGACGGCTGCGGCCGTTGTTCGCTGAGGTCGTAGCTCTCGTTCTTCCGTCGTTCTTCCTCGCGCCTTCATCCCCCTCGTGCTCCACCCCCGATTTGCCGAAGCGGCCTCCCTTCGGGAAGAACACGGCCTACGTTGACGTGTTCTCGCGTCGCCTCGTTCCGCGATCTGAGATCGTCGTGATCTGAGATCGAGAAAGCAAGCTTGCTCGTCAAAGATCAAAGGCTCAATAATCCAGATCGGCGGGGAGAGGAAGGGATGGAGGGACGGAGGGAGGGAGGGAGGGAGTTACTCGCGATCGGCAGCCAATTCGGAAAATTGGGAATGGATGCGCGTAACGGGAGTAACCCGCGGACGGATTCGTTGAACGAACGTGGCTCGGCTTCTCCGTGAACTCTCGCGAGATCCAATAAGAGTGATTTCGTGACGACGACGCTGAAACAATGGATACTCGCCGGCGCGTGATGCGAACAAGCGGAGGCGGTAAGTGGATGGCGAGTAGAACGGGAACGAAGGAGAGGAGCGAAGCCGCGGGTTTTTTGGTTTTAGGTGTCGGTGGCGATTGTTGGACTGGATTGTTCGGCCCCAATCTGCACGAGAGAGAGAGAGAGAGAGAGAGAAAGAGAGAGAGAGAGGGTTGAGCATGATGGAACACTATTACGGGATGAAACGCCGGGAAGGAGGACGCGCGATGAAAAGAGAGGAAACAAGAAAACGCGGGGTGCAGAGTACGCGTACGGGCGGGAGGGTGGCAGTGAAGTAGAGAATGGTCGCGAGAGAGGAACGAAAGGGCCGACGAGGCGGTGCGACAAAGAGAAAGAGAGAGAGAGAGAGAGAGAGAGAGAGAGAGAGAGAGAGAGAGAGAGAGGGAGGGAGGGAAAGAGCAGGAACAGGGCGGAGGGCCGGGAGGGGTGTAGAGCCCGCGCGCGGGAGAAAGCGATCGATGCTCACCCCCTAACCCGCCGTGCGTCCCTCTCGCCCAGCCGTGAGCGTCGTGCAACCCCCGCTCGAGCGGTAGCGGCCGTCATGGCGGCGCATGCAAATCAGCATGGCGCCGAGACGCCCTCCCGCGCGACCCACCCCGACGCGTTTCACCGCCGTGTATACGTGTGTACACATACACGTACGTACGTACGCACCCACGTGCACGCACGTGCGGGTGTAACGCTCACCACCGGCGAAACCAAAGCATCGACCGAGCGACCGACAGACCGACAGGCAGGCGGGCGGACGGACGAACGGACGCGCAGGGACACGGGATAGGTATTCCGGGGTATGTTATGCCCCTTATCGCGCGAGGGTTCGTCTCGTGTTTCGGCATACTTGTCTCGAGATCATCGAACGGCGCGCCCGATTCCGATTAGCACGCGAACGCGAAAGGGGATCGCGATGCCGGGCTCGCTGGCCGCTGTCCGGGCTTATGCGGGCTCGATAAGTCGCCGAAACGATCGATGTGAGCGTACGGGAGGTGGCGAGGGGCGGACAGGAGCCGAAAGTGCCACTGTGTCGCGATAAAGTGTACCGATAACGCCGCTAATCGGCGATCCACTTTGCGATTCAAGCGGAAGCAGAGATCGAGTCGGCACGTCGAGTTTCGTCGATTTGCGGATTTCGGCGGTGTCACGCGAGAGCCGGCCTTTATCGCTAGAACGGATGTTTTAGGGGCTACAGGAAACAGAAAGGGATATTCGGTTATGGGATTTGGATCCTCGGAAATGCTCAAGTATCGTGAAATCTAAATCTCGCTGCTGGCACCACTGCTGGTTCGATGCATTCCTCCTGCCGCGTCTGCGTAGCAGACATCACATGCTTCCATGAGACTCGAAGCGACTCAAGAATAAGTCTGCTCTTCCTCTCTTTCGTTCTCTATCTTTCTCTTTGCGTGGCATTGAATTAACATAATCGTCCGCCAGGAACGTCAGCCATTCGTCAAGGGATCGTGCCGAGCGTTTACGGAATCAGATCGTCGCACGTGACTCCCGCTCTTCCTCCAGTTCTCCAGTTAATTAGCCCCCGAATCTTCGTAGGATCTAAGCAAATAGCGTGCATGCACGATATTCGATATTCTCGGCGTGGAAATGAACAGGGAGTCGCTGACGGGAAGAACGGCGCTCCGTGACAAATTCAGAATGGAGCAGAAATGACGAATCGCGGGAAGGCTTCTCACGTGCGCCGGGGCGCGGGGTTCCGGACAATCGATCGCCGAGGAAGATCCCGTAGATCGTCGATCGCGTGTCAGGCATCCGTGGGGCAAGAGCGAGCGCGAAGGAGAGCGATAGGACGCGTGCACGAGCGAGCGAGGCAGCCGGGGCACCGCCGCCCGGCGCGCATTTGAATACGCGCGAATAAATGCATAATAATTAGGTCAGTTTTGCTAGTCAGCTGATTCCGTGCCGCTAACGTGCAGGAGTGGGCCGAGGTTAGGCAACGTCAACGCCGAGACTTACTTTCGTCGGGCCGTAACTCTGCCCCGCGCACTTCCCGCGACGCAACGCGGCGCGCATGTGGGATTAAGCCCGGAGCGTCGAGTCGCGTCGACCGAAAATGGCGTCCGAGGCACCGCCGCGCCTGATTATGATGCTTCCGATTCGCGATCGGGATGGCAAATCTCGGCCGAGGGCAGATTGATTTCACTGAGGAAGAGAGAGAGAGAGACGCAACGGAATATCGCGGATCGCTTTAAAGCGCTCCGAAGCGTTTATGAGGCTAATTAATAGTCCGCTTATGAGAGCTTACGTCTCATATCTTATCGAAGGTAAGATTCGTTCATGTAGTTCATTATACGGGTACGCGATGACTCTTTGACACTTGAACGCGACCGAATTTGTAATTTTCTACGCGCGCGTGGAATCATTATCGCGGGAAAAAGAGGTCGGAACGAAGAGCGAATGTATTTTACGCGCGCGGGTTATCAAGCACGCGGGACGCGTCGGGGGAGGAAAAAACACGACGAGATCGGCGGGGGGAGTGTGTATGTGTGGTGACGATGAACGCAGGGACGGAAACGCGTTGTAGCGAGGGGATGACCGATTGCCGACGTAAAATGTCAACCGCGTGGATTGACGAGCGCTGCTCTCGCGGATAGATTTTTATTTCGATTTAATTATCGCCAGGTAAACGGCCGCGCCCTCCCGCCGCATTCCGCCAACCCCCGTGCGCTCGCTCGTTCCCCGTGCGATCCCCGCGCCTCCCGCGCGTGAATGCGAATACGCGCGGTGTAAAGTCTGAGCGGAGCCATCCGCTCGCGCACCATTACAGTATTATATTTACGATGCGATCGGCCCACGCGACCTGAATGACAATGCCGATGACGAGTGCCGAGGATGCGAGGATGCTCGCCGCGCGAACAATGAAAATTCCTCGTCGTACGCGGCAAGGCGCAATGATTTTAAATTTCCTCGAAATACTCCCCGGGCCTCCCCGCGCAGATATTTACAGTAGGCCTGCGCTCACTGCAACTCGAAACTTTGTATCTCCGGAGGATATTCGCGGTGAATAGCCAAGTAACATCCCGAGCAGCGTTTCGTCCAGCCACGCTCCAGTGGCTTCCAGTGGCCACTTTAAGCGTCAATGGAGAACCATGAGCAGCGTGCACAACGATAACTCTCGCTGTGCGATTCACTCTCCGAGTCATCTCTCGAGTCAATTCTCGGGAAAAATTAATTTCCACGATACCACCGCGGGCTTCCCGAGCTGAGCTGGCTGAGCTTCGCGAGTCGGACAGCAATGGCAAAGGAAGGAGACGGAGAGAGAGACAGAAGCGGTGACAGTGCAGAGAGCCCGGCGTAGGAAAGCGGAATGGCAGATGCAGAAAGCAGAGTTTGAGTTGAATTTGAGTCGCAGCTCGTCAGGCAGGGCACGTAGCCGCGGCTTGCGCAGCCCGCATAGCAAACGCCTCGGCAGTCTAGAACCGACAGTCTGTAGCCTCGGGTGGTTTTATGCAGACACTGACCTTCGTCCCGGTCCTCCTCTCTCTGCCGCCGTCCCACCTCCTCCTCCTCCTCCTCCTCCTCCCCGTCGGCCCGCCAGTTCGGGCTCTCGCCCTGGCGTCGCCCCCGCCGCGCGTCGCGCGCGCGGCCTCGCCGCCGACGTAACGGGGAAAGTTTCAAATTCGGGTGCAAGGCCACCGGAAACCGGGTTCACCCTCTCCTCTCGCGTTAGAGAGGAAAGATCCGCCTCATTGTAGCGCGGCTTTCTCTCTCTCCCTCTCCCCCCTCTCTCTCTCTCTCTCTCTCTCTCTCATACTTCCTCCTATTCCTCTTTCTCCTCCCCCTCTCCCTCCCTGCCGGTACGTACGTGCGGGCGACATGCATCGCACGCGGTTCGCATCCGGCTCGCGATGCGCGCCACTACGCTCGACATTGAACGCGCCACCAGTGCCGCTGCTGCTTATCATATTTATCGAAAATTACGACGAGGCGTCCGCACGTGCGCGCGCACGCGGGGCTGTTTTGATGGCGAGTAGCAGCGGCACTTCCGCGTCCGCGCACATGCGCCCGCCCGCGCGTTCCTCGTCCGTCTACCGTCGCCTTTCCGATGCACCTCGCATCGAACGCCTCCGAGCGCGCGTATCTGCGCTCTGAGGGGGGGGGGGCGGAGGGAGGAGGGAGGAGGGAGGAGGAAGACGGATCGCTCGGCAGTGGAGAGGACCTCCGTCGCGGTTAATCAACGCGATTAAACGTCAAATGAACTGCCGCTACGCAGGCGTCTCGGCGCCGAGATGTCGTCCGAGGGAAAGTTTCACGTCTCGCCCTTTTCTCCCGCAGTAGGGAGTACCTTCATCTCTGCCGGGGTGCCATGGTCAATCGTGCGTCGGGCGAAGATTCGAGTTCCGCGATTCGTATTCCGGCGTATCGGCCGTTCGTTAACGGCGCAGCGAGACTTACGGGCCTGCCGGGAGCGATTAGGGGGGATGATCGGCGGTATCGCACACGGTACCGTCGCTGATCGAGTCCACTCGGCCTGACTGACGTGCTGCGCCCTCCCCCCGCGTGTGATCGCGATAATAATAAATGATCTCGATCCGCAAGACGCTTGCGCGTCGCTCGGCAAGGAAGACGAGCAGGCACGGCTTTCGAGCAAGCGTGAAAGTCGAGACGCGAGCCAGGCTACCGCAGCCAGAGAATCGTCGTAATTACTAACTAAAGTTATATGATAAAGACTTAATGGCGATCGCGGCGTAAGTAGCGCGCGTGCAATTCGCGAAACGGAATGTCGAGAATCCGCGGTGACCGCTTTTCTGGACGTCGACACGCGCTCGCTCGAGCGAGCGAAGCGCATTGACGATCAGACGATCGGGATGCGTCGGGGTGGGGTGGGATGGGGTGGGGGGCGGGCCCAGCGGCAAGATGGACGGAAAGGGATCTCGGGCTACCGTGCGTCTCGAGGGGACCGCGGTAGTGGACACCGCGCGCGAGGCATTAGCACACAATCGAAGCGACGAGTCCGAATGCGACGGCGGGACGGACGGCGGTACCGCGGCCGGCGGGTCAGAGGTCGGACCGCCAGCTCGGTCCCCATTGTGTCGGCGGTCGTTCTCAGCTCCTTCCGACCGTCTCGCCCCTCCCTCCTCCGCGCTCGCCTTTCCCGTGTCCGCCATCGGTGCGCAATCCGCGCCCATTGTTCCGCGGCTTCCACGCTTACGAATCAGTTTAGCGCGCAATACCGCGCACGGTCGGGTCGCGTATTTATTATTATTTCATGCCGGACTGCATGAAGCGGAGGAGCAAGAGGGAAAAGAGAAGGCGAAACGTATGCGCGCGGCTGTATCCCGATCGGGCGCAGGAATTCCCTTTGTGTGGCGGGGGCCGCGAGTAACTCTGGGGCGTTTAGCGCGGCCGCGCGCGCACGCGCGCGACAGAATTATGAGGAACCTTGTGGTGCCCTCTCGGAATTATCAGGAACCGCTGTCTCCCGTGTGCGTATTTCCGGAAATTATATTGTCTTCTTTCTTATTCTTCGGGCGAATCGTGAATCAGAAATTCGCTCCGGATGATTCCCCAATGATTCACCCCCTTCACCGTCGCCCTGTAATGCGGAATTGTTTATCCATTGCCCGATTGATCCTTGAGGAAGACAGCGAGCTCGTGTTCCATCGTCATCGCGAATCCCCTGCCGAAGCAACGTATTGCCGATCATCTGGGTCCGTCGTTGGGCCCGACGAGAGAAAGAAACGGAATGCCGCGAATCGATCGTTCCCTCTCCCCGTCTTCGATGATCCGTCGATCGATACGATCCATCGAAGCCACGACGCGGACCTGACGACTCACGGGGCCCGCGGGAGCGGGCCCAAACAAAAACCGGAAACCAGAGAGCGCGGTCTCTACTTATCAAGCCGGACTGCTTCCAACCGCGGACGCACTCGGTCTTTCGGCACTTGGGACTTCGGGGCCCACGAGTCCCCGAGTCTCGAGGGGAGTCCCCGGTCGAATCTCGACGGTACCTTGACCCCACTTAACGTTCACCTCGCGTCGCCGACGTCGCGTGAGAGACGATCGCCGACGATCAACGGGCGATTTACGGTGGGTGTCGACCACCCTTGAGTCCCCGGCAAGTTTTTTCCGCACTGTCAATCCGGCGGTCCGGGCCGTGTATACGTGCGCGCATCGCGTGTCCGATGCGTTGGGCCCCGCGGAGCGACAGGCGATCCTCCCGCAAAAACTCGTCCTCTTCACGACGCGACGATCTCTCTTTCTCTCTCTCTCTCTCTCTCTCTCTCGCGAACAGCGCCGCCCGATCGATGGATCGATCCGGCTGCCTGATCCGCGGCCTTGACGGTTTCCACGAAGGGTTGCAACATTGCGACATTGCGCCATTGTGCGATCTTACCTCTGACTTTAAGCGTCAGCTCTTTGACCTTTACTTCCGCGACTGGTCGGATAAACAGGTGTCGGAGTGATTTCAGATCTACCACGCCGCGATGTGTAACTTCACGGGTCACGGAAGAGTAGCTGGAGCCGTGTCCTTTCACTTTTGCAATTGCCACTTTCAATTAAGAGTGCAGTTTCTAAATGCCGTTTTGGAAACATGTCGCAGCATTGAAGAGGAAGCGTGGAAGCACGATGCGATGACGGATGACGGAAATTCACGTTTCGCGAATGTTTCTCGTACTCCTGCCAGCGTGCCGCCGTTAATTCCACGCCGGTACGGGATTAATATCGCGTATCGAGACGTTGGAACAACGCATCGATCAGCCGAAATTCGAGAGGCGACGCGCCGGCGACGCGCTCGTCTTCGATCCCGCGCGATCCGCTCGAGAGCGCGCCGGCAATCTTCGAGAGAGCGCGTCACCGCTCGTCGGCTGTCTAAACACACTTTAAAGATTTGAAAACGTAATGGCACCGGGCTTTGACCAGATTTGCATGTCACGGCCGCGCATCATATATCTGGATTTAGCGGCGGCGCCCCTCCTCGTCTTCTTCCGCCATCGCACCCGCTCCGATGCGTCGCGTTAGGGGTGCCCTCGTCCTCGAGCGCGCGGGGGACGAGTCTCGAACGGAAGACGAACAGTGGCGGTGCGAGGCTGGGCGAAGGGATGACGCGAGGGGATGAGTACGCGCGTCGACGCGGGGTACGCGCGAACATTAACAGCGCCGGATTATCCAATGAACCGGAATGTGATTTACGGATCTTTCGGCGCTGGCTGAAGGCCGCGAATCGCGCGAACGCGATCGCGCTTGTGCCTGACTTCTCGCGGCCGATAATGGCTCTCCCCGGGGTGAGGAGAGGGATCGTTCCTTCGTATCGATATTAGCGTGTCCACGATCGTTTTATCGATTCTCGTATATTCGCCTGCTAAGGTCAAAGCTCATCGCGGATATTATCGCCGCGAGCTTCGAAATCTGCAGATTAATACCGTTCGCCGGATAGATTTGACATTGCGGCCGCAACCTGACCGCCATTGGCAAGTTTCGTCGCGATGAGGATCCTTCACCTGCCGCCACGCGCGCGCGCACGCGGATGCGCGGGGGGGTACGCGCGCGTCCACGTGCATAATGGGGTTGTATAATGCGCGCGTGTGGAAGACAATGGGCGCATTGTGCAGGTAGACAACGCTTACACGTATGTACGCGTATGTACGAGGCACGACGCGCGGGGGAGGGGGAGGGGAGGAGCGGTCGGGGGGAGGGGGAGAAAGGGGGGAACGACCGGCGGGAGGAGATAGGCGGAGGAGGACGTATAGGGCGAGCGTCGTTTGGGCATATTGACAGACTAATGATCGCGCGGAACAAAGGCCAGACCGTCACGTGGTCACGTGGTCGTGTGATGGACCGTTTCCGGCGCGGCGGAGGCCCGCGCGAGCGCGCGGCTGCATTCAACCCCGGCGGGACTGGCGAAGCGACTGGCTGCGCAGCCGACCGACCGGCAGACGACACGCATCAATCAGCGGGAAACGGAACGACCAGGTGTACCTGCCCCCGGTGTTATTCGGCTGCCCCGCGTCGCCGTGCGTGCCCGGGGCAGCGTGTTTGAAAAACTCTCTCTCTCTCTCTCTTCCTCGGTAGATGTGGACAGATGGAGAGAGAGAGAGAGAGAGAGAGAGAGAGAGAGAGAGAGAGAGAGAGAGAGAGAAAGAGAGAGAGAGAGAGAGAGAGAGAGAGAGAGAGAGAGA